>CM060336.1:15067996-15137996 GCA_030674155.1 Stramonita haemastoma
TTTCTTTATTTTTTTATATTTTTTATTTATAATTTATTTAACTTTTATATATCGAGGATAATGGAATAAAGCACTCATGTGCTTTTTTTCATCCAGTCCCCGTGTGTATGCAGTTTTGTAAATGCATTATATATATATATTGTCATCTGTTCCCGAGAACTATGTGGCAGACCTGTACCGTACCTGGGGTTTTTGCTGAGGTTGCCCCAGACGCAGACGTCGATGTCGTTGTTTCTCTGGGCGTACTGCAGGTTGCTGGTCTCTGGGTCCTGAAGCTTGGAGGCTCACACAGCACCTGCAGAGACCTGCGTCCAGCTTCGTCTGAATCACATGCTGCAGCTCCCCGATTGTCTGCACACAGCAGCCAGGACATATATGTGTATGTGTGGATATGTGTGTAGTAGTAGTAGTAGTAGTTGTAGTAGTAGTAGTAGTAGTAGTAGTAGTAGTAGTAGTAGTAGTAGTAGTAGTCTTCAGTTAACATCTTTCCACTTTAAGTGATACCAGATGATCAAAAGGAAAAATTGGAAAGTGTGTGTGTTGTGTGTGTGTGTGTGTGGTGTGTGTGTGTGTGTGTGTGTGTGTGTGTTGTTGTGTTGTGTTTTTGTGTTTATTTATTAATATTTATTTATTTTATCTCATTATTTTATATCGACGATAATGGGATAAGCACTCATGTGCTTTTTTTTCATCCAGTCTCCGTGGGTACAGAGTTTTGTAAATATTGTCAACTGTTCCCACCGGCACACAATGGCCTACTCTTATCAAAATGCAGAACAGGATTTAACATGTGTGCAAGATATTCTGCGTCCGTTCGCACACAGGACCTCAGTTTACAGTCTCATCTGAAACTGTAAACCGAGGCCCCGTGTGTGACATTAAATCCTGTTCTGCTCTTTGTAAGAGTAGGCCATTGTGGCCGTGGGAACAGATAATGTTTACAAAACTGCATTACAGACATGGGGACTGGATTAAAAAAAGCACATGAGTTCTTATTCCATTATCCTCGATATAAAAGAATTTTAAAAAAATTTTAAATAAGTGTCTTACCTCTCGGTACCTCTGTCGTTCTTCATGGGGCAAGTCTTCCAAGGGTGTGTCTTCAACAAGAAATTCAATTCACCAATCAACTGGAAAAATATAAATATATAAAAAATCAAATAAACATAGGGTTCAAATCAGTCGTCAATTGCAAACATTTGTAAGAGCATCACTGCTTGTTAAGAAAAATCTCTTGTAATCGCTTTAATTAACCAAGTTCCACAAAACAAAAATAAATCTGTCACAAAATTTCAAAATAAGTCACAATTCTTAGATACCACAGCAGTTTTATATCACAATTCCCATCTCAATAAGACCCCTTTACATATTTGTAGAACCATCACATCATTGTTTTACAGGGTAAAACTGGACACTTTAAAAAAAAACATTTAGTAAGAATGTATTGTGCCCTTGTGGCAAAAGATTTACAAATCAACACATACTTTTTGAATGCCCAGGTTTTAAAGATATTTTACCATCTTTTGAAGGCAAGAAAACCTTATCGCAAATTCTCCCTGATGCTGAGTTAATGCTAGAGATAACAGTTATGTTTTAAATTTTATTCTGTGTTCAGTAGATTCCTTTAAATTCGTTAATCTTGCTGGTTAATAGGTAGTTATTTGTTTGTAATCGATTTGTTTGTTTGCCGTCCAAATCACAGTTATCTGTTTGTACTTGATTTGTTTGTTTGTCGTCCAAATCACAAACTGTGCCAAGGACGTTAATTTAAAGACTACTACACTCACAGCCAGGTCAAGCTGAGCGTCCTTCAGCACACTTTCGATGTCATCCCGCTCTCGACTTTCCATTTTCAGGTTGATGTAGGTGTTGATCTCCCCTTGATTGGTGGGGTCAGGGGGACCGTCGCATCCGCATGTATCGAGCCCACTGCAACAAAAACCCGTCCCAGAAACTTCCTCAGCTCATAGCATCCCAACATATTTTTTTCAATATAAACTTTTTTATATTCTTTTTATTTTTTTTTTTTTTTTTGGTTGCCCCTATCGACTTCATGTGAGTTCACCTAGCACTGTCTGTGTTATGCCGCTGTTTCCCTTATCCAATCTCCCACCACAGCCCCACCCTAGATTTGTGTGGTCTCAAACCCCGGTTAGGTAGTCCACAGGAGCCACCAAATTTTTAGGCCGCTCTCGGGACCAACCCAGCCTAGGATGGTGCAACTGCCCTTTGCTGGGTCTTTATTTGTGTTCATCACTACTGCCATGTTCTACTAACATACGCCAGGACACCACCAACACAACCCACCCCTACTAACACCATATTAGCTCATCGCCAGACACAGCCAGACTAGTGAGCACCCCAACCACCAGCGACCACCACACACAAAAACGCCCTCCACACCACACCCAACCCCACCACGAACCCCAACCCCAAAGGCTTTACACAAACTCACACCCCAGCACAAAGCGTATGGAAACACCGAAATCGAGGTCACCATGAGACCAAGTAGCAATGATGCCACCGATCCTGAGGATATTTTAGTTTATTCTGATGTATCAATGGGCATCGAGTGATGTCATATAGCTGCGCTGTATCATCCGCTTACTACTTTCATTGTTTCATAACTTACTGTTATATATCGCGTCAACAGACCCGAGAGTAGACATGCAGTTTGGTCAGATAAATTAAGCAAACACTTCAATATAGCCATCGGTTAAAGTATGAGCTCGACTCTGTTCACAGTCACAACGAGCCCACAACACACACTCTCTGGGTAGGAGCCGGCCGGAGCCCGAAAAAATCCATATGACTTATGGGATTCGAACCCGCGACCTTCCAGTCCGGAATCCAAGGCGCTAACCACTGCGCCATGGCGGCTGGTATCATGCACCAACTTTGTCCTTTTCTACACAGCCCAATTTTAACTCACTCCATCAAGACATTTTTCAACCGTGATTGTTTATCATATCATACAACAATTTTTGTATGAGCATTCCCTATTTGGAATGGGAGATTTTTTTTTTTTCTTTTTGGTCACATAAGAGTTGGCATCCATCCATCTCGGAAGACTTATGGAGTTCCACTCTAGCTAGGCTTTAGGATGTGAAGTCTGGGTAAGTAAGTATGGAGGGCAAGCTGTTACCCATGCAGCAGACCCCCCCCCCCCCCCCCCCCCCCCCCCCTTCTCCACGTTGCTGGAATGGTCCATTGGAAAGGCAATACGCTGATATAAATGGTTCCAGTACCGTCACAGGAGCCACCAGAATGTTGCTATATACAGCCTCAAGCTTCTCTAGGGACTCCAACTCCCCGATTTTTCCTCAGGGATGGTGTCTAAACATGACACCTGTGTGCATGCGGGTTCTTTTTTTCGTTTTCATCCACTCCTACCTGCACATAATGGCCGGCTCTTCCAAAAGTCAGAATGGGTTTATTGACAAGTACTCCAACACACACACACACACACACACACACACACACACACACACACACACACACACACACACACACACACACACACACATACACTCACACACACACACACACACACACACACACACACACACACACACACACACAACACACACACACACACACACACACACACACACACACACACAACACACACACACACACATACACACACACACACACATCAACACACACACAACACACACACACACACACACACACACACACACACACACACACACACACACACACCACTCACATATGCACATCATGCCCACCTTGGCTTCTCTGCGACGTGTATCATCCTTAGCCTGCAGTGTTTTCTGGTTGTTTCCCAGCATGTCCATCAGCTCGTTCATGTCCAGCCTGCGCTGTTTCCGCTCCTGCCATTGTCAAATTCAAATTCAAATTACTTTATTATCTCTAAAACAGAGAAATTCCGGTGGGTTACAAGCCATATATAAAAACAATAACCACACAAAAACAACATCAATATAGCTCAATACGGGTTCTAAACATCAGCGCGCACCCGTCACAGCACAAAGAGCACCCACAACACACACGCACGCACACACGCATGCACACGCGCGCGCGTCTAACACACACCCCACACACAACACACCACAACCACACTCCATTTCTCTGAGTGTGTGTGTGTGTGTGTGTGTGTGTGTGTGTGTGTGTGTGTGTGTGTGTGTGTGTGTGTGTGTGTGTGTGTGTGTGTGTGTGTGTGTGTGTGTGTGTGTGTGATCCATAACATAGCTTCAGACACTTTACAGAAAAAGACACGAGTCAGAAGAAGATTAGACTTATTTTTTAATTTTATTTATACCACTTTATGTCACAGCAGATTTCATATGCGCAAGATGTTTCTGCTTGCGTTTGCACACAGGGCCTCAGTTTATAGTCTCATCCAAAGACTTGCTACTTACTATCAGTCGTTTACAGTTCCCCCATGCTATGTATGTCCACATGTGTGCATGTGTGAGGGGGGGGGGGGGGCAGGTGGTGTGTGTGTGTGTGTGTGTGTGTGTGTGTGTGTGTGTGTGTGTGTGTGTGTGTGTGTGTGTGTGTGTGTGTGTGTGTGTGATGTGCTTAATTAAACTCTGTGTTTAAGGGGGGACGGCATAGCCTAGTGGTCAGAAAATTGTGCTCGCAATTGGTCAGATCGACCCAAATTTGATTCCCGTTTGAGGGGATTTTTCCCCTGGAGTTAACATCAGTGCTAACTCCACTCTCCCCACAAGTCCTTCGGATGAGACTATAAACCGAAGTCCCGTGTGCAAAACGCACCCTGAACATCTTGTGCACACGTTAAATCCTGTTCCGCTTTTCATAAGAATAGGCCATTGTGTGCCAGTGGGAACAGATGACAAGATTTACAAAACTGCATTGAAGTCGGAGTATGGCTGCCTATAATTATGGTGAGGTATTTAAAAAAACAGCAATATGCCTAAAGTTCTCATCCAGTGTGTACATAATTATTCTCACAGTGATTCCCAGGCGGGCTGAGTGAGTCAGAGTGTACGTTCTGGGTGACCCCCCCCCAGGGTGTTAAGCTGGGAAACTCCCAACAAAACCGCAATAATACCATCCTACTCAGGAAAACTCACTTCATTTTCAAGTTTCTGTCTCTCACAGCCAAGAGCTTTTCTTCTTTCTTCTTCCTCTTTTCCTCCTCTGCAAGTCTTACTCGTTCCTCCTCTGAAAGATCAAACACCTGGGTTGGCTTTATTTGAAACACACATATATGTATGTATACACATGCATGCATGCATGCATACAGACAGACAGACAGACAGGTAGGTACACACACACATATGCACACACACACACACACAACACGCTACAGCATACACACACACATGCAACACGCACACACACACACACACACACACACACACACTCACACACATGTGCATGCACATGCACGCATGCACACACGCGCACACACACATGCATGTACATACACATGAAAAAACATGCATATGACGCATACACTTACACAGTCAAGCTTGCATACATACACACCTACATGCACACCAGCACACATGTGGACATAAGTGCGCTCTCTCTCTCTCTCTTCTCTCTCTCTCTCTCTCTCTCTCTCTCTCTCTCTCTCTCTCTCTTCTCTCTCTCTCTTTCTCTCTCATGCATGCACGCACGCACACATACACACATGCATGCATGCATGCATGCACACACAGACGCACACACACACACACATGTACCAACATTTATCCCTACATTCACTTTAAATTATACACGCATTTGTTTATGCACACATGTATGCCACAAATAAACAACAACAAAATGAATTGATGTGCACTTCCCAATCTAATTATATCCATTGTTCTGTAAACCACAGAGCTATGACCAGAACTGAATAATTGTGAGACAATGACAACTGTAAAACACCACACACACACACACACACACACACACACACACACACACACACACACACACACACACACACACACAAGAATGCACACAAAAAATTCTCTTTTTTTTTTTTTAAACCACTAACACAATACTTTTCGTTCTTGTCAACATTCTGACCAATGCTGTCATTATCAAATGACTAATAATCATTGTAACTGCTGCATTGTTATTATCAGATGTTTTATTATACTATCTCTGATATATTTAGTACCTTCATTATATTCAGCATTGATGCTATCATTCATAACAAATGGTTCAGTTATTATACAGACGAAAATTGAAATGTATTTAAAGCATGTGTGCACACGTGCGCGCATGCACACACACACACGTGTGGACATAGTGTAACTGTTGATCATATATTGATATGCAGCATGTTGAAAAGTTATACACCTGTTCTTACCTATCATCCTCATTAGAGTTATTCAATGATCCATTACTGAGGTATGTATTTTTCAATCATTACTGCACTGTCCTATTGGTTCTTTATTATGATTATTATGGACTTAAAAGACATTTCCTCTGTGATTAGATTTTTCTCTTGTTGGTTATGGTTGTAAATAGTTTTATTGTTCATGCGTTAGATTCTGTTTAGAATTTGGAATTTTTACTATTCTGTATCAAGAATTATGTACATTTGTGGGTTTTTTGGTTTTTTTTCTTAACTGTTCTGTGTAGATTTAGTGAATTGACCCACTTCCAAAAACTCCTCCTCCTCCTACCCCCGTCCCCCTCCGCACACACACACACACACACACACACACACACACACACACACACACACACACACACACACACACACACACACACACAAACACTCACACACACACACACACAAACACTCACACACACACACACACAAACACTCACATACACACTCACTCACTCGCTCACCCACTCACTCACACCTTTTTTTTCTTTCTTTTTTTAAATGTCTGATATCACATTTTGTGAAAAGATGTAAAATGAACTTGAACACACACACACGCGCGTGCACCACACACACACACACCACACACACACACACACACACACACACAATTCAAATCACATCACTTCACTTATCTTTCTTTTAAAGTTAAGCGACATAAAAGAACTAACTGAACTGAAAACTAAAAGGAATAACTCACAAAAAAATAATTGATATTTCTAAAAAGGTAACAAATCCATTCCACTTTTGGAAATATCTATTTACATGAGCAAAAAAAACAGCATCCCTCTTTTGCATTTTGAAATTGGTCATTATAAACAACATTAAAAAAAATAAGCCAGTAAAACTCAACAACAGCAACAAAAAAAAAAAAAAAAAAAGGTGAAAGCAAACTTAGAAAATCAACACAATTCAGAACCTGATACAAGGTCTCCTGTGGACAAAGAAAACAGGTCAACAGTCAAATTTACACTGAAGGGTAACTGTAAAAATGGATACTTTACACAAACAAAAGAACATAACAACAACAAAAAATGACAAAACAAACATGACATAAAGAAAGGAAAAGGAAGAACAATGAAACAATTTGTCAATAGATTAACACCAAATGATTTTTTTTAAACTGATAAAGAGTTAACCTCTTTGCTGCCAGAGCCCTTTATTGCTCACAGACAGAGACTAATTTTACCAAGGGATTTTGACCCAGCGTGGGAGAAATAATCTTGAAATGAAATTATTAATATAAATTTTTTTTTTTAAAACAGGTAACAATTAAACAACCTTTGGGCTTAGTGCGCATTTGAGACTTGAGACACAGGAAAGGGAGAAAACTGCTGACAAGCAGTGTTATACTTCACTAACTGACTTTTTACCTCAACTCCACAAGAAGTCCTTAAAGGACTGCACAGGCAGGGTGTATGTCTTAAGTAAAATGAATGTGGCCACGTGGCAGAGCCCATCCCTCCCCAAACCACAGACTGCATGCTGGGTATGTTTGTATCATCTATCCCATCCACCCCAGCTGCCTGTGCCTCCCATGAAAGGTGGATAGGTTTTATGGTGGTTTGGCCGTTTTGTTGTTGGTTCTTTTGCTAGAACTCTGAGGTTCACAAATAGTGAGATTTTGTGTATGCAACTGTTTTTACTCACCAGTTAGGTAGCTGTATTCTGATTTGGGGATATGATAGGTTATAAGATTTGTGCAAAAATGCTAGGCATGAGTTTTCACGTGATATCTCAGTTTATCGACTTATTCAACGAGCTTGCAGGAAAACGGTGTCAGAACCGATGTTAAAGCATCCCATAATCTTTGCGGTCACTGTGGGGCAAGGTGTCAGATACCTCAGCATCTTTGGGAGCCAGCATCTTGAGGATGGCATCCATCTCCTCTCCTTAACCATTCTTCCTTCCTTCCCCGACCCTAAAGAGGGCAGATACCCATTTACAACTGGGTTAACTGGGGTGCTGTACTGAAGCCAAGCATGCATACAGTCACCCATCTACAAGGCAACCACACTCAAAACTGTTTAACCTTAAGTTGAGGACGACAAGTGCCCTGACCACCAACCTATGAGGGAAAAATCCTCTCAGAAAGATGGTTCATTGCTGGCTTGAACCTCTGCCTTCAGATTACTACCAGCCCTACAAAAAAAACAAAGCTGTACGGCCCACGAGAGGAGCTGGAAAGGACATGCCATTATTTTTTCACAGACATATCTGACAATGTAAAGCGAACGAGAGAAGAAGAAGAAAGAAGAAGAAGAAGAAGAAGAAGAAGAAGAAGAAGAAGAAGAAGAAGAGAAAAGGAGAAGAAGAAGAAGAAGAAGAAGAAGAAGAAGAAGACAAGCCAGAGGAGAGGAGGAGAGGAGAGGAGGGGAGGAGGAGGTTACCCCCCAACCCACAGACATTCTACCCGGTGGTGGGCGTTACTCTTTTATCTTCTCTCCTGCTCCTCCTTCTCAGCTTCTCCTTCTCCGCCTTGGTCAGCTTCTTCTTGGGCTGCAGACACCCACCACACCTGTCACTCCCCTCACCTCACCATCGCAGCAACATCGCAATGGAACCCCCACACACAGTACTGACCCACAGCTACTCTCACCAACTTTCAACTCTGCTTCTCTTTCTTTTCTCAGTTAGCTAGAATCGGGGAGTACTAGCTCAATGCTTTGGAGTCTAAATCCTGTTCCGCTTTTCGTAAGAGTAGGCCATCATATGCCGGTGGGAACAGATGACATTTACAAAACTGCGTACACATGGGGACTGGATTAAAAAAGCACAAGAGTGCTTATTCCATTATCCTCGATGTAAAAGAATAAATCAATCAAATCAATCTCTTAATTAAGCCTATACTCTAAAAATCAAAGAGGGTGGGGGTTGGGGTGTTGTATAATCCAAAAGGGTTATCGTGACTGATTGAATAATGTGATGTATTTCTATTTTCAAAAGTGGTGAAGTGAAGATTTGAAACTCAGTGTCATCTTAACAGTTTAAAGTTGGGGATATTTTTATAAAATCTCAGACCAATTTGGATACTAGAAATATACTCCCTGTCAGAATATGTCATTCAGAAGACCAGATAGGCACATAAAAGATTCTGGAATTTGTGCCAGCATTAAGTACAAAATTGCATTAAGTATAAAACATATGTCAGCATTAAGCGAAAACATGAACATGACATTTAAGCAGTACCGTGGGTTTTGGTGGTTTGTCCACTATCTGTAAGGTGAATTTCTTAGCAGTTAATTAAAGCATAGCGCATATAATCATATAACCTTCCGTATGAATTTAACTCTTTCCCAGGTAAACTGATAACAGTGGCTGAAAACTTCATCACCTTACAATTCTGACTGGAATTTATTCATGGGACTGTGCACAGCAAGATACGTGTTCCTGATATCAGCAAAGTCAGTCAACTTTAAGATATGTACATTTCAAATGTAAATTTCTCTCAGATTATGCGTACTTTTTACAACATGCATTCAACCCAGTATTTGCCATCAGATATCTGCACACTTCCCCAGGAAGTCAGGAAAACAAGATAGGTCTTATGCTACAAATAATACATGGCATTTGAAAGGTGAACTTCTGCAAAAACATCAGTGTTTCATATTACAATGACAAAATTATTGCACACACAAAAAAAGGCACTACACAAAAAAATACAAATCATTTGACAAAAAGATGGCTACAATGTGATTTCATATTCACAGCAGTCTTTTGTTGAAGCACCAAAAACGAAACAATACAAAGCAAAAATAATATTAAAAACAGACATACAACAACAACAACAAACCCTCAACACACACACACACACACACACACACACACACACACACACACACACACACACACACACACACACACACACACACACACACACAAAAGAGAGAGAGAGAGAGAGAGAGAGAGAGAGAGAGAGAGAGAGAGAGAGAGAGAGAGAGAGAGAGAGAGAGAGAGAGAGAGAGAGAGATAAGATGACAAAAATACTCCTTGACAACAACAACAATTAAATATATATATATATATATATATATATATATATATATATATATATATATGTATATATATATATATATACATATATATATATATATATATATATATATATATATATATATATATATATATATATATATATACATATACATATATATATCTATCTATCTATCAAAACCCTATAGGGCATATTTTTAAACATGGCAATTCAGCTGAACATGCTGTGATTGCAAAAATCAACACTATGATATTAGTATGAAAACAATAAGCTCAAGCTACGACAACAAAACAAAGAGAACACCCGATACTCAAACCAAATATGGGAGGGGGGGGGGGGGGGGGGGGGGAGCATGTCCTAAATTTCATAGTAATAAAACACCCCAATTAATTAAGGTAAGCATTGATTCCCCGATAGTCCTCTGGATGAGACTGTAATCTGAGGTCCCATGTGTAAACACATGCAGAACATCTTGCACACATGTTTAAAAATCTATTTTGTCTTTTAGGAAGAATAGGCCATTTCATGCCGGTTGGGACAGATGACAAAATTTTGAAAATGCATGCACACATGTATTGCGCTTAGACACCAACCCCAAAGCCAGTATGTGGCTACCTAAATGATGGGGAAAGTGATTGCATACACAAAATCTCACCATTGGTGAACCTCTGAACTCGAGCCAAAGGGGGAACAAAACTTTTTTTAAAAGATTTATTTATTTATTTATTTATTTATTTATTTATTCTTTTATATCGAGGATAACGGACTAAGCAATCATGTGCTTTTTTTCATCCGGTCCCCGTGTGTATGCAGTTTTTGTAAATATTGTCATCTGTTCCCACCGGCACACGATGGCCTACTCTTACGAAAAGCGGAACAGGATTTAACGTGTGCGCAAGATGTTCTGCGTGCGTTCGCACACGGGGCCTCGGTTTAAAGTCTCATCCGAAGGACTTTTGGGGAGAGTGGAGTCAGCACTGATGTTAACTCCAGGAAGAAAATTTCCTCGACCGGACTCGAACCCGGGTCTTTCAAATTGCCAGCGCAATGTTCTGACCACTAGGCTATCCGCCATTTTTTGCTGCTTATGCATGACTACACATCATTCATCTTTCAAAACAGCATACCCAAAACATCCTCTGAAAACATAAGCGTAAAGAATGCTTGCCAGTTTAGGTAAATTGTCATTTTTCTGTGTGAAATAGACCATCAACCCACAAGTTATACAACAGAAAAGAATAAAACCAGGTTAAATGAAGGATTTTTCTTATATCAATAATAAAACAAAAATATGACAGTCTCTCCAGTTACTAAAACTCTTCCTTTTTTGTAAATCCGTCTCTGTTTTCTGAATAGAAGAAACCCCTTCACAGTCATTTTGAGAAAAAAAGAAAGGAAGGGAAAGCACTTTAAAGTTTAAAGAGTCAAGAGGTATTTGTCAACAACCAATTAGAAGAATAGAAAAAAAAAAAAAGGACAACTATACCTCTGTGTCTCTGACTTTCTCTGTCACTCACAAACTCTATAAACACTCAACAGATTATTTTTTCAAGAACAAGTACATCATAGAAGAAAAAATTACAAACATTTTTGTTGTCATAACAAGCTGAATTACGATCAGGAGAAACCAAAATCTGACAACATACAAAGCTCAGAGATTTTCACACACACACCCCAAAAAAGCGACACTTCTATAAGAGTTTTCAACACAAGTAATGTTCAGTTGTACTGGCAAACCATACTGGCAGCTGAAGCATTGTTGTAAGCACTTTGACAACACCGTTTTACCATGAAAATGAAAGCAAAATTTTCCTAGCACATAAAACTGAATCTGCAACACTGACATAATGCTTACAGACTGAGGCAACAATTATGGGATACATATACACACATCACTCCAAGGCTAAAATCAAACCACACTCGTTTGTTTTAACATTTCAAGCATAAAGCCACAGATATTCAGTTTTAAATTTACAATATTTGAATGGTTGATTCATTTGTATTATCACTGAATTTGGTTCTCTCTCTCTCTCTCTCTCTCTCTCTCTCTCTCTCTCTCTCTCTCTCTCTCTCTCTCTCTCTCTCTCTCTCCCTCTCTCTCTCTCTCATACACTACACTATTGCCCAAAATGCATAAGACTGCTAGCATGTGCACACACATGCACACATGCACGCACTTAAACACACACACATACACACACTGATCATTTAAAAGAAAGAAAATAAGAGGAAACTGACAGTCATTAACAAGTGTTCATGAAACCGTGTTTATCAAGAATATTAAAGTTAGTGATAGAGTTAACAAGAGATAAAGTGCGTATCTTCAGTAAAGTGTGTGTGTTGTGTGAGTGTGTGTGTGTTTGAATGCATACCCATGCACATTTGTGTGTGTGTGTGTGTGTGTGTGTGTGTGTGTGTGTGTGTGTGTGTGTGTGTGTGTGTGTGTGTGTTTGTGTGTGTGTGTGTGTGTGTGTGTGTGTGTGTGTGTGTGTGTGTGTGTGTGTGTGTGTGTGTGTGTGTGTGTGTGTGTGTGTGTGTGTGTGTTGTGTCTGTGACATATTTATATATATAGAGAGAGAGAGAGCGAGGGTGGTTGGAATCAATGTGAAATGTAAGGAATGTGCATGTGCATATCCAGAACATTTTCAATGTGCATGGGTGCAAGTATAAGTGCATTCATGCATGAATTGATTAATATTTTATGCATGATTCATACTCAAGAACTAATATCCTATTCCTATACCCCCAGTCCACCCCTATCCCACCTATTTCTCCCTTCACAGAGACAGAAAAGCCTTTACAGGATGTATTCTAGAATAGCCCTTCTCATCAAGAATGTTTTACTTTTGTTTTTTGTATGTTTTTAACTTCTATGATCCACTTTTTACCGTCTTCCTCAAATTATTGATGGTTTACAGTAACATGAACTTTTAAAAGTTTGTTTTTTTTAACCCAAAAAACCTTGAACAAAGAATAGAAAAAAAACATATTGGGATCTTCTAGGCAGCAAGTCAAGATCTACAGGCAAAGAACCCTTCTTATATTTTGACTGGACAGACATGGACGCTACAGCTGAGTGGTTAAGACCTGTTGACTTCAATCCCAACAGCTCATGAAGTCATGGTTTCAAAATTCGGAGGCACCTGTTGAATTAAGGATGGGAATTTTCATGACCTCCAATGTCAACTTAAAGTGCAGACCTGCCAGTGCCTTCATTCCCTTTGTGTACATATACATTAAGGTAAAGGAACATGCAGAAGATCAAAATATGCATGGTAAAGATACATGATTCATGTCAGCATTCCATGGGTAACAGAAACACAAACATACTCAGTATACATCCCTGAAGTCGAAGTGCGGGCAAAAAACAGTCGTTCATGCAAAATCTCACCTTTTGTGAACCTCAGAGCTCTAACAGAGGAATGAAGGGGAAAATTATACACTGTGACTAGGAGTCAGTCAGGCCAAAAGTAATAAGATTAATGACTACTTGCTAGAGACAACAGTGACTCTTGTAACAGCCAACAACCCATCAAGTCAAATCTTAAATTTTTTTTTTAAATTTAAAGCAAAACTGGGTGCAACTAGTCACTCTTGGTTGTCAGTGCTATCCCTGTTTGATGGCCAGTTAGAATATTGACGAAAGGTTTGTGGCACACAACTGCCAATGCCCTGTCTAGAAGATACCAAGATCAACAGGAAGGGGAAGCAATTGTCCAATTTTAAGGTCAGATCAGAATACAATCTTTTCCAAGCGGACTGTGCTGATGCTGTATGAAGTCAGGCAGCTTACTTAGTTTTCTTCTGCTCAGCATGAAAAAAAAGTCTTAGAGCCAATATTCATAACCTACAAAAGTAATGACAAAATTGGCCAAAGATGCAGAGGGAAATACTTTTTCTTTTGAAGCAAGATTGAGAAAAAAAAACATTTTCATAACCTAAAAAAAAAATTGTTCAAGATCCCTGGAGAAACTTGCTGTTTAAATTATTCTGGAAAGAAAATTATTTTCTGGTCAGTGTTAAGTAAACCCATTAGACATATTAAAAAGATACTTGATATTTTTGGATATCTGCAGTTATATTTGCTAAATCTTCCTCATATTAAGATTTAATTTTATACGCAAATTTCCAGTTTATCATTCCTATAACTTCAAAAATAATTTACCCATAGTAACTTCGAAAAAGAAGCATAAAAAATTAGATTAAAAGACCTTCAAAGAAAGCAAATTAAGAATAAAAACAACTTTGTCAAATTCAGTATGGTGATTTAAAGTTTTGATCAAACTGATGTGCACAGAAAAACAACTCATGCATGCGTGTGTGCCTAAAAATAAATATAAGTCACATTTCATGAAAGACAACATCAGACAGAAAGTAATCCCAGCCCACTTTTTTTTTTTTTAATATTTAGTTCCACACATCAGAATGTCTACATTTTTTTCTACACTTTTAAAAATTTTTAATAATCAATCACTAGTACAGGCACAATATATATGAGCAAAAGGGCACACAACACCGTTTTTCTATCCTATAAACCTACCGCATCAGCCATAATTGTTGAGTTTCTGGCTATCAATCAACCACCTGTGTAAGAGTAACAACTTAGATTCTCATAAAATAGATGAAACTAGAGGGAAAAAAGGGCACATGGATTAAATGAAACATGACCTTGACTAATCAACTACTTTGCCTACAACAACCTAGCTGACAATGATGATTGATATACTTTTTCCTCCTGAAAATAAATGTAAATTGGTATGGAACAATATGCTCTAAAGGAAAAAAGAAAACCAAATATAAAGAGGAAGTGTGTGTGTGTGTTTTGTGTGTGTGTGTTGTGTGTGTGGTGTGTGTGTGTGTGTTGTGTGTGTGTGTGGGATTGCACCATCTTTATAGTTGTCACAGTGAAAATCGAAAATTCATGGATTTTTCCCTCAATTTCAAATAAGCAAAAAATCAGAGTAGTCACATGAAAAATCATATAATTATCTATCCTGATTACATTCCCTTACTACAGATTTTTTTTTCATAAATGTATCACTACAAAATGAGAAAGGCAATATCAAACCTTAAAGCACACAAAAGTGACTGAGTGAATGAAGATTTATAATGTCATGTAAAATTTTACACACACACACACACACACACACACACACACACACACACACACACACACACACAACACACACACACACACAACATTGCATATGCACAGCAAGTACACACACACACACACACACACACACACACACACACACACACACACACACACACACACACACACACACACACACACACACACACACACACACCATCTGTGGCTCTACGCATAGTATATATAAAAAAGAAAACTTTAAGGCATAAACTTTCGTATTCATTCATTTTTGTTTATTCTTATCTTTGGTATTTGTTTTTATCTCAAAGGGGAAAAACTAATGAAAAAATATTTCAGCAATTTCCCATGGCTTGGTAGATAGCTGACAAACACCTTTAAAAAAAGAACTGAATTCTATTATACAGAATTTAAAGATTAAAAGTCCAACTCTGATAGAACATTACTACAGAAGGAACCAATAATGATAAAAACTACAACAGCAATGACGATGATATGATAAAAGTCATATTACGAATGATAAAATGATGATGATCATCATAATAACAATAACAATAATAATAATAATAATAATAATGATGATGATGATATAATAATAATAATAATAATAATAATAATAATATAAAATATAATAATATAATAATATAATATATAATATTATCTGCTTACAAACTTTCATGTCATAGGCATCTTGAAACATTTTCAGCTAATCATTTTGAAGCTGCAACTAACAGATTTTGTTATTTTGTTGTAAGCATACATTGCAGTCTAAAATCAGAGTCACTCCTCTGATTATGAATTCAGTCAGGCCTTTTCCCTCTTCAACACAATGTTCATTTCAAAAACAGAAAAACGGTATGGCCAAAAGATGTATCACTCTTGGAAAATTGGTGGGTGTGTGTGTGTGGTGTGTGTGTGTGTGTGTGTGTGTGTGTTGTGTGTGTGTGTGTGTGTGTGTGTGTGTGTGTGTTGTTATCCTCATTGGCAGAAACATGTAGTCTTATGCTTGGTTTTCATCATATTTGTTAAGAAACCCTACTTAACCTGAAGCAGCATTTGCACATATGGATGACTTGACAGATTTCTCCTATCCACAGCTAGCTGGCCTTTTCCTCTGCAAAAGGTGGATACATGTGGTTTTCATCTGTGTACAAACTGTTCTGCATGCATTCACACAGTCATCTGTTTGAAAGGAATTTCTTCAGGTGTAAAGACTGGTTCTGTCTCCATTTCCTCAGAAGTCCTTTGGATGAACTTTAAACTTGAGGTTCCGTGTACAAGCACACAGTTATATGAAATCTTATGCACATGAAATCCTTCATTTTTCGTAGATAAGAGGAGCGGATAATATAATCTGCAAAACTGCATGCACACAGAGACTGGATGCAAAAAAAAAGGGCAGAGTGCTTGTCCATTATCCTTGAAATACAAAATACTTTAAATGTAAAAAATAGAGAGAAAAAGAAGAGCAGATTAGCCATGGCCAGCATGCAGTCTGTGTGTGAAGATCTAAATCTATGGCAGTCTGTGTGTGAAGCTCTTAATCTAACTAAAGAGTGTTGAGTACTGGAGAAACACAATGCTTCCATCCGTGAAGGCCACGCTGTAGACAATGACCACTTTGTCCATCATTAATAACAAGGCTTTTGTGTATGGCTACAAAGAGAAAAACCTCCAAAACTTGATATCGTGTTTTACTTAAATCACAAAATCCGAATCTACTAGTCTATAAATAATACAAAAGATTATACCTCTTGGTTCGACGACCCTGACTTATTCGTAAGGAATGAACGAGAAACATAAACAATGTTGATCAAAGCATTGCAATTGATCCATGCTCGTTTTATTGTTTGTTTAACAGCATATTCATGATCTAATACAAAATTCTTATACTTGTTCATCTCCTTCATTTTTTAAATTTTATATGACACAAACAAAACAACAAATTCAAAGTAATGCAAACAAATAAAGAAGAGAATACGAACCGGCATATTTATCTGCAAAGACAGTCAGTCTTCCCGTAGAATGATTTACGCGTTGGATAGCAACCGACCACCAAGGGTATCACAGTCGTAAAATCATCAAAACTATTCTCTAGCTTAAAGTAAGGGATTGACAAGGATGTGCAACAAAAATGCTAGATTTCTTAAATTTTTAGTTTGATTCCTACAAAGATTAATTTTCTTATTTGTAACCAATTTTATTGTCGTAAACCCAAAAAGGTCAAGGACTTTGGTATACGTCTTTTCCGCACACTCTTTCCAAAATTTAAGTTGTGGGCTTTCATGATTCATCTTTTGCCGCATGACAGGGTGTGTGCGTGCATATTATGTGCGTGTGCGTGCGTGTATATAATGTATGTATGCATGCGCGTGTGCGTGCACGTGCGCGTGTGTGTGGGTGTTTATGGTTAGGCCTATCCAGCTTTTATAAAACCTGATGTACTTTTAGTAAAAAGATAAGACGAGACGAGCAGCACGTAGGCCTAGCCTATAGGTAAACATCGTTTTCTGAAAAAACAGCCAATATTTTTTGCAGGATGTTTTCAAAGCTAAATGGGAGAGGAAAGAGCCTTTTGTGAAACGTTCTGATAGCAATCTATATTCACAATTTATCTCTGCAAGTCATCTTTACTCGCTCAATGCCAAGCGAACTTTGCCCTTGTCTCATGCAGTCATAGGCCTAGCAATCTTAGCAATAGCAGACTACTCTGATCTCCAGCCCACCTCCATCACCGAACCAGTCTCAAGTGTCGCAACTTACACGAACGTACAGTGAAGACAACTATAATTATATTTTCTCAGTTTATCATCCCGTTTGACTCCGTCGAATTTTGAGCCAGTGCCATGAAGTTTTGAGTGAAGAAAATGAACCATGGTCATGTTTGCTAAAGTAGTTGTGTGAGCACGTAGGCCTACTTACATACTTAGTTGCTGAGATTCTGATCTTGTTTAAGCTATTTCTTACTTTTAGGTATCTCCAAGGATAACAAATAAGTATCAACATACTTTTTTCCCACCTTCTACAAGTTGTGCATTATTTTTTTTTTTATTCTTGCATAATTGTTGGCCATTCAGACATTCTCACCAGTTGTTAATCTTATCTGTCTCTTTTTAACCAGTTTTATTTATTTACTTTATTATTTTATATTGAGGATAATGGAATAAGTGCACTTGTGCTTTTTTACATCCAGTCCCCATGTGTATGCAGTTTTGTAAATGTCGTCTGTTCCCAGGGCACATGATGGCCTACTCTTAAGAAAAGTGGAACAGGATTTAATGTGTGCGCAAGATGTTCTGCGTGCATTCACACACGGGGCCTCGGTTTATAGTCTCATTCGAAGGAGTGACTGAGTGAGAGGGCAACTAATAGAAAATTGTGATGTTCCATTTGGTTGGTGTCTTTAGTGGTTTTGCCCGTTTTATTACATGGCACTTCTACTGGTTTTAACTTTAAGGGTGAAATTCTTAACACACTAGAGATTATTGCATTGTATTTCCCATGGAAATGAATGTGTTGGAAGCTTTTCAACCTCAAGGTCATGTAGTAATATGCATTTGCCAGTTCTTTAACTTTTCAAATTTATTTATTTATTTATTTATTTATTCTTTTATATCGAGGATAACAGAATAAGCAATCATGTGCTTTTTTTCATCCGGTCCCCGTGTGCATGCAGTTTTGTAAATATTGTCATCTGTTCCGGCCGGCACACGATGGCCTACTCTTACGAAAAGCGGAACAGGATTTAACGTGTGCGCAAGATGTTCTGCGTGCGTTCGCACACAGGGCCTCGGTTTAAAGTCTCATCCGAAGGACTTTTTGGGGAGAGTGGAGTCCGCACTGATGTTAACTCCAAGAAGAACATTTCCTCGACCGGACTCGAACCTGGGTCTTCAAATTGCCAGCGCAATGTTCTGACCACTAGGCTATCCGCCCCCCTGAATTTCTGACAACCAGTGTGCTAGATTTGGCTAGGGACTAGCCCCTACTAGGGAATTCATATTTAAAGTCAGTTTTTCCCCAAAGTTGGAATGTGGCTACCCTAATTTAGGTCAAAACATTCACATGTATATATGCTAAATCTCACCATTGGTGAACCTTGGAGCTCTAGCCAAGGAATGAAACCCCCCAAAAGTATCCCTCAAGTCAGACAGTGGCTGCCTTAATTAACGGGGGCAGAAACATTCGCAAACACCAAATCTCACCATCGGTGAACCCTGGAGCTCTAGCCAAGAAAGAAAAAAAATCAAAAGTCTAAACCAGTAGTGAAGGAGAGTGAAGTTGTGTACCTTTTTCTATTCTCTCAAACATATACACTAGTGCCCATAGATCCATGGGTTCAGAAGTTAATATTGGGTCAACCACACCAGCTGACCACTAAAAAAAAAAAGCCATATCAGGCTGATTTCGTGTTTGCTAAGAGTGCACAAAAAAAAAACCATGAAGTAGCTGGCTTAAATCAATATACAAAACAAATTTGACCATTGCATTATGTTTGGTGCCCAGAAGATAAGCACCCATACATAAATTAAGTAAGGGAGAGGAGCTATGGTGTGAAACTGCATGAAGCTGTATTTTGCCCCAAATTTTCTGAACATCTTGTGGTAGTGATAAAATATTTCGTTCAAAGATTACGTATGAATTCAGTGGGGTTTGACTGTCAGAAATATATTGAAGCAAAACATTTTTTTTCGGGGGGGGGAGGGGGGATTCAATTGAACAGAAATCTATTTGAAAGCCTTTGATGCAAGAGATATTATATTTTCTTCTTCAAAATATAAAAAATCGTATCATCTTTACTTGTAGCACAGTGGGTTTTTTTTGCTTGTTTGTTTTCAGGAGACACAAGAAAGAACTGCCCATGTGCCCCAAAGCTGTGAAGTAAAATTCTGGGCTCCATTCACAAAAGTGCAGCAGTTCTCCCAAATCTTGCATGATGTCGTCTCAGTCTCTGCGTCCCAAAGTCATTCAGCTGTACAAAAATGTGAGTGATTCCTCTCATTCCCATACTCAAGTGATGCTCATAGTCATATGTTTTAGACTTATGACAGGGTAAGAGTGTGTGTGTGTGTGTGTGCGCACACGCGCGCGCACAGCAGAGGAAATTCATTTCCAAAATAAGCTTTTACATAATAACCGTCTGTTTGTAAAAATTACTGTAACAGGAGCAGACTTTTCACAGAACTGTTAAAATTGATTCTAGATATTTGCATATTTCCACAACCAGCCCACTTTATGCCAACATGAATTACAGGATCTGGAACATGCTTTGTTGATCTTCTGCATGTGTGCATGCATTAAGAGGCAAAAGGCACTTTCAGATCGCAAAAGTAAATTGGCAGATGGAAACAATCCCCACCACACATCCACCCGGCACAGCCGAGATTCAAATTTTCAACCTGTATCTTCAAGACTTTAGAATTTACTCTCTAGAAAGTGAAAAGTCTGGGTCGGAAATGTGCGGTGTTTCAAAACCCATTTGGACCCAAAACTTTTCTCCTATTTATTAGACCATGAGGGGTCATCTGGTGCTAGTCTTTTGGATGAGACAATAAACCGAGGTCATATGTTTACACAAATTATTTAGGCATGTAAAAGAAGCCACACGAAACAAGAGAGTTGTCCTGGCAAAATTGGTAGAAATAAGCCATTCTGGTAGGGAAACAAATACAGTTACAACAAAGACAGGTAAAAGAAAAAAAAAAAATTGTGGATAAGGTCGCTGCCTCTTTGTTTGTGGCAACACGTTCCTTCCCTGGGGAGAGCAGTCCCAACATATATTTAGTGGCAGAGAAATACTCGCCGTGACCTAAAGTGGTGTAAAATGTAAAAATGTAAAATGTATGAGATCACTTACCAGGACTTGCTTTTCTTATTCTGTGTGTTTCAGTTGCTGTATCTGGGCCGAGATTACCCTAAAGGATACGACTATTTCCGCACCAAGCTGAAGAACGCTTCATGAAGAACAAGGACGTGACAGACCCTGCAGAAATTCAGATGCTTCTGGCTCGAGGCGAATACATAGTGAAAGAACTAGAGGCTTTGTACATGCTGCGTAAATACAGAACACTGAAGAAACGGTACTACAGCGATGACCCAGGTTCATGATCGTGGTGTTAATTTACTGAAACTGGTTTAAATGAGATTGAGGCTGTGAGAATGAATGGTCTTAGGTTGGTTGATAGTTGTCTTTGAGTGTATTGAAGATGTATAGTTGTTCTTTGAAGATGTATAGTTGTTCTTTGAAGATGTATATGGTGAGCCAGTCTGTCATCTTGAGTCCACATTATAGTAATCGCGCTGAACTGATTTTTTTGATAACTCGCTCAGGAAGAAAACCCTGTATCATCTGTAACCACAGTGTCAGTGATGGGTGTCTTGTGCAGTGTCTGGTCCCAGAGATGGGTTTTGTAGATCTATGAACATGGAATTGTGGTTTGAAAATGTTGACATAAAAATCTCTTATTTTTTCAGTGTTGAGTTTTTGCATTTATTTGTGTATAGTGTTAAAACCATACCTAGACAGTGTCGGTTTATTTTGTAATTGTTACAGAATTTTCTTCACTCAGGTGAAAATTTGAAGCTGTTGAGAAGATATTCAGACTAGTCACTAAGACTGACTTGCTGTAACTTAGAACCATAGCTCATTTTGTGAAGTATACATAAGATGCACAGTTGCGTCGAATTTTAAAAAGTGTGCAAGTTTCTTTGTTTATTTTTTCCATTATAATAATAATAATATATGCAATTTATATAGTCGCTATATCTTACAAAGACAAATCAAAGCGCTTGCATTTGACCTATACAATACACAAGCAATCAATGACAGTTAATAGTTTTAGCAAATTCGAATGTACACACACACATGCGTGCACAAACACACACACACACACACACACAATTTCAGTCGGACTTTAAAAAAAAAAATTTAAGATGCTGTGATAATAGTCAGATTCTGTTTATGAACAGAATCAGGCAAGTCAAGTAATGTTTAAAAACCAATGTCAATTTGTGTGAACAGACAGAAAATTTGAATAAATTTAGCAGTCTGTTACTAGATAGTCGACCCACCAAATCTCCTAAAATTTTCTTTCCCCCCCCCCCCCCCCCCAAGACAAACTAGTTCTGTTGTTGTTGCCCATTGGCATCTCAAAATTACAGCCATGTCCAGATTTGTCCTTCTATACCGACAGTCAGAAATTGCATGTGCTAGCCTACCCATATTAGCCTGCCACAAAGACACAAACCAGAAGAGGCCCTGCACTACTGCAGGGTGATTCATGGGTGTTAAGTTGTGTGTGATCTGATCCAACATGCAGGACACCCCCTTTATAACCCCCTACCAACAGTTCTATGAGCTTAGTCTTGGAGCCTGACTTGCCTACCTGGAGTGCCAACTCCATAAGGTTCCTCATATTTTGACCGGTGTTGAAATGATCAAATCATATCTTCTTAAACATATGTGAAAGAGAATGCCAGACTATTATTTGTTGTGAAGATTTGCATTTTACCACTCTGTATGTAAATGCAGTACAGTTGTTATGAGTACATTTATTTTGTTGTTGTTGATTGATTTCATAACTTGAGAAATGTTGAAATGTCTGTGTGTATATCATCCTCTCCGAGTGCATTGGTGATGAAACATGTTGGATGTACTGTTTGTTGTTGTTGTTGTTGTTGTTGTTGTTGTTTTTTCCCCTTCTGCTGTGGCATTGTTTTGACAAAACAAAGTTAGGGTAAATTTTATTTCCATGTCAGATAATATGACACATTTATAAAGAGGTTGGTTCTGGGTTTGGTATTTTGTTTGCTTTTGCTTGTGTATGCATGTGTGTGTGTGTGTGTGTGTGTGTGTGTTATTGCACATACTGCAGGGGTTAATGCCAACCTAATAGTGTTACAGAAAGACAGCTGTTGTTTTGCACAAACATAGGGAATGTATGTTAAAAATCCTCCTTCACCTTTACCTATCCTGTAGTGTAATCGACTGTTGGGGCACCACTGAAGATGTTGCAACAAGATTACAGATAGATGAAAATTTCAAAATGAATTCTTGATTTACATGGTAGCCTCAAACCAGAAGATAGGCTGTATATGGGCACTGGTTTCATGGACTTGTCTCTATTGGCAGTTATTGAACACCATTTTGTCTTTTATGACAATGTTGACTGGAAAGACCCGAAACCACTTTCGTTTCCGCCATTCTAGCATGTAAAAGATTTTAGTAAATGAAGATAGCAATTTTGATTCTGACTATTCAAGTACCATATTTATTTTATTAGCGTATGTGTACAAGCGCTGCTTTTATTTTTGGTCAGTGCAGGCTGTGTTTATGAAGCATGAAGAATTTTATTATTATTATTATTATTTTCAATGATACTGCTACTCTCAGCCGTGTTATGTTGCGATACACTACAGTCTTGATTTCATAAATTTCAAAGATGTCATTATGATTATGCCATATTGAATTATACATTTTGTTTCAGAATGATACTGTTGCTGGAGTGCATGTGTGTGTTGAAAATGTGGAATTTTGTGTAAATGTGCATACATGTACAGACTGTTCTTGGCATATAGCAAGATCCATACATATTGTTTGATAGGATTATACAGAAGTGTGTAATAAAAGTGTCAGTTCTAATGACAGCATTTTTTTTCTCTTCAGAAGTGGGCTGGTCTTAGATGCTAAGTGAAAGAGTGTTGAAGTTACATTTTAGCTAACTTATAGTGGAGATTCTAAACTCTTACATTCGTTACACTTTTTTCAATGATTACATCTTTACCTGCTGAAAATGAAAATAATGAAATGCATAGTATGGCCATCATGCTAATGGCTGTGAAAGACAAAGCAAGAATCCAAGTAGCTGAGATGTGTTTTTTGTTGAAGGCTGTTCAGGGTCAGTTGGACAGATAAAAGAAATAACTTCCCTGAAGTAGTAACATGACTACCTTTTTCGTGGACAAAAAACAGTCGCAAACGCAAAAATCTCAGTATAGGTGAACCTCGCAGCTCTAACCACAGAGCAAGAAAAAAATTAAAGACTAAAAAACTGATGTCATATGTGCAAACACACGCACAACATCTTGCACACATGTTAAAACCTGATCAACTTTTCGGACGACAAAATTTACAGAACCACAGGCACAATTGTGTCATGTGTGGACATGCATCACCGCTGAAGTCGGAATGCAACTAATGTTTAATCCATGGTGGGTAAACGGTCACATGTGCAAAATCTCACAATTGGTGAACCTCAGAACTCTAGCCAAGGAATGAAAACAGAAAGAAAAAAAAGCAATCTTTACCACTACCAGCACCACCCGACCTGGTACCCCACGACAACAACAAAACCTAGCAAGCTTCATAAACTTTTCAAAAAAGAACAAATCTACAAAAGCTTTCTGCTCTCTTCAGATCTTGCCCATCTGCTTTATTCCAAAGTCTCATCCAGTGTCTAATACACGCTTGATGTAACAAACGGTGCATAGATTGAATGCAAGCACACCTCATTTCTGTTGAAACAAAAGAACAATAACAGTTCTACATTGTGATAAATTTGCTAGCATTCCCTCTAAAATAAGGTGGATGCTGGTTGTGACACACTAAATCAAAACAAACACTTTTTCCTGTACAATATGCTGAATGCATACAAGGTGGTTTCTTTCAAAGAGGCCTTACTTCATATTTTAAACAACCTCTTCATATTTGCAGTCTAATGGATTCCATGGTAAGATTCCAACAATATGTTAATTCCATAAACTTTCTTAAAAATAAAAAACCCCAAAGAAACTGCGATCATTAATGTCTCTTACTACAAGGATTATCATCCAACCAGAAAGAATGATCATCAGAACTGTCTGTGAAAAAGAGTGACCCCCATATTTTCTGACTAATGGACCATAAGAAAGATACCTTCAAACTCATTTTAGGAAATGTACACCACTTTCAGTCATAACAGGCTTCTCTGTATGAAACTTAGGCTACTCTCCCCAGGGAGTAGCCATTACTGCAAGAGCTGCACCACCCATTTTTTACACTATCCCTATGGTAAGGGAAAGAACCGCTTTTTCCCTGTACACATGCACTGTGCTTATTTGTAATAATAATACATGGAATTTGTAGAGCGCTATATCTTGTAAAAACAAATCAAAGCGCTTGCATTCGACCTATACAACAAACAAGCAATCAACAACAATTTACAGTTTTAACAAATTCGAATGTACACTCACACGCACATATGCTTCTGTTGCCCATATGTGGGTGCTACATAGGGAAGGGCTAGGAGATGGTTGGTTGCCTAATAGTGGGCAACCCACAGGGAAAAGGTTAAAAAAAAAAAATGTTTGCAAATGTAGTTTTCCTATGAGAATGGATTTTTTTTCATCAGAATTTTGCCAGGGACAACTCTCTTGTTGCCATAGGTTTATTTATGTGTGCTAAATGTGTTTTCACATGGGACCTAGCTTATGATCTCATCTGAAAAACTAGGCCCCAGACCACCATTCAGGGTCTAATGGATGAGGGTAAAGTTCAGGTTCAAACAGGGGTCAAACCTCAACTTCTCATTTTCTACACGTGTATTGCCTACACACCACACACACACACACACACACAGAGTTAAACACACACACACACAAACACACTCACAGAGGTTCACTGGTACTGGTTATCCAGACACAAAGCCCTTACTACCAGCTGATCCATATGGACATAAAAGAAATTCCACTAAAAGCTAAGATATATTAAAAAAAATTAAAAGTTTTAAAAACAAAAACCAAATAAAATGAAAATAAATGCTTGTAAACTCCAGCCAGCTTAACACAGTGTGTGACAGGTTGTTAACAAAAAGATAGTCCCCACTCCCAACATGATTATGCAGGTAATTTTGTAATAATTTTATGTATCCTCAGACTGGAAGTACTTGCAAGAGATCAAAGTCTGCACAAGCAGGTCTCCCCCCCCCCCCCCCCCCCCTTCTTGCTTTCCAAAACTGAGGACAGGTCAGTCAATCATAATGCCCATAGTCCTGCAACTATAGAGGTCATATCCAAGCTATCACTTCATTGAAACTTAACACTCATGTAAAAATTGTTAAACTATTTACAAATCAAAGCAAGATTAAAAACAACTTTAACAAATTGTTGAAGATGAGAACAACCAATCATTCCTTCCTTCCTTTCTATAAACACCTCAGCTAACCACAAAGGCTAACTTTTGACAAATTTCCTCTAACAATGAATCCGTTTTCTACACAGCTGTGTAAGGTCAACAACAAACACAAATGCCACACACAACTGTTATACAAAGTTTTCCTTCTTGGTCTAGTCATCATCATCATCACGAGAACGGATGTTTCGTCTGATTCCTTTGCGGCTTTTGAAGCTTGTCTGGGCTGAGTCATCCGATGTAACAGAAGACGCTGCAACAGTTTCTTCCTCCGGTGTCTGCACCGAATCTTTACCTACCCCTTCAGCAGACGCAGAAGGCTGGTCGTCATCAGGCTGATCTGCAGCATCAGCAACTGATGGTTTGCTCTTAACCTGTTTTTCCTTTTCCGGCACAGAGCCTGATTTTTCAGTCTTATTTCGCTTAGCGAAAGAGAACAGTCCTTTGGAGCACGCTGCAGATCCGACATCAAAGGCCTCTTCTTCTTCCATTCCTGCTTCTTCTTGCTGGGCTTTCAGTTTGCGCTGCTCATCCAAGAAAGCCAGAGCAGCCTGGGTGTTCGATTTTTCTGACATATCTGATCCTTTGACGTCTTCTAACGAATAATGGGTCCAGCCTTGTGGTCTTTTCCCATGGTCTGGTACGCGGCCACGTTGACCTCTGTATCTACCAGGGGCCTCCCAGATGGGTGTCGAAACTCCGGTTCTCTCTTAGGGGGATGTTGTTCATCTGATTCTCTGTCGTGTTTTCTTTTTGAATCGTTTGCTTTCTGTGAACCATCATGTGAGGAAGAACTACCTGCAGCATCAAAACAATCTCCTCTGTTTGATACAGCCTCATCCTTCTTCTGCCCTGAAGAAGAACTCTTTTTTTCAATGAAATCACTGTCATCTTCACCTTGTCGCAAGTCGGCGAATTCTTCTAGATCTGTTCGGTTCTGTTCATGAGAGATGTGCTGGCGTTCCAGAGCATCGAGCTGACCAAAGATGCTGCTGCTGCGACCCTCGAAAGTGCTGCCTGCATTCCGCAGTATGAAGGGACTGTCTGATGCAGGGTCTTTTTCCTCAGAGACACGTATAGCTGGCATGGCTGTAGCTGTGTTCGTTCTCAGATCTGCACAAATGAAACAGAATTATGAGGAGAGGTCACTTTCAACTGAAACAAATCACCTTCTTGTTTTCACACACACACCACACACACACACACATGCAACGCAATGCACGCATGCGCCCGCGCACATACACACACACACTCCTAGTAACACCTGTGTAACACCTAGTAATACCTTGGCATCTTTTACTGTTAGTGATATTAATTTAAGTACAAAGTTTTCTGCGTATAATATCTGTTGCATCTGTTACTGCTTGTAATGTTTACAATTTTTCAATTTCAGAGCAACTACTGTTGACATTTTCAACATTTGTGCCCCTTGTTGTTGTTGTTGTTGTTGTTGTTGTTGTTGTTGTTGTTGTTGTTGTTCGTTGTTTGTTCTTCTTCTTCTTCTTCTTCTTCTTCTTCTTCTTCTTCTCTTCTCTTCTTCTTCTTCTTCCTCTCTCTCTCTCTCTAGCGCAATGTTCTGACCACTAGGCTATCCCATCCGTGTGTGTGTGTGTGTGTGTGTGTGTGTGTGTGTGTGTGTGTGTGTGTGTGTGTTCGTGCGTAGTGTGTGTGTGTGTGTGTGTGTGTGTGTGTGTGTGCGTATGTAACGCTGTGTGTGTGTGTGTGTGTGTGTGTGTGTGTGTGTGTGGTGTGTGTGTGTGTGTGTGTGTGTGTGTGTGTGCATGTGCATGAATATGTGTGCGTAAGTGTGTCTGTGTGTGTGCATGTGTGTACACATCGCAATGGTTGGGAGGGGTGGGAAACAGATTTCATAAACTGTACAACAGATTTTGATAGATTTGCTATGATTGAAAACTTTTTCTTCAAGCTAAGTAGTCAATATATATGAATATGATTACTGTTTTATCTTCCTTCTTGAAAAAAAAATTGTCATAATGACAAATCTTATCCTTTGCACACTGTAAAACATTGATTCTCAGTTTCCTTTAGCATTCACTTTTAGCTCCCCCCTCCCCCATCTTTTCTCTTGTAAACCACTCCAGACAGTGTCAGTAACACTAAAAGCAAAACAATGATCATTCTTCCATAAACATAATGAATATCATGTTGAGATTAGGCTTCATAAATCCGCAAAGCTGATAAAATGCAACTGTTCTGCATATAGGCCTACTGATATGGGCTATTATATTCATAGACTTCTCTCAGTTCTCTGGGAGATGCTTTCACACACACACAACACACACACACACACACACACACACACACACACACACACACACACACACACATTTTTCATACGTACTATATTTCTTTACTTCAGACTCTTCTTCGCTTGTTTAGCAGCGTCAAATGTACGTAACATACGACATAGACGTTCGCTTCAGCAAACCATTGGTAGGCCTTGCGGGGGAGAGAGAGGGGTGGGGAGAGGGTAGCCTAAACGGAAATAGAACGTTGTCTATCTTGAAAGGGAGAACTCATTATATAATTCAGTGTTATTCAAAGTGGGATCGAAGTACGTTTCTGGGGATTTAAATATCAATGATGAATAAACATTTACAACAAATATTAATCATACGCTTTTTCAAATATTTACTGCATAAAGATGATTGATTTTTGTTCGGGCTTTCTTCTTTTTTCCTATCACTTTACGCCGAGTGTTTAAAAGATATCCACTTCCGGCGCACGCTACCGGGAAAGTCCATTGTTTCGTCGAGATATAATTTTACCACTATTGCATTGTAAACATGAGTGGAGGAGTATATGGAGGCGGTTAGTATCGTAATTTATTGTCAAAGTAACTTAATAAAATTTTGTTTCTGCTGTTCTTTCTGCATAGATCGATATCGTTTTGCTTTATTACGACAGTCCTTTCGGGTCCATGAAACTAAAACAGTCGCTAAAAAGGCAGACCGGTAGACCTATAGGCCTAGTATAGATTTTTTTTTTTTTTTATTGCTTTAGCCTAGGCCTACTTATTTATTTATTTATTTATTCTTTTTATATCGAGGATAACAGAATAAGCAATCATGTGCTTTTTTTCATCCGGTCCCCGTGTGTATGCAGTTTTGTAAATATTGTCATCTGTTCCCACCGGCACACGATGGCCTACTCTTACGAAAAGCGGAACAGGATTTAACGTGTGCGCAAGATGTTCTGCGTGCGTTCGCACACGGGGCCTCGGTTTAAAGTCTCAGCCTACTGCTTGTGGAGACGTCTGCAGACAAGCCAAGGCTAGAGATTTTTTTTAAATCAATGGAAAGAAAATAAGAAGCTTTAATGCCTGCAAGCAATGCGATTCTCTCCCATCAGCACTGTTAGTGATACTTAGAATCGGTAATTGAAAAAAAAAGTCACAGGAAAAAAAGTCACATTTTTCTTGATGATATTGCTCTTATTTTACTTTTATTCTCTGGCCTGCATGCGTGCGTGCGTGTGTGTGTGTGTGTGTGTGTGTACATGTGTGTGTGTGAGTGTGTGTGTGTATGCATTGTACTAGAAAAATGTGCAGTGCAGTACAATGCATAAACACACACTCACACACACACACACGCACGCACGCTTGTGACTTTTTTTTCCTGTGACTTTTTTTCTGTGACTTTTTTTCACACCTTTATTCCTCAGCTAGAGCATCAGGGTTCACTGATGTTGAGATTTTGGGTGTGCGACCATTTTTGCCTACCATGGGGATAGCTGCACTCCAACTTCAAGGATGTGTCCTATGCTGGGTATATTCTTGTTTCCATAATCTACCAAACACTGGTATGAATTACAGGATTTTTAATGTGCATATGTTTGATCTTCTGCATGTGTATACCATATACGTACACGAAGGAAATTAAGGTGGGATATGGGGATCGAAACTGATAAAATTTTGTTTATGAGAGGGCATCACTTTTGTTAGTTTTAAAGCATAAAAATCTCTAGATCCATTACTCAGTTTTATATGTTGTTACCATGGAAGCAGTCAAATATGGCTGCCAACATGTTGTACAATCTAAATTCTTTAAATTTACAAAGGTAAATCTCCATCAATGCATCTAGCAATTTTTTATATATAAAACCATAATTGTGGCCACTTATACACCCATGTCCAACTTTAAGGCACTGGAAGGTCTGCACTTGAAGTTGATCTAGGTAAGGAGAATATGAAAGTCCCCACCCACGTAAATTCACCAGATGCCACCAAGATGACTTTTACAGACCCATGAGATTGATATTGAATAGTCCAAGCCACTCAGCTATAGAGTTCATCATCTGGATGAGTAAGATGGCAGGGCCATTTCAGCAGCATAGCAATATTTGAGTGTTGTTTTTTTTATGGCAGTGGGCTTAATTGACACAGACTCGTGATGTGTTAAAAAAGGTGACGTTCCATTCTTGTTACAGATGAAGTGGGAGCCTTGGTGTTTGACATTGGCTCCTACTCTTTCAGAGCTGGCTATGCTGGAGAAGACACACCAAAGGTATGAAAAGAAAACCATGTTATTAAAGTCATGTTTGATTTGTGCCTCTTTTTTTTTTTAAGTTGCTTCGGAACGTTATCATACAAAAAGAAAAGAATTTCATAATTTATGCTCACAGAATCTTGTGCACATGCACACATTATTATATTCAGATTACCAATGCACTTTATGCACAACTAACAATAATATACACCAGACAGTTGGCTTAGAATTTGATCTAATTATCAGTGGTTGAGTGAACTTCTGTGAAATTATTGTATGTCTTTACTGCCTTCAGTCGTTTTTTTTTTTTTCCACCGACAATGGTAGATTTGTTTTAATATCACATGTCACCTGTCTCCATCACTGTAGTGTTATCGGAGATTGGACCACCAGAGGTCACAGTAATAAATCACCACAATAAATGATGTTTTGATTTTTAGAAAGTCAGTTGCAGATTCAGTGACATGTGTCCTGTTATTGTGTAATTGTGACTTTAAAAGATAAAACTAAGAGAAGTTAATTCAAGATATATTTTAAACAGATTTACAAAGTTAAAGGCTCTTTCAGTATTCTTACTGATTAGAAATAATGTTCTTTAAAAAATTTGTCCAGACCATAATCTAAAACGCTTACACACAGGGTTCGCGATAACCGGTAATTGTCGGTATTTTACCGATTGTGAACAGGGAATACCGAAAATTTTCGAAGCAGCCGGTACTGCGTACCGGTTCTGTTTGCCTGTGACCAATTAGATTTCCATCTCAAAAAAAAAAAGTCTGAAGTGACATTTTCTGACAGTCTGTCATGGGCCTGTACTGTGCTTACCGCACCTACCCCTTCCCACCCCTTCCGACGAACATCTTTAGCGCCAGCCTCATTAGCCTAGCACGCAGAACAGCAAGCTGGACTGTGAAAGAATAGAGCTTCGCGCTCTTCTCGGCATGACAGCGACTTCCATTCACATCGAGTAAATGGGGCCTAGATTTATTTATTCTGAATTCTTTTAATCTTTTATATCGAGGATAATGGAATAAGCACTCCTGTGCTTTTTCACATCCAGTCCCCGTGTATATGCAGTTTTGTAAATGTAATCCGTTCCCACCGCACACGACGGCCTGCTCTTACGAAAAGCGAAAAGCGAGGGTCTATGACTATGAATTTGCGCGTTGCTTTCAGAGAGAAGAGTCGAAAACCAAATCTAAAATGAACAAAGATCTAGATGAGCGCTAAGCATAGAAACAAGAAAGAAGAATATAAGTCACACGAATGATGCCATGCAAAACAACAGACTGACACGGACAGTGGCACAGGCGCTAGAAAAAAAAAACCTATTTCCTTCGTGGCTTCATGCCCAAGAAGCGAGTGGCAGCAAGCAGCACGGCAGTCAAAGTCTGAGAGATTCGCGTTCAATTTAGATTTAGTTTTGCTGCCCAACAATCCCCCCCTCCACCACCCCCTCACTGATTAGTTTCGTTTTGTTCACAGTACGTACCGGATTTTATTTTCTAGGGACCGATTTTGGGGAGTTGGTCAAGATGTCTCTGAAATGGCAACTCGCAGTACCGGTTTTAAAAAATCCTAGCGCGAACCCTGACACAGCCATCAATTTAGATATTTAAGTATTTTAATCTAGAATACTTACACATGTTGTATACCGTAAGTATTATTACTATAAAAAAAAAAGTCAATATTGTATCCTCTGAGATATTTTGTCATCTTAAATTTTCGAGTTTCATTCCTTTGAGAAAAAAAAATTAGAAAGGTCTATAAAGGCATATATATATATATATATATATTCATTTCACATTTTCAGGCAGAAATTCCCACTCATGGTGGGGTAGTGGAAGAAATGGAGACTGCTATGGATGCAGATGGTGGAGATGGTCTTCCCCAGCCTGAAAAGAAATACCTGATCGACACAACCTACATGAAGCATCCGCGGAAAAACATGAACCTTAGCAGTTTCCTCAAGGATGGCATGGGTGAGTGACAACGTGAAGAAAAAAACATCCATGAAATGCTATCCAGAGGTGGTGGTTAAGGTTCCTTTGCAGGAATGGTCTTTTTCCCATACTTTCATTTTAAAGATTTTTGTGTGTTTTGTGTTTGTTTAATTAATAAGTTAAACTACAAATTCTTAGGGGAAAGGCTGGGGTCTTCGTTTTGTTAAGAAAATCTTCATTTTTGTAGCTACCAGAAAGAGAATTCTAATTGTTCTGTTAATAAAATAGAGAAAAACATTTTTTAATGTTTTTTCTTTTATTATCATAATTGCAAAGAGTAGAGATTTTGAAAGGAAAAGAGTACATATAAAGATATGTATTCTGTTTGTAACCAATGTCTGAACACTTTCGTATTGCCCACAATTAAGGTAAAAAGCTTTTACTCACTCCTTACTTACTCACTTTTACCTTTTACTCACTCCTTTTGAAACCTGAAAAAGCTGATGTGCGTCAAATTCTGCAAGCTGGTGTTTGTGTTTTTTTTGACAGTTGAAGACTGGGACATCTTTGAGAAAGTGATGGACTATGTCTACAACCGCAGCATCAAGTCTGAATCTTGTCTTCATCCCTTGCTCATGTCAGAACCTGCTGTGAGTATGAAAACATTGTCAAGTGGGTGGAATGGGCACGTGCGAGTGAATCATTGCTGCGTTTGCACATGCACTTTCGCCTCTCTCTCTCTCTCTCTCTCTCTCTCTCTCTCTCTCTCTTCTCTCTCTCTCTCTCTCTCTCTCTCTCTCTCTCTCTTTCTCTCTCTCTCTCTCTCTCTCTCTCTCTCTCTCTCTCTCATGCACTCTTTGTCTCCCTCTCTCTCCCTCTCTCTCCCTCTCTCTGTCTCTCTGTTGAAACTGCAGACACTGGTTATGTCTTTATGCTGGCTATCAGGAAGGAAATGAAGCAGTTCAACAGGTAGGGTATGTCACGAAGTAAGATCTTTTGCAACTTGTCACTCCAGATATTGCGGCCTTGGTAACGGGGCACATATCAACATCTAATCAGATTCAGGTCATTGTTTTTTTTTATACGGTTTATTGATTGTATTGATCAAAAGCTTACTTGAAAGTGTTAATGGTTGTTTTATGAGGAATGTTTGTGAATACCAGTTTGATCAGGTTTGGTTGGTGACTGACTGTTGCAGTGGAACACCAAAGCAAAGCGAGAAAAGCTGACAGAGATCATGTTTGAAAAGTACAACATTCCCGCCTTCTTCCTCTGCAAAAACTCTGTGCTGTCTGCGTATCCTTTTGCCTGTTGACATTATTTAACTTATAATATTGCATCTTGTGTGGTTTAGTTCATTTCGGTTTGTAATGTGAAAGGGATTGTCAGTAAGATAGCAATCAGCATAAGTGGTACCTGTGTGTCTGTCTGTCTGTCTGTCTGTCTGTCTGTCTGTGTCTCTCTCTGTCTCTGTCTCTGTCTCTGTCTCTCTCTCTCTCTCTCTCTCTCTCTCTCTCTCTCTCTCTCTCTCTCTCTCTCTCTCTCTCTCTCTCTCTCTCTCTCTCTCTCATATTGGACACCCTTCCCTACTTCCCTTTCCCTGCACTTCCCTATAATATATTGGCTTTTCTTCCTTCAAAGGAACAGAAAGGGATGGGCTATTTTCATTTTGTTTTTTGGCTCCTTTGATTGTGGGGGTGGGGTTTTTTTCTTTTCTTTTTTTGTTTGTTTTTTTTTTTTGGGGGGGGGGGTCATCATTTTTTGTTGTTTTTTTCCCCTGCCTATTTCAGGTCATTGCCCTTGACTTGACAGCTTTGCTAACGGTCGTTCCACAGCGCTTATCCTGGACAGTGGTGCCACACATACATCTGCAGTTCCAGTCTATGACGGCTACGTTCTGACACAGGGTTTGTATCAAAAACGGTTGTTGTGATAATCACAAGATATTTTTGTAGCACTTACTCACATTCCAAAGGGCTTTTTTTTTTCAATGGAAGAAAGTACATACTGCGCACCCAACATTTCTGTGCTGATATAGATTGTGTGAACACTATACTGAACATACAGTTTAGCATCACTTGAAAACTTCTTCTTCCTCTTCTTCTTCTTCTTCTTCTCTTTCTTCTTCTTCTTCTTCTTTCTTCTTCTTCTTCTTCTTCTTCTTCTTCTTCTTCTTCTTCTTCTTCTTTTCTTCTTCATAATCATCATCATCATCATCATTGAACGTTCAGACAGCAACTCCTGAGGCCCTGACAAATGCTGCCGTGCGCTGGAGGCCCTCCAGGGGTGCAAAAAGCTTGTCCCTCATGGGCAGGTCAGTAGACCAGATATCGGCCTTCAGGTTTGGGTGTGTTGGACAGGTCTGGAGGAAGTGTTTCACTGTCATGGGAGAAGTGCCACAGTGGCATGCCTCAGAACCTCCGATGTGGAACTTGCTAAACATGTGATGTTGGAGTCTGCAGTGTCCAGTCCTCAGCCTCACGATTGTTATTTGGTCCTCTCTGGGGAGGAGGTAGAGGTCATCCTTACTGTTGAAATTAGGGTGTTGCTGAAGCCATCCGCTCTTTTCCATTTCCTTCACAATTGTTTTTGCACTTGGAGACCATTGCAGTTAAATTGATCTAGGCCTAGCAGTGAAGCTTTCTGTGCTTGTCTAAAGAGATTGTGAAAGCTATCAGATAGAAAAAACAAAAACAAAACCTTTTTCTTTTTTAAAGTTAATTCACAGAAACTTTCCAAACACCGGATATGTATCTCTCGTTTTTATTTTATGATTTTTTTTTTTTTTTACTCTTATTTGCATATTGATTTTTTTTTTTCATTTTGTGTTCAGGCATCGTGAAATCTCCGCTGGCTGGTGACTTTATCGCAAGGGAATGCGGCAAGCTGATGGAGGAGCTAAGCATCGAAGTTGTGCCTCCCTATGTCATTAGCAGCAAGGTGAGTAGGTTTCCTTTTCTCCTGTGGTATTCCATTTGTTTTCATATGACTCCTATGTGTGTTGCCTCCCTATGTCATTAGCAGCAAGGTTTCCTTTTCTCCAGTGGTATTTCATTTCTTTTCATTTGACACCTATGTGTATACTATTTCTTGCCTCCCTATGTCATTAGCAGCAAGGTGAGAATGTTTCCTTTTCTCCTGTGGAATTCCATTTCTTTTCATACAACATCTATGTGCATACTATTTGTTAACAACTAAGGCTTAAATCAGATTTTTTCTTAGAAAATTTTCAGAAAATCAGAGACTTGTTTGGTTTTTTTTTTTAAATCAGAGAAATGAGTGTAATGGGGAATGAGTATTTAAGTCATTGGGAAATGTGGTGCGTATTAATTTATTATTTTTATATTTTTTGTTGGGCTGTTTGCATAAGAGAGGGGGGGGGGGGGGGGGGGGGGGGGTTGGATTATTTGATGTAAAATTCTAAATATTTGTTTTATTTAGTTATTTACTTGCGTTTGCTATGGATATTGCTTACAACCAAGGACTGCAAACAAATGCAGTTAAATTCTATGTGAATCATTCTCTTGAAAGATGAGTGGCATACAGTTGTACAAAATTGTGTTGATACAAACTGTTTTCTGTCTAGTAAAAAAAAAAAAAAAAAAAAAAAAAAGGTGTCCCATAATGTATGTGGTCGTAGGGGAGTGAGGTGTCAGAGAACTCAGCTTCTCTAAGGGCCAGCATGTTGAGGGCAGCACCCATCCCCTCTCCCTTGCTGCTTTACCTTCCCTGACCTTAAAGAGGGCAGGTACCCATTTACAGCCGAGTGAAGTGGGGGACTGTACTGAAGTCCAAGGCACGCAAACAGTCACCCAACCACTTGGTAACCATGCAGGATGCTGCTAAACATTGGCTTGGGGAAAGCAAGTACTCTAACCACTGAGCTATCCCATCCCCTGTTCTGTGTAGTGTATGATTTTTTTTATTGAAAAAGATGAAAAATTAAGTTGACTGTTGTTATTGATTTTTGGTGTTTGCAGGAGGCAGTGGGGGACAAAGCTCCTCCCAAATGGAAGAGAAAAGACAACATTGACGTCACAAAGTCCTTCCAGAGCTACATGGAAAAGGTACTGTTTCTGTTTCATTTCTCTTTCTCCTCCCCCCCCCCCCCCCTTTCTGCCCCTCTCTCTTTCCCACTCCTCTCCCTCTCTCTCTCTCTCTCTCTCTACCTCTGTCTGTCTGTCTGTGTCTGTCTGTCTGTCTGTCTGTCTGTCTCTCTCTCTCTCTCTCTCTCTCTCTCTCTCTCTCTCTCTCTCTCTCTCTCTCTCTCTCTCTCTCTCTCTCTCTCTCTCTCTCTTTTTTCCTCCTTGTCCTTTTTCCTTTTTTCCCTCCCCTTTCACTTCTTGTTCTCAGCAGTATCTTCTCCTGGCTCTGTGTGTATGTGCATGCGTTTGGTTTTTTTTCTCTTTTTTCTTTTTTAATTTTTTTTGTAGTTTGTGTGGGGTTTTTTTTAAGTATTATGTGGGGTTTTGTGGCTTGCCCAAACCATACCAGTGTAATAAATGTGTACGGTTTTGGTCTTGTTTGTTCTGTTCAAATTCAGTAGGTTCCAAATCTTCCATGAATCAGTAAGGATTATGTGTACACATTTTCTTCAATCAGAACAATTGAAAGATGGGAAAAGTCTGGTAAAAAAAAAAGAGAAACTGAGCATCACTTTAGTATGGGATTTTGGTAATGGGGTTAAAGACACTTACATCCTAAAGAAATTGCATTATGCATTATTACACAAATTTATTAGACAAGAAGTTTTTGACCCTTGCTCTGTGTGTGTGTGTGTGGGGGGGGGGGGGGGGGGGGGGTATTTTTACATTGTTTTGTTGGTTGTTTTTTTTTTATTGGTGGAGTCCCTTTTTTTTTTTATCCAGTAAAGGGTTATTTAGTATCTAGGTATTTTGGATGACTTTAAGACATTCCTTTGATTTTGTGAACATTGCTTTCAGGATGTCTACCAAGACTTTGCAGCCTCCATTCTTCAAGTGTGTGACTCTCCCTATGACACAAGGTATGAACCAAAAATGGGAAGGATGGGGGTGTCCGTGAACTTTTAGAGATATCAAATGATGCTGTTTTCTTAACGAAAGAGACTGACTTTTTAAGAAAATATTGATTAAGTCAAGTCAAGTCAAGTCAAGTCAAAACACTTTAATCATCCCTGAAGGGCAATTACAATACTGACAGGCATATTGATACAAATCATAATCAAACACACGAAGTAGCTACATTTTATATTTGTTCAAACATTATATAACTTCAAATAAAATGTCACAAACACTCACACTCTATGCATGCGCGCGCTCGCACACACGCAAAGACACGCATACACACACACCAATGTTTAGATACAATGTTCTTAAAAAACCATTGACTAGAAAAGACGTATGATCACCATTATTTACACAAAATACGCACGCGTTCGCACCCGCACATTACTTAACGGAACTGGTTTTAATGCTAAAGTTAGCTGCATATAGCCGCCGCTGTAGTCTAGTGGTTAGGGCGTTGGACTCGTAATCTAAAGGTTGTGGGTTCGATCCCAGCTTTCGGCTTTGGCGTTGTGCCCTTGGAAAAGGCACTTTACGGCTATTTTCTCACCCCACCCAGGTGTAAAAGGGGGTACCAACCTTGTGTTGGGGGTTAACCCTGCGATAGACTGGCGTCCTATCCAGGGGGGAGTCTATGACTCTCAGTCGCTTAACGCCACAGAAACCGGGATAAGCACTGGCCTGATGAGCCTCTATAGGCTCGGGACAGACTTTAACTTAACTTAGCTGCTTATAGTTCCTGTTTTGGTTTCCCACTTTTTTTCCTATCAAACTCTGGGCACTGTTGAAATGGCTGATATGACTATTGTTTGCTGGAAAAAAAAGCATGGAATTCAGGTATAAAAATGATTGTGCTTTGTCTATGGTGACATGCATCTGTATTCTGCTTTTCTTTTTAAGTTTGTTTTTCTTAGCTAGAAAGTGTCACTACATATGGAATATTCAATGTATGCTAACATCATTACATGCCATTTGTCATGAAGTGTACGTAGCAGAAGCCCAACCAAGAGTATTTTATAAGTAAAAGCACAGGTGAAGTTCTGTATGCATATAGGATGGTGTAACCCTTCCATAATCTACTGTCATGGCATGCATGACACTTAATGAACAAGTTGGATTTGGGCTTTGCATATATATGCAAGGTGATGCAGGCACTACTGGATCTGCATGTAAGTGGGTCTAGCAGTAATGTGCCATCTCTTTTTGTTTTTCTCTGTCTGTCTGTCTGTCTCTCTCTCTCTCTCTCTGAAAAGTGAGCAGTGACAGGTTTAATTCGTGTCTGAAGCCAGACTTTCCCAGCTTCCACTAGACCATGAATGATGGTCTGGATGCTATCTTTCAGATAATACAATAAAATGAGGTCCCATGTGCATCATGCATTCAGCACACAAAAATAATCCATGGCAACTCGAGAATTGTCCCCAGCAAAATTCTACAGCAGAAAAGCTTCTTTTATAAGGAAATGAATGTACATACACACAGAATTTTTTTTTTAAATGGTGGCATTGCGCTACTACAACTAGTGATGACCAGCTCTTTCTTGGAAGAGCAACCTTAATTTCGTGCAGAGAAATCCACCTTGAAGATATGGGGTATAGACAACAACACAATGCAAAGCTGATTTTCTCATCTAGTTTCACGATTTGTGAAGAGATGTCAAATGAAATTGAACCTGGCAGATTCTAAAAAAAAAAAAAGTCCTGTGCCACGCATAATCTGTCTGATGTTGCAAAGACTCAGATGCTCCACCTCAAGACCTGTAGGATTTAAAAGTCTAGCACTCTGTCCACTTGGCTTATGGCTGTCCAAGGCAGGTGTAGATGAATCCTTTGTCGTATAAGGTCTTTGTCGAAAAAAACAGATCAAATCAAAGGACTTTTTTTCAGTACGTAGATGAGTAAGATAATGATAGCTGAAATATCTAAGAAAAATGTTTGGGTTTTTTTTTATATACAAGAGATTTGGTATGAACATTGTTTATAGCTTTGTCTTGTCTTGATGTCTATTGAAATATACTTCGATATGCTTTTTTTTTCAAGAAAATACAGCTTTTAGGTATTAGTTATGTTGACAGCGTTGTGGAATCCATGCCTTCCGTCCATTACGAGTTCCCCAACGGCTACAACCAAGACTTTGGCAGTGAGAGGTTTAAGGTGTGCGAGGGCCTGTTCGATCCTTCTGTTATCAAGGTACTGGTCTTTTTCTTTTGTCGTTGTAAGGTTGCTAGGTCCTTTTATTCTTCACTGGCTCTCTCCCTCTCTCTCTCTCACTCTCTCTCTCTCGCTCTCTCTCTCTGTGTCTCTGTCTCTCCCTCTCTCTCTCCCCCTCCCTCTCTCCTCTTTCTCTCTCTCCCCCCCTCCCTCTCTTCTCTCTCTCTCTCTCTCTCTCTCTCTCTCTCTCTTCTCTCTCTCTCTCCTCTCTCCCCCTCCCCCTCCCTCTCTCTTCTCTGTGGATTTTTTAGCTTGGGGTTGTTTTTGTTTTGGTTAGTCTGGGGTTTTTTGTTGCACTGTGTCGACTTTTTAGGGAAGTAAATGGGTTGGGTTGTTTTTTTTGTTTTTTCTCTTCCCCCAGCCACCCCCCCCCCCCCCCTTTTTTTTTTAAATATCCTTTTAACCCTCTTAGTCCCATACCACAGCTGTCAGTTTCCCCTGATTTCAGCTCCTCACAGCTGCTAATTATCCTATCCCATCCCAGCCCAGCTGTGGCTGGCTGGTGCTATTTATAGCAGGAGCTGTTCACACACATGGACAAGGTAAAAGGAAGGAATGCACTAAATTTAGCACTCTTGACTAGGCCCTACTGAGTGATGTTGGATTTGTGCACTGTGGTACCAGGATTTGCCAGGATTTACACAGTAGATTTCCATCACTCTGTGACCATCGCTAATCGCTACCACATGTCAAAGCTCTTATCAGGCTAGAAGTAGAAAGCTTGCTGAGAGTCTGGAAGTCATTATAGCTGCTGGTATGTAGTTAGAAGGAGGAAAAGGAGAGGGGGGAGCATGTGTGCCTGACCTGATTTAGTGATGGAATGGGAAGTCTTGATGTGCAGGAGTCTCAGGGCAACTCCATGCTGGGTGTGGGTCACGTGGTCACCACCAGTGTCGGCATGTGCGACATCGACATCAGGCCCGTAAGTTTGTTTTATTTTTATTTTTTATTTTTTATTCTTTTATATCAAGGATAATGGAATAAGTACTTGTGTGCTTTTTTACATCCAGTCCCCGTGTGTATGCAGTTTTTGTAAATCGTGTCATCTCTTCCCACTGGCACATGATGGCCTACTCTTATGAAAAGCGGAACAGGATTTAACATGCGCGCAAGATGTTCTGCGTGCGTTCGCACACAGGGCCTCGGTTTATAGTCTCATCTGAAGGTCTTTTAGGGAGAGTGGAGTCAGCGCTGATGTTAACTCCAGGAGAAAAATCCCCCTCAACCAGGAATCAAACTTGTCTGCTGCCATTCGGTGTTCCTGATTCACCAGGGCTCTTTTGTCATGACTTTTGGTGATGGTGGTGATTTTCTGGATTGTGTTGTTGTGCTTTGTGTTGTGTTGTTTTGCATTTGTCTTGTATTGCTTTGTGTTTTGTTGTTGTATTGGATTTCTTCTTCATTGAATGCTTTTTTTGTCATGACTTTGGTGACGGTGATTTTCTGGATTGTCTTGTGTGTGATTTATGATCACCTTAGATATTTCTTCTTGAAATTGCTGCTGCTATTTCCAATAAGAGCATATTGCACTATGCTTGTGCAGGTCCTAACTTTATAGTGTGTGTTGTTTTGCATTGTCTTGTATTGCTTTGTGTTTTTGTTGTTGTATTGGATATCTTCTTCGTCGAATGCTCAGACAGTAACTATTGTTGTCTTGTCTAGAGAGAGAGTGTGATGGTTTGAATACGGATATGTCTATATCACCAAGTAGTGAAGGACATTAAACAAAACAAAACCCAGAAAACACAAAACTATTGTTGTCTGGGGAAAAAAAGAAGCTATTGTTATCTGTTATATGAGCAAAATGCGTCAAACTGCCATTAAGCCCCTGACAAGTCAGGCCCAGCGCATCAAAATCTGGCATAAGAGAGAATTGTTATCTTTTAAGTCTTTCCTGGAAAAAAAAGACAGGAGATTGTCCCAAAAAGGCAGAAAATAGACAAGAAGGAAGAAAAGAATTTGGGCAGAAACACTGATAGAAAATGAGAGTGATAGAAAAGAGGGCATTTCTGGTGCAAAATTTCCAGAATGTGGGGGATGCTATTTATTCTGACAGGCCCCCGATATTCCCAAAGGGGAGTATTGGATATCATTTATGATCACCTGAGATTTTCTTCTTGAAAATGAGGCTGCTCTTTCCAATAAAAGCATATTGCCACTATGCTTGTGCAAGTTCTAACTTGCAGTCAGATTCATGCTGTGTGATAGTTTGAATACTTGTTGCAGTATTCTTGTTTGTACACCCAAGATTTGAACCTCTCGGCTGTTCTAATAGCAATTTTGCTTGCTGACCTGTGTTATACCGTAAAATCCCTTAGCATACGCCCACCCCCCTGTGCACTGATTTTAGGGCAAAATTGGGGGGTGGGCGTTTGCTAGGGATAGACCCTTTGCACAAAATAATTTTTGTGCTCAACCGTGTAATTGAGTGTAAACAAACCCCGAAAGCATGTAAGTTAGGTCGTGTGAGTATAAGTGAAGGAAAATAGGGAAAAAAAAGGGATTTTGAGGCACGGCCAACGAGTTCCATCGCTTTCCGTTGTAGGTCCTTGTTTCGCAATATCCTGCCTTCAGATCTTTCATCTTCCAGATAATGCAGCACACCTTGGTCGACATGTTCAGATCTAACTGCTGGTCCTTTTGACAGTTTCCGTTTTTGTTTGTTTTACCGTACTGTTGTTCAAGTCTATCTCTGTTTTCACTCCATTCCTGATCCTCTTCCTATCCACAGAAAATTCACAGGCACACTCCGAAACATTCCCATCTGCTTCGTTATTCAGATACTGGAGGGCTTCCAATTTGAAAGATACAGTGTAAGACTGTCACCTCGGCATGTTGCAAAAATGGGACAGAGAGATTCAAGAACCAACTTCCGGCCATCAGGAAGCGTCGTCAAAGGACTTTAAGAACAGTCTGCACAAATCGTAGTGAAAGTGAGCATAGTCTCTTTGAAAAAAGCAGTCTGGGCGTTTGCTAGGTAGTTACCCCTGTGCACAAATTGTGGCCCAAAGTGGGGGGTGGGCGTTTGCTAGATGGTGGGCTTATGCTAGGGATTTTACGGTATATGTAACAGTGTTGTGTGCATATCATGTCAGACTAGTTCATACTTTGCTTTTTCAGAGTTTGTACGGCGGTGTGATCGTTGTGGGTGGGAATTCTCTCATCCAGGGATTCACAGACCGTCTCAACAGGGACTTGAGCAACAAAACTCCACCAGTGAGTGATCACTTTGTGTTTGTTTACTGCATGCATTTGTGGTTTGTGCTTCTATGTGTGTGTGTGTGTGTGTGTGTGTGAGAGAGAGAGAGAGAGAGAGAGGGGGGGAGAGAGAGAGAGATGTTTTGTTAGTATATGTCAGTGTGTGATGTATAGTTGTTGATTATGAGTGAAGAAATGTATGGTGGTGTGAATGGGGGGGGAGGAGGAATAAAAGATATGAGCAGAAGCAAGCACAAACATACATTTAAAAACAACATAATTGCAAACAGGCACACACACACACACTTGAACACATGCATGCATGTACATGCATACAACACACGCACAACACACACACACACACACACACACACACACACACACACACACACACACACACACACACACACACACAACACACACACACTTTTTCAGGATTCACATGCTCCTTGAATCTCCTTGGCCGTTTTGTCCATTCATTTAGAAAATCTGTGTCCTTTATTTCAGGATTCTGTTCTCTCTCGCTCTCTCTCTCTCTCTCTCTCTCTCTCTCTCTCTCTCTCTCTCTCTCTCTCTCTCTCTCTCTCTCTCTCTCTCTCTCTCTCTCTCTCTCTCTCTCCTCATAGCCACAACTACAAACTGGACACTATTGATTTTAGCAACAATCTTTTTTACAGAGTATGCGGCTGAAAATCATCGCGGCCACCAGTTCAGCAGAGAGGAGGTTCAGCAGCTGGATCGGGGGATCCATCCTAGCATCACTGGTGAGTGTTTCAGCAAACTTACTTACTTAGGCCCATCACTCCCCCTGGAGCATAAGCCGCCGACAACAGTCCGCCAGAGTCCTCTGTCCTGGGCTATTATCTCCAGCTGTCTCCAGGTGTATCCCATCTTCTTGGTTTCTGCCTCAAGGTCGGGTCGCCAGGTGTTTCTTGGAAAAGGGGGGCGGCCTTGTGGCTTCCGTAGACTCTCGGTTTTCACCACACGGCGTCATACCTCCTCTTGGCGAGGACCCTTCCTCTCCCAGGGCAGTAGTCTCTTGGTCTCTTGTTGGCGTTTCTGTAGCAAGCTTTGGTTTGACAGGGTGGGGTTGCTAGCCCCACGCCCAACCCTCCTCCTTTCTCATCCGGGCTTGGGACTGGCCATGGCAGAGTTTATTTCAGCAAAGCATAGTGGGAAACTTTTACCAGGCTTTTTTTCTCCAACTGTCACAGAGAGAACCAGTCACCACAGAACAGAGCAGAATGAGGATGCTTTAAAATAGATTCTATTCTAATGGCTTCACATAGAAGACTTGATCTATCTTGCACCTGGAATCAGAGAGTTAAGATATTTAAAAAATAAAATCAAAAACCTCATGCCGTTCTAGTTTACAATAATACAAAACACCGACAAATTTTCTTGGAATTTGTAATAAAGTATCCTGAGCCTTCATCCATGCACATATAGATTGAAAGTTTTATTGAGGAAAATGTAGTGGAGGAAAAACAAGTGCAGGTACCAACCCAATAGATTGAAACATATAGATTGAAAGTTTATGATATTTCATTTCATGCTCCCCATGTTAGTGTAACATGGCAGTCTCCTTGGTTTTTAGCTCATGGGGAAATGTTGGATCAATGTCAATAAGAATGTGGCTTGTTTTAATGGTGAATTGGTCTATTGTTTGACAGTATGCATATGTAAGGTCCAACTCTTGAGTGTTTTAAGTTATTGATGTTGTTGAATTGGGGTTTGTTGTTCTTGTGAGTCAACTGTTCAATGTTGTGTGTGATTTGCAGAGTTTGTCAAATTTTGTACCAGTTTTTCTTTAGTCTTCTTATTTCTCCATTCTAGGTGTTCTTGAAGACAGTATAAAGTATTTTGGTGGGTGGGGGGGGGGGGGGGTGTTCAGTGACAAATACAATGATAAGGTTGATGAGACAACAGACTACTGTGTTTTGGTGTTTCTGTGTGTTGTCTGTGGTATTGTAGTTGAGACCGTGTAGTGCTTGTTGCGTGTGTGTGTGTGTGTGTGGTGTGTGTGTGTGCTGTGTGTGTGTGGTGGTGTGTGATGTGTGTGAGTGTGTGTGTGTGTGTGTGTGTGTGTGTGTGTGTGGTGTGTGTGTGTTGTGTGTGTGTGGCGCGTGCCGGCGTGTGTGGTGTGTGTGAGTGTGTGTGTGTGAGAGTGTGTGTGTGTTGTGTGTGTGTTTGTGTGTGAGGTGTGTATATGTGGTGGTGGTGTGTGTGTGTGTGTGAGCTGAGTTATATGTGAGTGTGCAAGCTTGAGTCATGCGTAGGCTGAGGTGTGTTGTTGCAAATTTGCATAAAAACAAATGCTAAGGAGTACTAGGGAATAATTTAATGTTGTTGATGTTGGACATGGGAAAAAAATCTAACCAGTAAATGATAACGTTAGACAGACTATGCTTGATAACTGGAACTATAAGCAGAAAAATTGAACTTTAGATATGTTTACACAAGATAATGAAGATAATTATATTATCTTCATTATATGAAGCACGCACATACACGCTCCTACACACTACACACTACACACTCAACACACACTCACGCACACACATACACATCACATACACACTCACACACTACACACTCACATACACACTCCACACACACACACATCACACTGTTGATATCACTATTTAGTGGAAGGACGTTAAATGAAGACTACTATGTGTGTGTGTGTTGCAGGGCTCCTTCCAGCAGATGTGGGTGTCTAAACAGGAGTACGAGGAGGGGGCAAAGGCTGTGTGGAGCGCAAGTGCCCTAAATGCCTCGCCACTTTCTTCGACTTGAAGCTGACAGAGAAACAAACAGAAAAAGGGCTGCTGGATGTTTTCAGCTTGGACAACTTTTCTGGTTATGCGAACTAAAAATTCTCAGTCGGTATCAACCTCAGTTTTGTGACTGTTCTAAGCCACAGTTGCTGATATCACAAGCGACCAGACAATACACGTTTTTTTTTTCACCAAGGCATGGTTTCTTCTGAGTAAAGCCTGTGAAGCTTTCAAGACACAGACACAGCAGTTCTTCATGGTGCACAGAGGAAATCAACACAGAAGTACGTTGTGGTTGTGATTGCAAGTCAGAGGTTGAGAAGGAAAGCCCAGTTTGAAAAGAAAAAAAAAAAAAAAAAAGAAGGAAGAAAAATCTGTATTGCAGGGACTAGTAGAAAACTTCAGGACTGGAAATATTTTTGCAAGTATGAAGTGAGCGAGTATCTTGGTGCTGAAGTTTTGCTTTTCTTTTTTTTTTTCTTTTTTTTTTGGTGTGTGTGTGTGTGTGTTTCAAGTGCTTTGAAAGATGTGTTTGTGTGAAGGAGGCTATGTTTGTAGGCCTTCTTTTTTTTTTCTTAAACTGCAGGTGTAGGAACAAAAGTTTTATAAAGTTTTTGATGAATGGGAAGAAGATTTGATGTGTGTGTGCAGTCAGAAAAACTTTTTTGATATCAGTTATTTTCTTTTTTTTTTACCAGTTATTTTTATCTTTATTTCTCTCATGCTCTCTGTTTGCCTGCCTGTCTGTCTGTCTCTGTCTGTCTCTCTCTCTCTCTCTCTCTCTCTCTCTCTCTCTCTCTCTCTCTCTCTCTCTCTCTCTCTCTCTCTCTCTCTCTCTTCTCTCTCTGTTTTTCTTATCAGTTTTATTTCCATTCTCACCTCTTCAGTTGAAATGGCATTGTTTGCGCTGAATACATCTTTCCATTTCAATACACTATGTCTCAGAATGATGTTAGATAACACTTCGCTAGGAGCATTAAGGCAGGTGGGTCAAGTGGCATTAGATTTATGATTTAAAGTATAGCATTATTCTACCTTATAGTGAATATCAGTCATAATTTTGTTTCATTTGCTTTACGTGTTTTTAAAACCAAGCCCTACCTGACCTATACATGCTATTGTCAATTTCTCATTTTGTATACTGCAGTAGCATTTCAGCTTGCAACTTCCTAGAATTGCGATTTCAATCTGTTTTTTGTATGTATAGCATTTATTGCAGTTTGACATGTCATAATAAAATTGACCTCGGGCAATGCGTCTCATATGTGGTGGGCGTCACATTTTAATGAATGAAAGCTCCAAGTACAGGCTGTGCTCGAAAGACTCTTCAGGTATGGCAGCAGAGGAAAGGATACATCACATTCATTTCCACGCAATTGACATGATAGATCACAATTTGTGAAAACTTAAATGAATTGAAATAATAGATATATATTTTCTTACACATACCCATCTGCTGTAAAGGGTTATCGAGGAAACAGGAACCTGATTGTGCCAGTTTTGGATTCTGGAGACTTGGTCTTCAGCAACGTGAAGGTGACTTTTCCCTTGACTGTATAATTGTATGCCCTACCGTGATCTTCTGGGCATTGAATGTTATCTCTTGCTAGGCCAGGCAGGCCAGGCCATCATCTCTTTGGAGTCGCACTCAAGTTTACGCTAGCTACAGCAGTTCTGCCATGCACTGTTTTGGGCCATTGTTTGAATATTCAATGAACGTAATAAAATTGATCAAACCAGACAATATTCACTTTGGTTAATTCACTTAAATGTAGTTATTCTTTTATGTTTTTATTGTGGTTGGATTGAGGGTAGTTTTTTTTTTGGGGGGGTTTGTTTGTTGTGTCTGTTTTTTTTTTTGGGGATAATCGGATAGGCACTGATGTACTTTTTTATATCCTGTCCCCATGTGTATGCAGTTTTGTCAGTTTTGTCATCCATTCCCACTTGCACACAATGCCTACTCTTCTGAATAGTGGAATGGGTTTTAGCATGTGCCAAGATGTTCTGCATGTGTGCACACGGACCTCAGTTTATAGTCTCATCCAAAGGACTTTTGGGGGGAGTGGAGTCAGCGCTGATGTTAACTCCAGAGGAAAAATCCTTTTGAACGAGAATCAAACCCGGGTCAGCAGATCACAAGCGCATCACTCTGACCACCAGGCTATCCCGTCCCCCTAGGGCTGGGGCTCTGAGGTTTATCAGTAGTGAGGTTCTGCCTATGCAACGTTTGCCCACTTTAGGTAGTGGCATTCTGACTACAGGAATGGAGGGGGGGGGGGGGTGGGCGCATATATCTCTAGGAGTGAATAGACTTTTAAACAAATTCAGTAGACCCAAATCAGACGCTTGGGTTTGTCACCGTTTTCTTTGGCTTTGTTGCTATGTTTTCAGAGAAAGAGCAAATGTCTAGCATCCTGAAATTATGTCCATGGTGATTGAAATGCCTTGTGGGGGAAAGGGGGGGGGGGGGGGGGGATATTATTACAAAATCTTGACAAGCACTGAGTAAACACAGGTTATATACAGTTCTTTTGCAGGACATTATTTTATGTTATGTGTGACACATTTACTGGAATCATGCCTTAAAATTTTGGGGGGGGGGGGGGGGGGGGGTTGTGGGTTTTTTTTGTGGGGGGGTTACATTTCTGCCCAGGGCTTTTGGAGGGGGGGGGGTGGTGGTTGTCATTGGTCAGAGCACTCGCTTTCCCCAAGCTAAGGTTAACCAGCATTGAGTGTGGTTAGCAAGTGGATGTGTGACCGTTTGCGTGCCTTGGCTTCAGTACAGTCCCCCAGTTCACCCAGCTATGAATGGGTACCTGGCCTCTTTAGGATCAGGGAAGGTTAAGTAGTGAGGGAGTGGATTGGGTGCCGCCCTCAATATGCTGGCCCTAGAGAAGCTGAGGTCTCTACCATATAGGTTATGGTACACCTTTGCCTAGGGCTTTTTTATCTTATGAGATTAGGCATACTAAATATTCTTTATTGTTATTATTTAGAATGTATGGAGAGAGCAAATGAATAAATGATGAGAAAATACGCTTAGTGTGGATGTGTTTCTTGTACATGTGGTGACTCATTATATGTGTTTATGTCTGTGAAATAATGCAAGTCTCGTGTTTTTGTAGGAAACTTCAAACTCTTTTTCTTCCATTTGTTGTTACTGTTTTGTGAGGGGTTTTTTTTTGGAGGGTGTGGTGTGTGGTTTTAAGCAAGGCTTGTGACAATGTATTGTCCTGTGAAGCACATGTAGGCTTTATAGCAGTTACCTTAAAGTACACACACACACACACACACACACACACACACCATTCTCTCACACACACACTTTACACACACAGACACACACTCAAACACACTCACACACACATATGCACAGACACACGCATGCATACACACACATACACCCACGTACATACACACACTTTTTTTCTCACACATACATCTCTCTCTCTCTCTCTCTCTCTTTTCTCACACATACACACATCACACATGCTGCACACACACATATGCGTGTGGGCGCATATGCGCCACACACACACACACTCATATGCACACATGAATCTCCTCCTTCACTGCGCATTCTCTTATAGGTAGGATGCATAATGCCTGGTCTTCTCTGAGCTTGTGTACTCTGCAAGAGGTCTGCTCACTGGCCTCAGTCAACACATTCCAACCAGAGCAGCTCATGTTTTTCAAGGGCTTGCAAAGACTGGATTTCTTAAGAAGAAACCTGAAGAATCAGAGCCACCCACCCAAAACAGATTGCTGACAAAGCTTTCTAAACTGTACTTTTCTTCTTTGTCAAACGCTCCCAACAGCAATTATTGTCTGCCCTATGAGCGAAAATGTATTGCGCTGCCTTTTACTCAGAAAGATTTTAAACATATTTTTTTCTGAGTAAAGGGCAGGAGAATGGACCAAGAAGACAGAAAATGGACAGGAAGGAGGTGACGGGAAGAAAAGGAACCAGGCAGAAAACGAAGAAAGGACAGAAAAGCGGGAACTCCAAGTGGGGATGCTATTTATACTGACAGGCTCACAGCATCCCTGCTTGGAAACACTGTCCTCAACATGTAGTGCATACCACAGTATGAGATTCTGTCTCCAGAAGAAAAGGAAAAAGCGTACAAACATTACACAAGTCATGCCACACTGAGCCAAACAAACTGTTGAAACATAAAAAGTTCCTGCCAAGGTATTCAGAGATCTGCAAAATGACCATAATATAAATTATTTCCATATACTTTGGACAAAAAAGACACGTTGGAGACAGGTCTTTAATTTTTCAGAGTGTTCACCAAAGTCTGTATGTCTCTTTCAGATTTAAAAAAAGGTCTGGTCTAAGAAGGAAAGAGTCAAAAGAACAGAGAGTTGTTAATAGTGGGAGTAGAATCCAGGAATTACTACAATTTCAAGAAAGACAAGTCGCCAGGGGGTAGAGATTTGTAAGTTGGGTAACTGGCTGGAAGGTTGCAGTTTCAAATCCCAGGAGTCGTAGGTGCTTAGGGATATTTTGTTTTAGCTTTACTACTTACCGAGAGTGTCTTCGCAATGGACTCTTTGGGAAGACTGGACTACACTACTGAACACTACTGAAGTGACCCAGCAGTCGTGCAAGGCCTTTCTGGCTGGTGACCTTAAGACGGTCTAACATTGTCAGAAGCTCCCCATAGACTTATGTCCTTAAGGATACGACAGAACTAGCCTTGGCAAAGAATCGAGGTGAGCGGCGTGCGAACAGCAGGACAGGAACGTCACCAAAAAAGATAAAGGCACTGATGAGAAAAAAAGTTTGGTTTTTTAATCATTTGCTGTCCCTTTCTCTCCCTTGTGTCATTCAGGTGTAAAGGTAAAGATGTCCTATAATAACCTATGTGGTCGTAGAGGAGCGAGGTGTCGCCTCAGCTTCTCTAGGGGCCAGCATATTGAGGGCGGCGCCCATCTCCTCTCCCTCGCTGCTTTACCTTCCCTGACCCTAAAGAGGGCAGGTACCCATTTACAGCTGGGTGAACTGGGGAACTGTACTGAAGCCAAGGCGCGGAAACGGTCACCCATCCAACTGGTAACCACGCTCGACGCTGCTTAACTTGACTGGGGGGAAGCGAGCGCTCTGACCACTGAGCTATTACGTCCCCATAATGTCATTCAGACATAACCGTAAAAAGCAAAGAGGTCAATTATTTGGTCCAAAAACCTTGTAACGAGTAATGAACGAACGGCAAAAGGAGCCAGAATCAGAATCCCGAGTTGATTTGTAGCAAAGTTGTGAAACTGAACATTGGACACGAACGATGCCAAATAGGAAAGCGGAGTACGTGATGGGACATGTGTACACTCCACACATAAAATCACATCGGCATGCGTCTACACGCTTTGGTTACTATTTTGAACAAAGTACAGATCAAGATGGCCTAGGTATATAATTATATACCACACCAGGTATTCGGACACAACAGGTGTTGTGATGTTAAATTCTGACGCTGTTGTGTCCATGGGGCCTAAAAGTACAGAGAGTCAAGTTCAAGCGAAATTAATGTATTATAGTCATTTGTACTCATGGTCTTAACAATACAGGGCTACAAGTTTGCCTTTTTTTAAAGAAAAGAAAAAGAAGGAAGTAATGTAGCCTACTCTCTCTCTCACTAACATTTTATGGTGTGTTAATTGACATACTAGTCAAAAGCTGTAAGGCAGAGGATCCCGTGTGTTGTTGTTGTTGTTGTTGTTGTTGTTGTTGTTGTTATTATTATTATTATTATTATTATTATTATTATTATTATTAGGCCTAATTCTTTTATATCGAGGATAATGGAATAAACGCTCCTGTGCTTTTTTTTTTTTTTTTACATCCAGTCCGTGTGTATGCAGTGTTGTAAATCTGTTCCCACCGGCACACGATGGAGAAATCCCCTCGACCGGGAATCGAACCGGGTCGTCAAATTGCGAGCGTTCTGACCACTAGGCTATTCCGTCCCCCTATTCCGTGGCGTGCCTCAGCCTTTTCTGCACTAGAGGGAAACTGTTTGTTTTCTAGAATAACTGGACATGATGGCAAGTTTGTACCTGTTGTCATTTCATTAAATTTTGTCCGTATTTTCTGAACGTCTTTATGATATGTAATTTCACTTCTACAAAAAGAGGACAAATACTGTTTTTTAGCTTGTGCTATGACCATGTTACAGTAGTTTTTGACCTTTTTCTGCTCATCGTGGTTTTTAGGAGTTTCGTTTTTGAGAAAAGCGTTCTGCACTAAATGCTTTCTATATACAGCTGCCTCACAGGCTTGTGTCCACCAGAATGTCCTAAATGTTTCATAGATTTTATTGAGTGACATCTAGGTATAGAAATACTGGCAGCTTGTATCATGATATTGTTATGTCAGAATACATTTGATCTATGTCGTGAGTATCTATGCACTCTGTATTGTAAGAAGCAAGAATACGTTTAAACTTTTTTCTAGTCAGCACCCTTGTACTTATTGTTATACATGTATTAAGTTTTTGTCCTTTGTGCATCCCATTAACATAATTGGTTATTAAAGGTTATAACAATAGGTAAATGATCACTGCCTAGAGTATCGTTTATGCGTTGACCAATTCGCATTCAGGAACAAGTGTTGGTGATACTAAAGTTAGATCTATTGCCGATGCTCTGTGACTTGAGACATCAGGAATTCCAGTGACGCTGCCGTCATTCAATAAAAACAGACAAGAATAAACGACGTTTTCAACAAACCTGTTGCTGGTGACTGAAATGCAACTCTTATCCCAAAATGGTGCATGCCCGTTGAAATCTCCACCAATAAGCCATTTTTCGTTATCTCGGAGATTATGGAGCCAGTCTGTGTTAAGATCGTTAGGTCCTTTTGATAAGTACAAAGAAAGAATTTTAGGATTAACTGATCATTCAACTTGACACGTGCTCCACATGAATGTAGATCTGGAATGTTACGAGGTATTGGTGGAGATTTCACACTGTACTCTATTCTCCCGTAAAGTAAAATAGCTGCACTGATCTTTGTTAGACCCTCTACTTTCTGATGTATTGGTGGATGGCTAATAGTACCCTGGTAATCTGGGTATCTTGTTTTTGTTCACATTTAGGGATTGTAAAACAAGGGCCTGATAATCATTTTTTGAAAGATGGTGGATCAAATATGCCAGATTTGTGGAAATAGATCTTGCATTCCACTGCATGATTTCAACTGCATACTTGTTCTTAGAGACCATAAAGGAGAAAAGAGTATAATTTTTTTTAACCCCAGCACTTAAAAAACAAAAAAAACAAGAAAGAACAGTAATGAATAAATCTATATAAAAAAAAAACCAACTACAAAAAAAAAACCCACCTTAACTAAAATACATAGATCTATGTTGATCGAAGATTTCAGGATTATCAAATTGAACAAGTTCACTGTAGATGACATTGAGTCAATTTCAATTTGGAACATGTTAAAACTATATAATAAAAGAAGTTATTAAAAAAATAAAGAGAGAGAGAGAGAGAGAGAGAGGAGAGAGAGAGATGAGAGAGAGAGAGAGAGAGAGAGAGAGAGAGAGAGAGAGAGAGAGAGAGGGAGAGAGAGAGAGAGAAGCGAGTCTAGACAGCTGCTGCAGATGTGAGCAAATACTACAGTCACTAATCTGTACCAGAGCTGGTGCGTAGCAAGTAAAAAGGTAGGTTGAGGTGTCCCATAACATGTGTGGTCGTAGGGGAGCGAGGCATCAGAGACCTCAGCTTCTCTAGGGGCCAGCATGTTGAGAGCGGCGCCCATCTCCTCTCCCTGGCTGCTTTACCTTCCCTGACCCTAAAGAGGGCAGGCACCCATTTACAGCTGGGGGAACTGGGGGAACTGTACTGAAGCCGAGGCGTGCAAACGGTCACCCACCCAACTGGCCACCACGCTCGACGCTGCTTAACATTGGCTGGGAGAAAGCGAGCACTCTGCCCACTGAGCTCTCCCGGCCCCTGTGGATGGGTGGGTGGGTGCTTTTTATAATTATTAAAGAGGGCAGGTACCCATTTATAGCTGGGGGAACTGTACTGTAGCCAAGGCGCGCAAACGGTCAAACGGTCGTAGCAAGTGCCGTACAAAATTCACCAGTATTGCCACACATTAATTAAAATAATTGTAATATATCTCTGATCTCCCCACCACGGGAATTGTAGGCTCTGGCGGGGAAATGGTTGTCATGGGTGGCCTGAGTGTTGCTGGCTGTCGTCAGGTACATAATTAGGGTGTTGGCTGGCGATTATTCTTGAGGCGGAAGTAACGTCTTGGTTTTCTTCTGGGTTTTTCCAATTAAAAAGAAAAAAAAAAAGGGGGGGGGGGGGGGGGGAGGAGACTGCACGATTCTGCCGATGTTTCTGGCAAGAGTGCGAGAGCCCTGGGCGTTTGGGAGAATAGAATCTTTCAGTTGATTGTATTTAGTGTTCAGGTTCTCGTGGAAAATAAATGAAACGCGCGCGCGCGCGCGCGTGGGGGCGTGCGTGCGTGTGTGTGTGTGTGTTTGTTTGTCTGTTGTCTGTCTGTCTGTCTGTCTGTCTGTCTGTCTGTCTGTCTGTCTTTTGCCTGTCTGTCTGTGTCTGTGTGTCTGTGTTAGTTCTTCAGTTTTACATCCTTCCACTAATAAGTGATATCAGACGGGAAAGTTTGTGTGGGTGAGTGTGTGTGTGTGTGAGTCGGGGAGAGGAGAGGGGGGGTAGATGTACACATAAATGAATATCCACATTAAACAACTATAGCAAAAAAATAAAACCCAAATGTTGAAAAGAAAAAAAAACTGCTAAAACACGAACTTTGCAATTAATAGAGCTAGTATACGCCATTATACTTTAAAAAGAATCTGATAATGGGACAATGACTTAATGGCAATACAATGTCTTTCATTAATAGACGGTCGTTTTAGAATTTGCCCTAAGCAACAGACTGATTTTTTTTCTTCAGATCTCTGCATTCTAAAAGGGTGTGAGCAATGGTGATGTTTTTGAAAACTTCCTTCTTTCAGTGTTGAGCTTAAACCTGTAGATAAGGGAAACAACATTTCTATAATTATATCCATGTGAGTTATGGCATTTGATCTTATCAAAAGATAATAAATGGGTAACATGATCATTCCAGGAGAACCGATATCTTGCGATTTTGTTTTTTTAAGGGCTTCCAACTACGTGGTGTGTGTGTGTGTGTGTGTGTGTGTGTGTGTGTGTGTGTGTGTGTGTGTGTGTGTGTCTGTCGTCTGTCTGTCTGTCTGTCTGTCTGTCTGTCTGTCTGTCTGTCTGTCTTCTGCATGTCTGTGTGTCTCTATGTCTGTGTCTTTGTAAACTGTATCAGTATTTTCCGATAGACTAAAAACGACAAATGACGCTTGTTCTAACCTCTGATTCCTGAGTGGAATATGATGTGACAATATACACTCATACTTTTTGTTACTGCCAGTGTAGGGATATTTCTCAGTCATGAATATGTTTCGATGCAGTTGACAATGCAAAGTCGCGTCTAGGGTTTAGCAGGATACTGCTGCTTCCATCACCGAGACTGGGCTGTTCATCTGAGGAACGCTAAAAAAAAAAAAGTAGCTTGTGTTGATACCATTTTGCAGTTTCCTTCTATTTGTATAAAGCTCCAGCTTCCTTGAATGAGTCTACAATTCTAGACATACACCAACACAACGATATTCCAAAAATGTGCGGAAATTTATCTCTGAGTGGCACTGGTTTTATACTCATAATGTTTATTGATGTTGTTGCTTTCTTGTAAGTTGATCTGTTGTTAGGACTTAAAACTGAAGTAGACTGCGAAAGTGAGGTACATCTCTTATACTGGGCGCGTGAACTGAATGTCATTCTTATAATCTATCGTTGTATGATTTTTTTTCAAAATTCCACTGAATGCTTAAAATCATGAAACTTTTGTGTGAACGTTTTTCTTCCTTTGTCTCTCTCTCTTCCTTCATTTCCCTGTATGTTTTGTTATTCTTCGTTGTAAATTTTGTTTACTTTTTATCTTTTCAAAACTTTTACCTATCTTTTTCATTCTGTGCCAAAGTGCAATGACCTTTAAAGAGATTATTTTTTAACTGAATGGTTGTTTAAAAAAAAAAAAAAAAAACATGTCGACCAAATCGTATTCATATTCATGTCTACAGCTAACTTAATGTAAAAGCTAAACATGTTATCGGAGGTGAGCCCACTAACAGCTTTTCGTTTGCTGTTGCTCTTTTGTTATATGTGAATAATGTGTAGGACTTTGTGAATCAAAGATTTAAAAAAGCGAGCGCAGATTATGCAGATAATCTCCTGTGTTCTGTTTGCCTATCGGCTTCCACACTACAATACACGTGTTAGTCATGCCAACGGTTTTGTCAGACTCGCGGAAGCAGAATCAGATTTCTAATACCACACAGGAAATACGGCGTTGCTGTGCGTTCCTCAGCTTAAAACTCTGAAGGTCACCCAGAATGTGCAGTACTCTGACTCACTCATCCTACCTGGGAATCACTGAGAGATTGAAATTGCACACGGAATGAGAAGTTTGTGTGTATGACTGCTTTCCAGTACCGTACCCCGCCATTTAGGCAGCCATACTCAGACTTAAGAGGATTAGGGCCTATTCTCCTTTAAAGGAGAGTTGCAGGTTGTTAGGTTAAGAACTTGTCACGGCTGAAGCCAGTCTCAACACAACATAACAACATTTTAATGTAGTCCTTGGCAGGAGATACAACCAAGAGAAAAAGCTGATATGCGCGACCACTTCGATGTAAATCATAACAGCACCTATGCCTTATAGACATGTCACACACACACACACACACCACACACACACACACACACACACACACACACACACACACACACACACACACACCACACACACAACACAACACCACAACACACACACACACACACACACACACACAAAACACACACACACACAACACACACACACACACACAACACACAAACTACACCACACACACACACACACACACACAACACACACACACACACACACACACAAAACTACACACCCCACACACACACACAACTACACACACAACCACACACACACACACACACACACACACACACACACACACACACACACACACCACACACACACACACACACACACACACACACACACAACACACCACACACACACACACACACACACACATACACACACACACACACACACACACACACACACACACAAACACAACACACAACTACACACACACACCACACACACACACAACCACACACACACATACACACACACACACACAACACACACACACACACACACACACACACACACCACACACACACACACACACACCACACACACACACACACACACACACACAAACACAACACAACACAACAACAACAACCACACACACACAACACAAACACAAACAACACAACAACAGATCCAAGCAGATTGCACTTTCTAGGGGTAGGATATGTCAGTCAGTGTCCATGGCAGATTGTAGATAAACGCTCAGGTCTCTCCCACGTGACAGCTGGCCTAGGCAGGCACAGCCCCGGCCAGGGCCAGGGCCAGAGTATAAATGTAAAGCAGCGTAACGCCGCGCCACATGCACAACGCCACCACATGCACGGCGGCTTGACAAGTGTCAATGTTATCGTAAGGCACAGTAGTAGTAGGCCTCAACCAAGGCTTGTGTATACAGTCTACAGCATAGTCACAGTAGGGGCCGGTTGCCTGCCTGCCTGCCTAGCCTGCCTTGCCTGCCTGCTCCGCACTTCAACCTCACCGTGACCTCACAAGACTTGGGAACGACAGTACTACTCCAGACGGAGAATCAGAGAATCATCGCTAAATAGTAGGTATTCTATGTGATAAAGCAGGCTGCTGATCCATTTTCTTGCACTCTCTATGTGTTGTGCTGTCTGCGGTAATTTGGTAGTTAACTCCACGTGGAAGTTGTAGTAGGCCATGTAAGTTGGTTCTTTTAAGCTAAAAATAATTTATACACCTCTTACCCCCCTTAAGTTTCGAAATAAGTTCGGAGGCAAAGAAGTAACATGCTGCAGCACTTTTGTCTGCAAAGGTTTGTTTTTGTCACTTTTGTGTGACGGTGTGTTGTGAATGAGTTGGTATAAGGTTACAGGGGCCCGTCCGGTTTCATTCGACGTTGCACGCCCGACTGGTTGCCTCAGTGGTAAAAAAAAAAAAAAAAAAAAAAAAAGTCTGAAAAACGGCCATTCATGCAAGCTTAGGCTACGGCAATAGTAAAACCCGGCATTTTGCCATCAATTTTGCCAGCCGGGTGAAAAATGTTGGGTGAAAAATGCTGCCCGGCTGTGGCGTCACTAATGACGGCTGTGCGTGGCCATAGCAGAGCCGGCCCGGTCCGGTATTTTTAACACGTGGTTTAGACTTTCGAGCAAAAACGGGAGGTTTTGCCGGGTTGACGGAAAGGAAAATAATCAAGAAAAACTTATTTATGGTGCTTCCAAAATTCTGACTACACAAACTAGTAAACTGAACCTTCCCGATTACATTCCTGTGGTTTGTTTTGTGGGGGGATTTTACGTAAAAACACTTTTTATGTCGAACTATTTTCTGTGGATTTGCGTGGAGCGTGGGGCAGAGTCTCAGTTGCCGGGGCAGCCTCGTGTTCGCGTCACTCGCAGTCTCAGGGTGACCATATTGTCAGAAAGCAGTCAAACTCCAGAAAGCCTGGTTGACTATGGCTGCTTTGACGGATCTGTTCTAGGCCTACCGATAAAGAGATGGCCTGTCAAAACTCCAGACAGCCGGTTTACTATGGCCGCTAGAGATGGCGGGTTTCGGGAAATCGCACGCGCGATTGACCAAGAGATTGACCCGCGATTGACCTCGAGAGAACTCGCGCGAGGAATGTTACTCGCTATGCTTTGTAAGTATTCATAGGCAACGCCTGTCTCCCGAGGCGGTAAATTTGCCGACCGGCGCGGGAAATTACCAGAACCAACTTTTAGTTCTTGTTCCGCGTGTGCCGCGCCGGAGTTGTGTTGGCTGTAGGCCTATTAGTGTAGTCAATCCTTGCATTTCGCAAAGAACTAGTTGCAATAGTTTTCAAACTTGGTGCAATGGTAGATACAAATACCATATACAACATATCAAAAAAGTAGGTGTCGGAAGATACCGAAAAATCAATAAACAAACACACTAATAAACAATTATTTCACACTAGTCTGAGACTGATCGTTTGCTATAGCTTAGCTGGCTTGCTTCTGGCGCCGCGGCATCCCCCTTATTTGGTAAGGCTCCACCCAGTTTTGACCTAGAAAGGCCCATGGCGGCAAGAGAAAGGAACTTGGTGCCAAAGCTACTTATTCTTATTTCGTTTAGCATTAATGACTTATCTTTTGAAATTGAATACACACCTAAAGTAACTGCTTAATTGTTTTTACGAGATGCATGGCATGTATTGCACTGATGTGCATATTTGACCAGACAGCATGAAACAACTGTCCACATGTGTTGCGCCAGTTCCGACATTATACAGTAGTGGAGGAATGTAGTATGTATGGTAAACCACTTTTGTCAAAATCGGCTCTCTGTGTGCTTTGTTTTGTTTTATTTGAAAGTGTTTAACATTCATGAACATGGCCAGAGGTCCTGGCATGAGGAGAAATAGTCATTGTTTAGAGTTGCAAGCCATGGGTGTCATATATATATATATATATATATATATATATATATATATATATATATATATATATATATATACACACATATACATACATGGTGTGTGTGTGCATACACACACACACACACACATATATATATATTATATATATATATATATATATATATATATATATAATATAACATATACATACAGGTGTGTGTGTGTGTGTGTGTGTGTGTGTGTGTGTGTGTGTGTGTGTGTGTATAACACCATCGTATAAATAACAGCATATATATATATATATTATATATATATAAACAGTATCAAAAAGTGTATCTGCAGTCCTTTCTGATGGAAAAGCATGTGTGTCAGTGTATGTGTGACAGTGTCACATCATCCCTTTCACTTTCTGTCCTTCTCTTTCTTTCTCTGTATGTGTTTCTTGTCTCTATCTGACAGTGTGCATATGATCTGAATTTAGTGGATCCTATTTACGGCACTAATGGATCTTTAGTTCTGAATGAACGGGATGCAACTTTTTTCAGTGTAACTTTAACCTTAGGGTGATGTGTGACTTTAAAAATGTTTTGTTTATCTTTGTTACCTGCTCTACAAAAGCACTGATCTAAAGCATTGTTTCGTTGCAATTTTGTTGGGCTTTTCACCCCATGATTTTACCCAATAGCTGATTACATTTTTGTCCAGATGAAAGGACTGACTTTTTATGTCTATGTGTGTTATGTGGAGAAAGACTGCTGACTGACAGCCAAGATGTAGTGAAGCAGACTGATAAAGGTGTCGCAGGTTTCCAAAATGCATGCTTTGAGGGGTGACAGTGAACGAACTCTTTTACAAAATCGTGGCAAAGTGTACACGGAGCATGTCGGCAGATGTACTGCAGCATCTTACCGTCAAAAAAGATCTGAAGAGACAGAGAGAAGAGTAATATTTGTATTATTCAGATGTGAACAACCTAGCTCTTTGATCCAAGAAAGCTTGATTTCATAATTCATCTGAATGTCTCTTTTGCTACCAGCCAATTATTGATTTCCGAAAGAAACGAAACACAATTGTATATTAAATTCGAACATTTAGTTTCCAGCAGCAGATTGAAGAAAGCTATTTCAAATATGGACCAGAGGAGAAACGGGCGGAAAGTGAAAGAATACAAACTGTCAGTGACCTTCATGCTGCAGATGCTGTGCATCACAAGCAGTGCAGTGCCCACTTCACAGCTATAAAATCTATCCTTGCTTTTTGCCATTCTTCACGGATCACAGCAACAAATCAACAAATCACGGCAACTGCAGGCAGACCAGTGGACACAATTCGTGATGAGGCCTTCATGCATGTCATGGCTTGTTTCAAAGAGAATAATATGAACAAACCACAATCATGGACTTGTGCACAAAGATGAAAGAGTATCTCTATGGTGACACTCCCTACACAGAGAAATACATGTGGCAGAAAGTGGAAAGTCACTTTGGTGATGAAGTGATTATTACCTGCGTCAGAAGAAAAGAAAATGTCCCTACATTAAGGTCAAATGCAGAGAAGATCCTGGAGAAAAGGGCAAAATCCAGAGTGAAAGATGCAGAGAAAGAAGAAAACAGAATAATTCAGACAACTGCAAAACTTCTCTTATCAGACATGAAGAACGTCAACACCTCAACAACAGAGTATACTTCTGCTGCAGAACTTTCAAGTATCACAAACACCTGATGTTTTTTTTACACTCAAACAAATGAAATTATTCCCCATAATCATTGGATCTGTTTCTCAGAATTTTGCTGGGAAGGAAAACAGATCCTGACTTGACAATTGCTTCTCTTGGTCAGGCACTGATGCAGGCAGCACAACCAACAGTACTCATCCTTCCCCTTCAGATTGCTTTTGGGGTCGCCATGCACCAGCAGACTGGCTCCAAAGACCTTGCTGAACGTGTCCACAAGCTTGGGTTTAGTTCTTCATAATTATATGGTCAGCCTATTTGAAATGTGTGCTGCTGCTGACCAGAGAACAGACTTGGTAGGCATTAAAGCCCAACATCTGGATCCAGTTTGTTGCTGACAATGTAGATTATCAGATCAGGACACTGGATAGAACTCGTACCTTCCATGGTATGGACATTATTGGCGCAGCCAACCCTGGTTCCAAACAGTGTAAGGCTGTACATGGAATCTAACATTTTCACCAGAGACAATGTTCCCGTTTGCTACTTTGAAAAGTCTGCAGCTTGTTTGTCATTAGCACACGAACTATTACAAAATTTTGGTGTTGTTGACAAAGCCAGGCCACTGGATCTTCTGTGGAAGCTACTACTACTACTACTACTACTACTAACTACTACTACTACTACTATACTACTACTACTACTACTCACTGCTCTGCTGCTGCTGCTGCTGCTGCTGCTGCTGCTGCTGCTGCTGCTCTGCTACTACTACTACTACTACTACTAAGTAGAATTTATATAACACTGTACCTTGCAAAGACAAATCAAAGCGCTGCACTCAACCCATTCTTACACAGTCATGCAACCAACGAAAATTAACAGTCTCAAACAATCAAAAATGTGCACACACACACACACACACACACACACACACACACAACACACACACACACACACACACACACACACACACACACACACACACACACACATCCTGGCCTCTCTGTTCCTCATGTTCAGGATCATCAGGGATAATGCAAGCTGTGTGCAGTGGAAACTATTCAGATCAGAGCTAGAGCAGCTTGACATTTCTCTCCATTATAGACATGGACCCCACGAACAGTCTACTAAAGGCCATCCAATGCATCTGTCCTGAGGACTGCAGTTCAAAGGGATGTACATGCAGAGAAAGACATGGGCTCCTATGTTCTGTGGCATGCGGACAATGCAAAGGCTGGAGCTGTCTCAATGCACTAACCCTTCTGGAAGTGGATGAATTTCATTCACCAGGTGTGCCTGATTTTGATTGATTCTGCTGCTTCATTTCATCCCAGCAAGACTGCGCTAGAAGAACTGAGCTTTCCATAACTATCAGATGTGTACTGATTCTTCCTTGGGAACTATGTTCTGATTATGCCGACTGAAGTGACTTGCCACAGTGATTATTTGAACTAACTCTGATACTATTTGCCTGTACCTGCACTGTTTTATTTTATACTCATTGTGAAGTTCTGACCTTCAAGGAGAGACTAGCACTTTACTCAGCCGTGGGGACTGTACAGTGGTCACTGTACAGTGGTCGTGAACTTTGGTTTAATCCTGGTAAAATGCAGGAAAGCATACATGATTTTGCATGCTTATGGGCTGCCAACGCTTAATTTAGCATATAAGCAGTATATTTTCATTGATTTTTGCTTTATTTTGCGCTTAATGGTGATTCTATTATCAAATCCGTAAACAGTATGTCGAAAGCGTATGTGGTGTGGTTGGTGGTGTTTTGTTTTGTTTTTTTGTTGTTTTTGTTTGTTTGTCGTTGGTTGTTTTTGTTGTGGTGAGGTTTTTTGGTGGTTTTTTTGTATGTTGTTGGTTGTTTTTGTTGTTGTTTGTTTTTTGGTTTTTTTTTTGTGTGTGTGTGTTTTTTTGTGTGTGTGTTTTTTTTTTGGGGGAGGGGGCTTGTTACACCAAATAAATCTTACTTCTTCCTCCCGTTGTCTGGCTATGCTGAAGTTTTTGTCTTATCTGGACAGTGAAGTCTGCAGTATGTCACCGTGACCCCACCAGTCCCCCCAGCAGCTTTTGCATGAAGCTGGCTGGGCTGGGCGGGGCCTTGTCTGGTATCTCTGTTTTGAAAGTAGGGCAGAACTACTGGTTGGGGTGGATAGGTGGTCTACAGGTAACACACCTGCCAAAAAAGCAAAAAGTCCGGGCTAGAAGTGTGTGTGGGTGGTTTGATCCCCATTTGGCCAGAAACTCCCCCCCCCCCCCCATATTCATTAGACAGTGAGTGGTCATCTGGGTGCTAGTCTTTTGGGTGAGACGACAAACCAAGGTCCGTTTGTTACACATAATTATTCAACTGCACGTAAAAGAACCACGAAAATAAGAGTTGTTCCTGGCAAAATTCTGTAGACAAAAACCCACTTTGATAGGGAAACATTTACAGTTGCAGATAGGAAAAGAAAAAAAAAGGGTGGTGCTGCTTTTGTGGTCACCCGGGAGATCAGCCCGAATTTCCTGCAACAGAAATCTGCCATGATGTAAGGTTGTATAAAGAATGATACAAAAGAATGGAATACAGGATAGTGTAGGGGAGTTGTGGCCATGTGCCACGGTACAGGGCACTTGTTCATGTGGGATATTTTCGAGTGGTTGAGATGGGATAGAATCCGGCAGTGTTCTGTTCACAATCTAAAGAGGATGAATTGAGCAGCTTTTTCTAGCTCCAGATCGCCATCCTTTTTCATCTTCTGACCCATTGTCCAGGCAGAATAGTTTATTTTACAAAACTTGGTGGAAAATAAAAATTTGATTTTTGAGAAGTCTGTCCAAGAACTTGCCTGAACTGATTGATTCTCTTTTGCATGTGTTCTTCCAGTATAACAATTTTACAAACCTGGACAGAAACGGTGCTCCATTAATCATTTTTGCACAGACCACAAGCCGTGTTATTTCTTGATGCAGGCTAAGTCACTTAGAGAGAGACAGTAAAACAAAAATTTCAAAAAATCATTAAGATGTATACTTGATAATGATGACTAACAGGCTTTCAGACAAAACATTACCATTTGACTTTGTTAAAAAATCTCCATAAAGACCAGATATTGAGTTGGTCACTATATATATATATATTATATAATATATATATATATATATATATATATATATATATATAATATATATATATATAATTGAAAGACAATAAATTACATTTTTACACACTGTAAACCAAACATCAGGCTAAATAAAAACGGAAAAGAAAAATGAAAGGAAAGGTTCTTATTCCATTCAGAACTGAAAACAGGTCAACACTAAGCCTTCTCCAACATTTTTTTTTCTTCATTTCTTTGCTGGAGCTCGGGGGTTCACCAATGGCGAGATTTTGCGTATGTGACCATCGTTTTGGCCCACCATGAAGGTTTGACATCACTTCTGACAGTTAGCCAGCCACACAGGGTAGTAGGATCTGTTCTTGATGCAGTGCATGCTCTGCTAGCTGTCACCCATGCTATCCTGTTCTCAATCAATCAACAGCAGATGCAGGTCAGCCTGGGTAGAAAGTGTCACTGCCTTGTTGTAGGAGGCTGGGTAGGAGATTGACTTAGCAGGTGAGGCAGGTCAAACAAATGCCTGTAGGGTGGAAGATGTTGTTGCTGGTTGTCTTTATGTGCTAGGGAAGATGTGCCATTTAGAAACTATGAGGAGGTGGGGTACCAGTGCTGTGGTAGCAATGTCTGTTCTCTGCTCTTGAGGGCGTTTTGGTCAAACTTTCAAAAGTCCTGTAGTCCCGAAGATAGAGTATTTTCTCCCTTCCTGAATGAATGAATGAATGAATGAATGAATGATCTTTAATGTGGCAGTATAAAGATGTTAAGCCCAAGACTAGCCGTACCATCGCTCTTTGTAAACAAACACGCATCAAAACCATCAGTAAATCATGGAAAATAGACAGAGGAAGGGGCACACACACACACACACACACACACACACCACACCCACAAGAGAGAAGAGTAGAGGAGAGAGAGAGAGAGAGAGAGAGAGAGAGAGAGAGAGAGAGAGAGAGAGAGAGAGAGAGAGAGAGAGAGAGAGAGAGAGAGATTGATTCACCATCCCTGTGACCTTGTTAAGCAGTCCTTCATTTTCATGAGATGAGAACCCTGTAAGAAATGAAAAGGCAAGTATTGGAAACTGAAAGTGATAAGTTCTAAACTCTCTCTACCATTTGAACGTACCCAATCATTGTTGGTTTGGTTTGGTTTATTCAGGTTGACCTACCTACCTTCCCTCTCAAGGAGAAACAAAAGAGCAGTACTGCCCACAGTTCTGTGTCAGCACCTCAAACTCGGAGTGGAAATTTCTCCAGTTATGGCTTTGCAGAATTGCCTGTACATTGCGCTGTTTCTCCTCTCCCACCACCATGGATCCACAGCTCAGAACAACATGGCTGAACCGGAAACACTCACTCACTATGATATAGCCAATCAGGACAGCTCAATCCAAACCCAGGCAGCAGGCAAGCTATGTTTGGGGGGAAATACGATTGAGACCAGCAGATCGCTAGCAGCAAGATTTCATGATGATGCTGTACTTACTACGGAAGATTTCAGACGTTTGCTTGAAAATGTCCAGACGGGAATGCGAGATTATGGAGGCGATGATTTTGCCAAAGACTGTGCAGATCCTGAAAGTACCGTTGTGCAAGTCGATGGTGTGGCCAACAACTGTTCCGAGATATTGATTCAGGTGAGTGCTCTTTATTGCAAACATTGAAATGATGTCTAAGTCCAAAAAAATCTATAGACTTTTTGTTACCAATATTGAAATATGTACTAGTCCATACAATTCATATACACTGTTACAAATATTGAAATAATGCCTACGTCCAAACAAACAATGTACACCCTTTGCTACAGATATTCAAATCATTTCTTAATCTACACAAATTATTTACTCTTTGTTGTAAATATTCAAATTATTTTTTAATCCAAAACAAATTACATTCTGTTACAAATCTTGAAATAATGTCAAAGTCCAAACAAACTATATTCTCTCTGTTACAAAATATTGAAATGATGTCTAAGTTGAAGTAAACTACATAAACTTGGTCACAAATATTGACATTAAATCTAAACAAATCTTGTGCAGCTAATTTCAGTTTTTCCCAATGAGATATTGCAAAATGGAAAACACTCATCCTTTAAAAAATCCAGTCAGAAGATATGTAGCCATCTACAATAACCCCATACACATAAACATAAGCAACAACAAAACTGATGTCAGTGGTAAATGTTTTAAAGATATAACAGAAATAAAGTATACTTGCACTGTCGTTTTTCCTCAAATCCGCCAGTGCAATAAATGTCAGTAGAATACATTTTCATTCAATCTCCTTTTTTTGTGTTTTATTTTACAATTTTCTGTCAAAACTGTTTCAAAGTTAGAAGTATAAAAACAAAAAAAAAAAAAAAATTTTTTTAAAAGGAGTACAAAACCCCCTGTGTCTGGTGTGCCTGTAACCATTCAAACCTATTGACCAAATTTTGCCATGTGTACTTTTGTGATTATAACAAGGTCTAGACTCAAAATCAATGTTCCATTTCAAGGTCAGATTTCAGTAGACTATTACTGGTCTCCTGCACAAGCTCAGGTTGATAAAACTCTCAGTGGTTAACCGCTGTTGTTGTTTTTTCCTGCTCCTTTCTAGAGCTCCAAGGCTCACCAAAGGGAAGAGTTTGGTATGGACCATTTGCCAACCATTTAGGTTAGCTCTATCGGACTTTGGGGTGATGTATATATACACAATAACTGTGTGCATGCAGATAGTTTGTGTGTGGGAGGGAGGGGGTTGTGGTCATCCTCATGGATGGCCTAGCCTACTCTTCTGGAAGGCAGAACTGCTTAAGTGTGTGCAAAATATTCTGCGTTCACCAGGGGCCTCAGTTATTTTATAGTTTCATCCACAGGACATTAGGGGGATGGAGTCAGTGCTTTGTAACTCCTGGAGAAAAATCGCTAAATGGGCGGGACTTGAACCCAGGGCGTCAAATTGCAAGCTGAATGACTTTAAACATTAGACTATCTTCCCACTACTTTATAAGAAATCGCTGTTTGAAAAGTTGCTTCACACACACACACCATACGACACGCACGCACGCACGCACGCACGCACGCACGCCGCGCGCGCGCACCACCACACACACACACACACACACACACACACATCTTGTTGTGTCAACTAATCAGTATGACTTTCACAGGAATGAAATGTTCTGAACTTGAGTCTGAATCACATGCGTTGTTCACAACACACACACACACACCACACACTCACACACACACACGCACACACAACACACTCACACACACACCACACACACACACACACACACCACACACACACCACACGACACACACACACACACACACACACACACACACACACACACACACACACACACACACCACACCCATACACACACACATCTATTGTTGTGTCAACTAAGTCAGTATGACTTTCACAGGAATGAAATGTTCTGAACTTGAGTCTGAATCACATGCGTTTGTTCAACACACACACACACCACCACACACACGCACGCACGCACGCACGCACAGCACGCACACACACACACACACACACACACACACACACACACCACACACACGCACCACGCACACACACACACACACACACACACACACACACACACACACACACACACACACACACAAACACCACACACACACACACACAAACATACAGGAAACAGTGGGGCCTGGACACCCAGTATTCATTAAAACTATTTGGTTGTTGTAACTGTTGGCTTATCACTGACATACATGCATACTACACGAATGCAAAGACATGCATGCAGAGCCTACAAGCATGTGTCTCCATGAATAACAGTCCTACTGATAATTATTATTATGGAGCAGGCTCTCTGCAATATGACACGGTACAGACGAAGTGCAGGAGTAGATTTATTTATTTATTTACTTTATTTATATTATTTTATTTATTATTTATGTATGTATGTATGTATGTATGTATGTATGTATGTATGTATGTATGTATGTATTATTATTTATTTATTTCTTATATCGAGGATAAAGAAATAAGCACTTATGTGCTGCTTTTTTTATATCCAGTCCCCGTGTGTCTGCAGTTTTGTCAGTTTTGTCATCTGTTTCCACCGGCACACTATGGCCCACTCTTATGAAAAGCAGAACAGGATTTAACGTGTGCGCAAGATTTTCTCGCGTGCGTTCGCACCCGGGGCCTTGGTTTATAGTCTTATCTGAAGGACTTGGCCTCATCCAATGACGCATAAGTGTAAGCTAGTAGCCTAGTGCATACTAAAGTTGACTGAGCATCCTATAGGTGTGCATACTGAAAGTTGACTGGAGCCATCCATAGGTGTGCAATGAAGTGTGAGCCATCCGATAGGTGTGCATACTGAAAGTTGACTGGAGCCATCCTGATAGGTGTGCATACTGAAAGTTGACTGGAGCCATCCTGATAGGTGTGCATACTGAAAGTTGACTGGAGCCATCCTGATAGATTGCATACTGAAAGTTGATGGAGCCATCCTGATAGGTGTGCATACTGAAAGTTGACTGGAGCCATCCTAATAAGTATGCATACTGAAGGTTGACCGGAGCCATCCTAATAAGTGTGCATACTGAAAGTTGACTGGAGCCATCCTAACAGGTGTGCATACTGAAAGTTGACTGGAGCCATCCTAATAGGTGTGTGCATACTGAAAGTTGACTGGAGCCATCCTAATAGGTGATGCATACTGAAAGTTGACTGGAGCCATCCTAATAGGTGTGCATACTGAAAGTTGACTGGAGCCATCCTAATAGGTGCATACTGAAAGTTGACTGGAGCCATCCTAATAGGTGTGCATACTGAAAGTTGACTGGAGCCATCCTAATAGGTGTGCATACTGAAAGTTGACTGGAGCCATCCTAATAGGTGTGCATACTGAAAGTTGACTGAGCCATCCTAATAGGTGTGCATACTGAAAGTTGACTCAGGCGCTACACTGCTGGCAAATGGTTGCATCAATAACCAAAGTTACCAGACACCCTGTCGAGGAGATTTCCTTTCTGGAGTTGACACAAGTACTTACTCCATTCCCTAGAAAGTCCTTAGGACGGACGTCGGCGGAGATTGGTGTGTGAATGTAGGCTTACGCAGAACATATTGCGCACAAAGTTAAAACCGTTCTACCTTTCGGAAGAGTAGCCTATCACCTGCCGGTAGGAACGGATGACAAAATGCACAAAGCACATGCACGCTGATGTCACGTTTAAACATCACCCCCGGAAGTCGGATGTGGTTACCTTAATTAATGGTGGGTAAACGG
>CM060336.1:15142996-15145496 GCA_030674155.1 Stramonita haemastoma
AGAGAGAGAGAGAGAGAGAGAGAGAGAGAAGATAACACTAAACCAAGAGCTAGTGTTAGTCTTTTTTTTTTCTTTTCTATTTAGATAAAAGGCTTCACCGCATGGGTTAGCCTACCTACACGTGTGTTCAAAAACGTAGGCCCACAATCACACGATTGTCTATGTATGGAACATTCTGATTCGTTCTTTTTTTTTTCTATAATCATTACCTTAGAACTCTTCAACAATAAAGGATTGATGTCTCATTTATAAACCGCACAAGAATCTCCACACAGATAGGCAGCCCTCGCACAGATGGTGGATCGATGGTCTAGAGGTAATGCGCCTGTCTAGAAAGCGAAAAGTCCCGGTCGCTGTGTGCGGTGGTTCGAATCCCGTTTGGGCCCAAAACTTTTCCCCCATCCATTAGATCATGAGTGGTGGTCTGGGCGCTAGTCTTTCGGATGAGACGATAAATCGAGGTCCTGTGTCTTACACATAATTATCAAGCATGCGTAAAAGAACCCACAGCAACAAGAGAGTTGTCCCTGGCAAAATTCTGTAGAAAAAAGCACTCTGAGTTGCAGACAGGAAAAATGAAAAAAAAAAGGTGGCGCTGCACTTGTGGCGACGCGCCCTCCCCGAGGAGAGCAGCCCAAATTTCACGCAGAGAAATCTGCTGTGACATAAAGTGGTATAGAGTAAAATAGAATGTGTAATGGGCCAGCATAGGCTCTCTGATATACCCCAGATTCCTAAGCCACTGTTTCGTGCTCGTCAACAGATTTTACAGTCCGCTCCAAAAACCGAAATATTTACCTGGAAAAACTAAGACAGGTGCAACAGTGTGTAGCCTACTCAACTAAAGGTGACAGGCAGGAGAGCCTGGTGGTTAGATGATTGCACTCGCGATGCAAAGGCCGGAGTTCGAGCCACCAGCGAGACGTCCATTCAAGGGGATTTTTCCTCTAGATTTAATATCAGTGCCAACTTCACTCACCCGAAACTCCTTCCTTCGGGTGAGACTAAAAACTGGGGTCCCGTGTGCGAATGCACACAGAACATCATGCACACATGTTATAAAACCCGTTCTGCCTTTTTGGGAGAGTAGGCTATTGTGTACCTGTGGGAACAGATTTTTTTTTAAAATTGCAAAACTGTATACAACACGGGGACTGGATGTAAATTTGATTTGATTGATTTCTTGATTTATTCTTTTATATCGAGGATAATGGAATAAGCACTCTTGTGCTTTTTTACATCCAGTCCCCGTGTGTATGCAGTTTTGTAAATGTCATCTGTTCCCACCGGCACACCTAGCCTACTCTTACGAAAAGCGGAACAGGATTTAACGTGTGTGCAAGATGTTCTGCGTGCGTTCGCACACGGGGCCTCGGTTTAAAGTCTCATTCGAAGGACTTTTGGGGAGAGTGGAGTCATCACTGATGTAAAGAAAGTACATGAGTGCTTATTCATTATCCTCGAACATATGTAATGAAATGATACAAGGGTAATGCACCTGCCCACAAAGTGGGATGTCTGGTATCAGTATAATCCATAGTTCGACTCCCCCCCCCTCGCCCCCACCCCCTTGCCTATCCATGTAACTTTGAGTGGTAGTATAGTTACTAGTCATTCAGATTTTATATATATATATATATATATATATATATATTAAAGCAAAGATCTCACGTGAAGTATGCATTTAACGCACGTAAAAGAATCCATGGCATCAAAGACCTGACTGTAACATGCTAAAATCATGTACATGAAAGGTGCTCTTATAGAGAAACAAGAAATACTTGCGGACAGGACAAAATAACTTTTTAGAACAAATGAGTGGCATGCACTGCCTTGTAATGAGGCACTTCTCCCATGGAGAATCGCCGAAATTTCATACAGATCAGTGTGTGTGTGTGTGTGTGTGTGTGTGTGTGTGTGTGTGTGCGTGTGCGTGCGTGCGTGCGTGCGTGCGTGCGTGCGTGCGTGTGTGTGTTCGATCAAAAATCCCTTATCTATGTCAGTGCAATCCCCACCCCCACCCCCCAAATCTGTGACAAAATTCTGTGCAATTTTTTAAGTCGTGTATGATAGCCCACAAAAAAATATTCAGGGATGTGTGCATAGCTGGGAACAACCAGCTGGTTCTATCTTCATTTTAAAAAAAAAAAATATGTATAATATCATTTTGTTTTGTTTTGGGCTTTTGCTCTAGTTTGTTTATCTGTTTTTTAACTTTCTTTGCTTGTTGTCATTGATTTTTTCCCCATGAATTCTTGCAAATGCCAACAGTGCAAACCCAAGCACTCATCACGATTCAGGTGTACAGAGCAATCGGGACAACGAAAAAAATGAAATGTAGGCTATAGGAGAGCATTTTATTCCCCCCCCAAAAAAAGAAAGAAAAAAAAAGAAAAAAAAAGTTAGGTTTGCATGAGAAAACTACAGCCTCTATCAAGGTGTACAGCAAGAACGACAGCCAGGAACCCTGTATACAGTACAACACTGCAGCCAGGAACCC
>CM060336.1:15157996-15162996 GCA_030674155.1 Stramonita haemastoma
TTTGCGCTCTAAAAAAAACTAGAGCGCAACTCCATAGTCTTCCGAGACTGATGGGCGCCTACTAAGATATATATATATATATATATATATATATATAATGAGAGAGAGAGAGAGAGAGAGAGAGAGAGAGTAAGAGAGAGAGAGAGAGAGAGAGAGAGAAGACGCATATATTAATTATATATATATGTACAATCATTCATTTATTCATTCATGCATTCTGTGCCCCCTCCCCCCACCTCACCCCCCACCACCCCCACCCCACCCCACCTCCTTCCGTGTGTTCCATCCAACAGCTCCCGGACATGAGTCAACACCTGGACCAGAAGATGCGGGAGGGGCGGCAGAAAGAGGTGGGTCGTTTGTTTTTTTGCCAGGCCCTGGGGTTACTGGTGGGGTTTCTCATCATTAGCAGCGTGGTGCATTTTGTGGGGGACATCAATGTGTAGCTAGATAGATAGCTGCCTCACAATCTATCGTCTGCTACTACTGCTACTGCTACTGCCGCTGCTTCTTCTTCTTTCGTGTGTGAACAAACTCACAGAACTTTTGACCAGTCCTTGTAGTTGTGTCTACTTTATAAACTAACGCCTTTGGATGGGATGTTGGTGGTATCTGTGTGTGTGCTACTACTATAATATACCTCGTGCTTTTAAACAAAAGCAACTGCAACAAAAACAAACTATTTTGTAGCAAAAAAATGGTTACGAAAAAAGTGCTGTAATTCATAATGTAAATTGGAAATGAGAGAGAGAGAGAGAGAGAGAGAGAGAGAGAGAGAGAGAGAGAGAGAGAGAGAGAGAGAGAGAGAGAGAGAGAGAGAGAGAGAGAGATTAGTTACACAATAACTACACAGGAAAAAAAAAAGAATAAAGACTATTCGTAAGTGCGTGCGTGCTTGCATGCTTGCGTGCGTGTGTGTATGTGTGTGTGTGTGTGTGCGCGCGCGCGCGCGCGCGCACGCGTGCGCTTACGCGCGTAGAAATAGAGTCGAACAGGGCTAGTAGGTAAGGGGGTGGGGGAGGAAGGCTTGGGATTGGAGATAATCTAAAAGAAAGGTGGACACACACAGAAAGTTAGATCAATCTTTTCTTTTTCTTCTTCTTTTTTTTCTTTTAATAGATAGATCGATCTTTGTGTTCGACTGTGAACTTTGATCTCTTTAAAAAGAAATCTGATATCAACAGAGACACAGAGTGAGAGTTTGGAAACGACATTGGTGTTATGTACATTTTCCGCGTAAAGCATCCCTACCTGCCGCTCGGTAGTAGATACGCAACGTTTTAACCAGACATGTTATAAAGGATTCACCTTTATTTCGAGGCGTGATTCTGTACGTGCATTTCTCATACAGACTTAGGCCTACCCAAGGACGAACTGTGCAAAAGAAAAAAAAGTTGTGACCAAAGTCTTACTTCTGTTCATTAATCAGAAGCCAACAATTAGGATATTTTTCCTTTGTGTACAAAGTACCGAACACAGTTTTAGTTACTGCACTTGAAAAACATGGGGGCGGGATAGCTAAGTGATCAGAACGCTCGCTTTCCCAAGTCAAAGTTAATTAAGCAGCATCGGGCATGGTTACCAGTTGGATGGGTGACTGTTTGCGCACCTTGGCTTCAGTACAGTCCCCCCCCCCCCCCCCCCCAGTTCACCCAGCTGTAAACGGGTACCTCTTTAGGGTCAGTGAAGGTAAAGCAGCGAGGGAGAGAAGATGGGCGCCGCCCTCAATATGTTGGCCCCTAGAGAAGCTGAGATCTCTGATGCCTCGCTCCCCTACGACCACACAGGTTATGGGACACCTTTACCTTTTACTTGAGAAATGTTTACAACTGTACCTTGGATTTTCTTTTAATTGATTCTTTTTAATTGACGCTGAATAACAGCCAACTTGATCGCTTTCGCTAGTCCCTGTTTGGTTGATTTAATTGAACTCGTGGGAACTTTGAAGTGATTCAAAAACAATGTCTGTTGCTTTTGCATTTCGTGTCATTGTGTGTGTGCGTGTGTGAGTGTGTGTGTGTGTGTGTGTGTGTGTGGTGTGCGTGCGTGCGTGCGCTGCGTGCGTGCGTGCGTGCGTGCCGTGCGTGCGTGAGTGCACCTCTCTCTGTCTGTCTGTCTGTCTGTCTATCTGTCTGTTTCTCTCTCTCTCTCTCTCTCTCTCTCTCTCTCTCTCTCTCTCTCTCTCTCTCTCTCTCTCTCTCTCTCTTCTCTCTCTCTCTCTCTCTCTCTGTCTATCTCTCTCTCTCTCTCTCTCTTTTCTGTCTGCTGCTCCTGCCTGCCTCCTACCTACTTCTGCCTGTCTGCCTGTCTGTCTGTCTGTCTGCCTGTCTCGTCTGTCTTCTGTCTGTCTGTCTGTCTCTGTTCTGTCTCTCTGCTCTCTCTCTCTCTCTCTCTCTCTCTCTCTTCTCTCTCTTCTCTCTCTCTCTCTCTCTCTCTCTCTCTCTCTCTCTCTTCTCTCTCTCTCTCTCTCTCTCTCTCTCTCTCTCTCTCTCTCTCTCTCTCTCTCTCTCTCTCTCTCTCTCTCTCTCTCCTCTCTCTCTCCCCCTCCTCTCTCTCCCCCCCCCCCTCCCCCCCCCCCCCCCCCCCGCCCGTAAAGAAAAAGGCGAATAGACAAAGACCTTTATAATTAAGATCTGTGCAAGTTCGAGGATCTTTTCCTTTTTTGCTTTAATTAATTGCTTTACACCTGATATGCATTTTTAAAGTAAATAAGCTTAGATTTTCTTTCCTTACTAACGGAGCTTTGCTACGCTGTTACGTGAATGCGATAGTTGACTGAATAGGCCTACTGCATCTGACTTCTATTCGTAAGAGAAGGGAAGTCGGTCACGTGTTCAAGTTTTGGCACTATGTAATGAATGAAGTAAGGGTGGGATTTTTTTTTTTTTTTTTTTTTACAATTGCTCATGGCAACCAACCTGCAAACTTACAAATGCCTTTCTCCACTTCTTCTTCTTCTTCTCTTCTCTTCTTCTTCTTCTTCTTCTTCTTCTTCTTCTTCTTCTTCTTCTTCTTCTTCGTTAAACGCTCAAATAGCAACTGTTGTCTGTCTTATGAGTGAAAATGCGTTGCGCTGCTGCAAAGCACTTGACAAGTCAGGCCTCGCGCATCTGACTTCCAATTTGGCGTGGGAGTGAATTGTTGCCTTTTAAGTGTTTCTGGGAATAAAAGGCAGGAGAATAGACCAAGAAGGCAAGAAAATAGACAAGAAGGAAGTGGCAGGAAGAAAAGGAACAAGGCAGGATCAAAGAGAGGGATAGAGAAGAGGGAATTCCTGGTATAGAATTTCCTGAAGGGGGGGGGGGGATGCTGTTTATATTGACAGTCCCCCGGCATCGCCATGGGGGAATTCTATTTGAAACCGTAGATTAAGCCAGCCTTTTTGAAGCATGAAAACATTGAGTATGCACTCAAAGCCTCATCAGCACACAGGACATACGGGGATAAAAAAAAAAATGCTATAAATCGATACCTTGGTAAATTCAGTTTGGTAGGTCTATCATTAGAAAAGAATTTGAATGTAGTTATACTACGAGAGGCTGAAAACTGAAACTCGCTAAGCTTGGCATCAGCAGCGAAGAAAAACATTGCTTGCTTGCCTTTCCTGACAGAAGCTGGCAGGCTTTTTTCAGGGCATGTGTAACACGGCTTCGTTTTCACAGCTCTGATCGGCCACGAGGCCAAACTTTGCCATCCAAGTTTTCAATGCTGGTGCTTGCAGCTTACAGGTCTAGGGCCTGCATAACTCTTTGCTTAGCTCTACCAGCTTCAGGTATCTACTACCTGCAAGTGCTGGCTTTAAAGTGATGCTTGGCTTTTAGGCTGGCAACAGTGTTAGCTTGGCTTGGCAGATGTTAGCACTGCTTTGTTGTCAAACAAAGGCTACAAAGATACGTTGAAGGAGTCTCTCCAGCTTTGTGACACGACAGTTTCTCCAGCTTTGTGACACGACAGTCTCTCAGCTTTGTGACACGACAGTTTCTCCAGCTTTGTGACACGACAGTCTCTCCAGCTTTGTGACACGACAGTCTCTCCAGCTTTGTGACACGACAGTCTCTCCAGCTTTGTGACACGACAGTCTCTCCAGCTTTGTGACACGACAGTCTCTCCAGCTTTGTGACACGACAGTCTCTCCAGCTTTGTGACACGACAGTCTCTCAGCTTTGTGACACGACAGTCTCTCCAGCTTTGTGACACGACAGTCTCTCAAGCTTTGTGACACGACAGTCTCTCCAGCTTTGGGACACGACAGTCTCTCCAGCTTTGGGACACGACAGTCTCTCCAGCTTTGGGACACGACAGTCTCTCCAGCTTTGTGACACGACAGTCTCTCCAGCTTTGTGACACGACAGTCTCTCAAGCTTTGGGACACGACATCACCACATTCTACCTGGGAAGTGACTGCTGAGAACAGTCCCGTCTGGAGCTCCCTCGCAAGATCTGGAGTGAGTGTCTCAGCTCGAAGAGAGACACATCAGAGACGAAGAACAGAGACACCGGAAAAGGAAAGACGGTGATGAGAGCTCCCACGTCCCATCCTGGTTCAGCCCCTAACACCCCCTGTGGCTGTCCCCTCATCAACACACAGTCCCTGCAGGCAAACATCCACCTCATCACCCATCTCCACACCCACTCCACCCCCCTCCGCCCCTCCCAGTGATCCGAAGTCGTGACGTCATCTTCGCTGGCGAAGGACGAACATGGCGAAGCGAAGGACGAACATGGCAAAGGACGAACATGGCGAAGGACGAACATGGTGAAAGGACGAACATGGCAAAGGACGAACATGGCGAAGGACGAACGTGGCGAAGGACGAACATGGCAAAGGACGAACATGGCGAAGGACGAACATGGCAAAGGACGAACATGGCAAAGGACGAACATGGCGAAGGACGAGCATGGCGAAGCGAAGGACGAACATGGCGAAGCGGAGGACGAACATGGCAAAGGACGAACATGGCGAAGGACGAACATGGCGAAGGACGAACATGGCGAAGGAC
>CM060336.1:15170496-15217996 GCA_030674155.1 Stramonita haemastoma
TTGTTTGTATCAGGGAAATAGAACAGGAATAGCAGAGAACATCCCCGTATGTAGGGACTAGTCTTGAAGCCTATACTCTTCCAAAGCATTGTCACATCATCAGCATCACCACCACTGAGTGACATGCAAACAAAGAAAACTGTTCATCTTTCCTACATGAGATTCATATGCTGCAAAGGTCTGGATATGAGAGAGAGAGAGAGAGAGAGAGAGAGAGAGAGAGAGAGAGAGGGGGGGGGGGGGGGAAGAATGACAAAAATGAGTAACATTCAAGACAAAACATCCAAAAAGACTCCAAGTACTTATAACTGTCAGGTTTTATTTCACATCAATCCACATTGCTGCATTCAGAACTCGTTTATCCTCAATTAATCCACATTGCTGCATCCAGAACTATTTTAACCTCAATCTATGTACGTGTGCACATCATTCATTCACAAATTCATATTGCACTGACTCACTTTCAGTCCCTCAGTCAGTCACAACTTCATGTCAATGGCTGCTTCAATGTCTTTGGTGAATACTTAAAAAAAAGTTTTTTTTTAAAAAGACCACTATCTGTTCAGACTGGTACTGTCTTAGCAGTCATACTTCCAGATATTTGTAGTGGGATTGTCCAATTTCCATTCCCTGCTCATCAAATGTAGACAAAAACTTATTCATATGTCAATTGTACATTGTCCTACCTAGTCATTTTAGATTCTTCGAAGCAATGATCATGAAAACTTTCTCACTGAAAAGCCCCCATAATTAACATTATTACTGTTGTGCTGATATTGTTGCACTGACAATATAGTATCCACATGTCATCACTCAGTTATTCCTGAATTTGCACTGACCTGGAAAGCCATTTCTACGACAACCTTCTTTTAAGTTTATTACAAAACTTTCCCCAAAAGCTGATAATCTTACACAGATCACATTATTCAGTTTTGATCTATGATTCTGAAACACAGATCTTGATTAAGATAAAAAGTCGTGCACTTTCTTTCAGAACACAAAGGGAAAAATGAGTGGTTCATCAAATGCATACTGAAATTGAAAAATATTCAAGAACAATCAAGACAAAAGACAAAAACATTTCCAGGACACCTTGCTTAGCCATGTTCATTACGAGTTTACAACGAAAGAAACCAACTAAAATACCCTCCCAGTTTTACAATCCCAGACAATAATATTTGTACTTTTGTACTTTTAAGTACAGAAACAAGCACAACAAACTTTGGTAAAAAAAACACACACAAAAAAAAACATGTACTGTACTTAAAAGGTGATTTAAACTCAACAAAATTGCTACCGTTTACCCTGAAGGAAAAGGCAAAGCAGGATGGAGTCTTTAGACAATGTCATATCTGCATATTCCAGGCTTACTAACAAGTGACTGTTAACAAATCTCTCAGCACCACAGAAAAAAAACAGAGTTTCACAAAAAAAAAACCCAACCAACTTTTGCTTCAGCATATTTCACCCAATTCATCTATCTGTTTTTCTTAAAAATACTTGCATACTTCTTCTTCGTAGTCAAACGCTTTAGACAGCAACTATTGTTGTCTGTCATATGAGTGAAAATGTGATGCGCTGCCATTAAGCACCCGACAAGTCGGGCCCTGCACATCTGACTTCGGTGTGGGAGAGAATTGATTTCTTTTCAGTCTTACTGGAAAAAGGGCAGGAGAATGGACCAAGAAGGCAGAAAATAGACAAGGAGGTGACAGGAAGAAAAGGTACAGGCAGAAACAAAGAGGGAGATAGAAAAGAGGGAATTCCTAGCACAGACTTTCCAGAAGGTGGAGAAGCTATTTATACTGACAGGCCCCTCGCATCGCAATGGGGGAATACTTGCATACAAATTTTGAGCATTTTTTTCCACTCCAACAACAGCTGTGCCACATTACACATGCACTCTCCCTCTCACATGTACACACACACACAGAGGGCTGTACAGACTATAGAGTCACCATTCTCAACTCAAGCTTGTTGAAGTTCCCTTAACTGGACAGTATCCCTGAAACTTGACTTTGAACACACCTTCTCGAAAGAAAAAGGCAATGAGACAATTTAACAAAAAAAACACAAAAAAAGAGTTATAACTAGAAAACTGTAAGCAGAATCTTCTTCTTTCATCAACAGCTGGTCTACACAATACATTACCCTAAAGGTTTTCAATATCAAGATTCATTTCACACCTATCACATAAGTTTTGACCAGTTCTTAAACACAACCATTTACCTACAACCTTGAACGCTTAACCGAAAGAGGAGTGATCTTTTGAGCGAATCGATGCATAATATATTTTCCAAAGGTAGGAAATGGAAAGGTGCTTGCTATCTGGACATTATCATTAAGCATTAGAACCCAACTGACTAGTAAGGAGTGGTTTTTCAGGGTTGGAAGGAATGCTGAAAAAGACAAGTAAATGCTGAAACAGTCTTTAGTTCAATGATGCTAGTGTTGTTCACGCCAATGCTGTACTTTTCATACACACGTTCTTGCACTGACCGTTTCATGTTGTTTACAGCTCAACAGACCACAAAGGCCATATCAGCTGCATTTAAACATGCATCCATGGTTACTCACAAACTTCTTTCCAGAATATCTGGATGCTGTAGCACCTAGCACACTAGTCAAAGATGAAATGCTTCTGATGTGTGCGAACGATGCAGAGCATCTTGCGCACACATTTAAAACTCATTCCGCCTATCGGGAGAGAGTCATTGTGTGCTGGTAGGAATGAATGACAACATTTTTTTACAAAACCCACTGGTTTCGGTTTTTTGACAAAGTTGGAATGCAGCTACCTTAATGGTTGAATTGAAATGGTCGCATTTGCATAATCTCACCATTGGTGAACAACAGAACTCTAAATGAGGGAGGACAAAACCAAAATAACAGTTATAAAAAATAAAGTGCAAAATTCTAGTACTTGATTCATAACAGGGGGTTGGCATGCTCTATACAGCCATGGGTTTTTTTAACCCCCCATTTTAAATGAATCACAATGTTAACTTATGCACTTTCACATCCCGCCCACCCATTTCAAACATGTTACAACAGGAATGTGAATCTTACCCGCCATTTCACACACTCTGAATGTAGTAACCTCCCTTTCTGTCAATTACACAATGATTTTTAAAACCACAACAGCACGGTCCAAAACTCCATCTGGACTTGTGTTGTCATTTCTCAACAAAGAATTTAAAGCAGCATACCCTGAACATACCTCAATAGTCGTACAAAAAAACCAACCCCAAATGGTTTGTTATTCATATCAAAACTATATACAAAACAATCAGAGACAAACAGATATTGCTTCAATGTCTGCGAATCAACTTCAGAGCAAATTCATACACAATGCAATTTGGCGGGTTAAAATGTATCAGCAAATATATTAGTCATCTTGCAAAAGTGCAAATAACAATCATACTATTTCCAGCCCTGCCAATCACACAGAGCAGGACCGAAAACACCACCAATACTTTTTAGAGCACCACCCCAATAAGAACTTGCCGATAAGCAGAACAAGAAACCTACTCCTGAATGTCATGCATCTGTGTTCATTTGAACTCCAGTGGAAACAGGAGACAGAAGAGTGTCTCTCTCAGTCCAAACACAGCTGCTTTGTCCTCATTGAACCAGGATCAGGCCACAACATGACTATCACAACAAACACTGAAAACGCTGTCATATCCACAGACATCATTCCCTGCCTCTCATTTTTGACTGCCCTTTGGACACCAAGTTATCAAAAACATGGTCAAGACTACAAACATGTCTCATAACCGTGATGGCGATATTTGTATCAAGAGGGACATGGTAAGACTACAATGTTCATACGATAGATGGGGCGAATTTGTATCAGACAGATATGGTCAAGACTACAAACATGTCTCATAACCTGATAGATGGGGCGATATTTGTATCAAGACAGGACTATGGTCAAGACTACAAACATGTCTCATAACCTGATAGATGGGGCGATATTTGTATCAAGACAGGACTATGGTCAAGACTACAAACATGTCTCATAACCCGATAGATGGGGCGATATTTGTATCAAGACAGGACTACTTGCACATAATGATGCTTGACAGCCTGTTTATGATGGGTTTCGTTGTTTTTTTTAGTAACACATACCTTTCTGTTTCTTTTAGTCACTTTCTGTTTATTTCAGGCAAGAACTTCCTTTCCGTTTCTTTTCACAATGACAGAACACATGATTGTATGCGACACTCTTGTCATGAGTTGACAAAACTGAGGCTACAAGGAATTTTTGACTGGTCCTGAATGTTGACTAAATGTTCAATGATGATACATACAGCAGCAATACAAATCTGTGCATATTCTATGAATGAAAGATACTACATTCTTTCCAAGGTAAATGGAACGATACAAGAAGGAAATACAACCAAAAACAGAACAAACTCTGCTGAAAGCAAATGGGTTGGCAGATCTCTATATTTCATGTTTTCATCATCACCATTTTCTACTAATTCACCCGTTCATGTAATAATAATCATAACTTTTAACTAACACACACAAGAATGGAAATGTCATCAATACTTTTTTTTAATCACAAGAGGAATGTTCCTGCATCAAAAAACAAGAGGCATGGAATAAACCTTGAAGAGGTAAGAACATAAGATGAAATACTCCAATTTAAAAAAAAATTTTTTTTAAAGGTTCAGCACAAGTTAGCTGCATCTTTAGCACAAACCAACACAAGTATAGAAAATCTTCTGCTTGGAACAAGACAAATGTGGCAGTCATGACAGAAATATCTTACTTTAGTCACAAAGCTTGACCAAGCAAGCACTCTATTTAGGAGAGAAGGCTGTCACTCCATTCCACCAACAGTCTCCATGAACGACAGTCCACAGCTTTACAACAGGAACTCAACACAGGCATGGAAGTGGAGGAGAGTTAAAGCCTAGGGTTTTCATGATAGACAGAAATATCCACAAGGTGAGAAATTTTAAAAAGAATTTGACAGTGATGGATGACCATGAAAGTAATACTGCTTCTACAGAGATCCAGTTTGATATAGGACGACGGATCTGGGTCTGCCCTATATTTTTTTTCTTTCCCAGTGGAGTAGAACCAAAAATACAAACACTACAAAGCTTGTACAAAAACAATACACCCCCCCCCTCCCAAAAAAAAACAAAAACACACACACCCATCTAAAAGAAGAAATTAAAAATGGATTTTTTTTCATTAATGTTGATGTCATTATTTAAACTGTGGCCGACTGAAGAAAAAAAGAAAAAGAAAAAAAGAAACCAAAAATTATCATGTCATAACATAGGTGCTCTGTTGTTTATCTATTGTCAACAAAGAGAAGAGGAGAAGAAAAAGATATAATTTTTTTTAAAACCCTCTTTTTTTTCTGCAGGTGTGGACAAGTCTAGGGATAGCCCTTTTATTCTCATGGATTGACGAGGAGAAGTTGATCTCTGCTGGCTGAAGCAGTTGCTCAGGAACAGCAGTATCACTACCCTAAAGGGGTTGATCCCTGTGCCACCTTTAACTGGCTCTCAAAACTCGCTGGTGCAGATGGAAAAGGAGATGGAATAAACTGTCAGTCTTATCCACACGTCTGCCACTCTAAGTCAGTTTTTTTGTCCTTACAACTAGCAAATACAAATGTCTTGCAGAAATCCAGTTTTATAAAGATTTTAATATCAACATGTCATCAGACATAGCACTACAAACAAAGTTGTTTTTTTTAAACCACACCCAAATTCCTCATCACTGTCTACTGGCAAACGAAATATTAATACCACAGGGGAAAAAAACAAAATAATTTCTGACCAAAAATAAAATTTCATGAGAGAAAAAGAACCGGGCAATCTCTGTAAAGACAAAATAGGCTTTAAACTTTGTTCAATTAATAATAATAATAATACATGGAATTTGTATAGCGCTATCTCTTGTAAAGACAAATCAAAGCGCTTGCATTTGACCTACAGAGCCACAGATCATGCTGCCACCAGGCGCAAAGATCCCCAACTCCAACTCCCCGATTTTTCTTCAGGGATGGTGTCTAAACACGACACCTGTGTGCATGCTGGTTTGCTATAATTTTGTCATCCGCTCCTACCGGCACACGATGGCCTACTCTTCCGAAAGGTGGAACGGGGTTTTAACGTGTGCGCAAGAAGTTCTGCGTGCATTACCAAAGAATTTACTTTAAAAAAATTTTTTTTTAATCCATTCCCATTCCCTGAAAGAAACATCAACAGAGTGGTCTAAGAACTGATGAGATAAGCACAATACAGAATAAAACATGACATAGTTGCATGAAGACTCCTCTCTGCTATGTTCAATCACCACCATCCACTCCGCATGATCAGGCACTTTTTCCCCAGGCCTGACCCTTCCTTAGCCTTTCCCTCCAGCAATCACAAGGTAACATACAGCAGAGCACCTGCGCCCAACATCACTCAGTAAACAGTGTATATCATACATCCATCCCCACCCCTTTATTCTCTCTCTCTCTCTCTCTCCTCATTGGCAAATCTGTCAGGATGAACACAAATCACCGTACAAGAAAAAAACACCAAGCGGCTGCAATGAACAGGATGACAAAAACAGAAATTCACCCCCGCTGAACCAACAACAGCAATGGGTTGTTTATGACTGTATACGACTGAACCATAGCACCACTGGAATTTTGAGGCTGGATGGTCATGCAAAAATAAAGCCTTTATCATAACAAGAATTACATGTTCAAAGGGGGAAAAAAGTTTTAAAAAGAAAAAAAGAAAAAAATGGGGAGGGGGGAGGAGGGGGGGGAGTAACCTCTGAATGTAAAACATCAAACAAAAACCCCACAAAAAGCAAACAGAGGATAGGATGGAGCAGAAGCCGAGTAGGTAATGGAGTCAAAACAACATCCCCTCCCTTGAACAACCCCCTTCCCTGGTTTTTTTTTTTTTTTTTTTTTTTTTTTATTTGTAGCTGAATGAACACTGCTGCAACTTTGTTGTCAATGGCCAGACAGACAGACAGACTGCTTTGCTCTGCTCTGTCAGTGTTGTGGTGTAGGCCAAAGCACACCGGCGAGAACCCAGCATCATGTTGAGGGGATGGGCGGAACAGCACTCCGGAAGTGCTTGATGAACCCTTCCAAGGACGCTATCTGGGCAGTTTTCTGCTGGATCGATTCCTCCATCTGTTCTGCCTTCCTCTTCTCACCCTGTAACACACACACACACATGTTTACATCACCAGTTTTGCTTTCTTCCATCAAGCCCCATTCAGATATATAAATACGCTAAAACCACATGGAATCTGAAAAACATCGCTCATAACAGTGGGGGGGGGGGGGAGAAGATAGAAACAGTGGGAAAAGAGAGTTGAGAGAGGAAAAAATATAACTTTACATGAAAAGATTAAGTGGATGACAAACTACACACATGATCAACGTCACCAACCAGGACTAGACATCAAACTAAACAGCAGGGAGTTTTCATGACACCACATAAATGAGTACAACTTTCATAGTACTAACAAAACACCCTGAAAGCATGAAGCCCATAGGCAATTCTGACTCCTAGGATGATTATGTGCACAAAAAAGAAAAGCATTTTCAAGCAAAATATGACTTTTTAAACCGATGCAATTCTTGTAAATCAAAATTACAAACTGACTCCTAATCAAACACCCACTCCCTTAAACACTGAAACTGCACCTAAAAGCACTGCAATGGCTATTCTGATTAAAAATAATAATAAGTGCGCACTGACATAACAGAAATGCAACAGTGAACTGATTTCTCACCTGGACCTGTTGTTTGAGAGCATTTTTTCTTTCTAGTAGATTTTGTTTTTCCTGATTGAGATCAGCATTTCTACGTTGTGCTTTCTTTCTGTCGTCCTCTTTATCTGAAAACACAACACACTTAGTTAATCAGAGCAAACAAAAAAGTATGATACAGAGTCAATACAAGTATTTCAAAACAAAAAAAAAAGGACAAAGCCCTCATCCCTCCCCAACACTGATTTGACGGAAATATTGACACTCCACCTGCCTGTATGCTTATCACTTTGCTGTGTAAATATTCGTAACTATGATGTCATGTACTTCACACTCATTATCCTCCCTGTGCTCTAGATAGGCTGACCCACTAACAACACTTACTAGTGGCTCAGAGTCTGTCCACCTTACAGTAAAAACATCAAAGTTTTACAAGTCGTTAAGTCTGACTGCATAGCAACAACATAGAAATTAATGTAATAAAGTAGATAGTATGATAGACTAATACAAAAAGTCTTACCATCGCAAATCCTGCACATATGGTCATTCAGGGATGTCATTACTTAAGGGGATGTGAGGCACTAAATTTTACTTTTTACAATTGGTGAATTAAAATCTAGTTTTTGATATTAACTTATAGTACTATGACTTCTAAATACAAAAACACTATTTGTTTTATGTTAGTGAGCCATGTTGCCATGGAAACCCAGATAAACATCCGCCATCTTGGATTTCTTGGGAATCCTTTTTTACCTATAAAATCAAGTGGTACAGTAATGATTTTTGGCACAAAGGTACATTATAGATGTATTTATGGGCAGACAGTGAGATTTTTTTCAATATGTTTATTGTTAATTTTTTATAATTTTTTTTTTCAAAAATGGACATTTTATATGTGTGGTATTATGTAATCTGCTCTAATAACAGAAAAGATACTTATAAAATTAAAAAAAGCAGACTGTCTGCCCATCAAGAAGACAATAATGTACAAATGTGCCAAGTTCCATACATTTCTGACAGACAGTTTCTGAGAAATTTTTCTCCCAAAATGCATGTGATGCAAAAAACACAAAGTGGAGAAAAAAGAGGAAAAAGAACACAAACATGTTCAGACCACCATATATTACTCATAGCCTTGTTGGAAAGCTTCAATTCACTCATCCAGCCTTTTAGCAACATGAATAGAGAATCAGAGCACCCCTGTAGCATAGGTTGGGCCACTTTCCAGCACCATCAGCTCCTCTACCCCTTCAGTTTGGCAGCTCTCAGAGTGTCGCGCCTCTTGATCACACTGGCCCTCTGGTACCTGAGGCTGTTCTTCTCCCTCTCCTGCTGTCTGGATGCCCTCAGCCTCTTCATGTGCACACTTACATCAAATCTAAAGCAACTGGCAGTGTCTTGGGCAGAAGCAGGACCAAAGTTGAACTCATGGATGGCTGTCAGACTGCAAAGAGAACTCGCCGGCATGATGTGAGCTTGTCCTTGGAACAACAAATTCCACAAGGCTGTTCAGGTACCCCTTGAGTCTTGCCAGCACCACATCTTTGAAGCAGCTGCATATTTGTTATTCTCTCATAAACAGGCATGAGGTAGATATGCTGCTTCTCATAGTTCAGGGGTGTTGTCAGCTCACTGAAGGTATCACAGTTTGTCGCGTTCCATGGAGCACACCCCAGGACTGCTTCAAACTCCATGTGTGCTCATGAATTGGATCAAGATATAATGATCTAGATGTAACATTTTCTTTTTGGAGCTGTGTGTGTGTGTGTGTGTGTGTGTGTGTGTGTGTGTGTGTGTGTGTGTGTGTGTGTGTGTGTGTGTGTGTGTGTGTAGGTAGGTAGGTATGCATGCATGCATGCACACATGCACACACACACACACACATATATATATAATATATAGAGAGAGAGATATACATATATATAACATAACATAACATAACATAATATAATATAATAATAATATGCTAGTGTGTTTGTGTACACTTGCATGGAGAGTATACTGTAATCTAGTATAATAAATTTGTTCAAACAATAAAGCTGATTTCTACTCCATATTTATTTCAGCCTATATACTTTTGTGAAACTTGTTCATTAATTCATGAAGTTCTCTCCAATAAACACAACAATATATTCATGTTTTGTTTCATTAGAATTACAGGTAGAAATAAATGAAGAAAACTGTCACACACACACACACACACACACACACACACTCATGCACAACACACACACACACACACAAATATAACACCTAAACTTGTTTTACACCCCCTATGCCCCCTACAACTTGCTAACTAGTGAAACACAACACACATTGAATACACAGAACAACTAACCCATGTGGTTTCTTTTCCTCTGTTCTGAAGCCAAAAGTTTGTTTACACTGGGAGCAATTTCTGCTCATTACAGTTACCAGATAGCTCTGAACTGGCATTTGGAACCTTTTTTTCACAAACTGCCTGATATGGTTCATGTTTGAGCGGAATACAAGCTTTCTTGCTTAGCAAAACACTCACAGTACGCGGCGATGCTGTCAGCGAAGCAGACGAAGAGATTACACTTTTAGAACGCTGTAGCACTAAGTCAGACTCGGCACTGATTCTCAGCAATTCGTCCGTTTCCTTCCATGTTTTGCACTGCCGAGCAAATGCAAGGTGTTTTTCTCGACTCGGCTTGCATTTATGAGCCAATTGAAGCCTTTATTTCTTCAAACGAGTCATTTTTCTGCTTGAAGCGGAGGTACGAACTCGATGTAAACAGCGGCCATTTTGCGTCACGTGACCCGATTCAGCTAACCGGCTGTCGTGTTTTTGAATCGCTCTCTATATATGGAAGTTGCCGTTGATATGCTAATCGACTGAAATGACGTATAGCTCGTTGTGAATGAAAGTTCGTAGTAGAAGCTCTTCGGAATAGTGTAGGGGAGACAATCTAGTTTCGTTTGGTGTATGATACATCATACTTTGTGAACTAGAAATGCATGTTGCTAGGGCATTAATGTCGGCATTTTCACGCATTTTTCGGAATATAAGATCACAAACTCGGTTGGGTTAGGTTAGTAAAACGTTTTTTAATTGCATAAAGACAATGTATTTGTAAAATTTAATTATGGCATATGAAAATATACATGTTATAGAGTGTAAATTTGGAAAAATCTAAAAATAGCCAAAATGACCCAAATTTAGCATACTTGGGTGCCGCACATCCCCTTAACAGTTAAAACCAGACAGCAAGAACACTGCCTGTAAATAAAAAAGGCAACTCTAGCAAAAGATACTGCTTGTGATAATTTTAACTTAGCCATGTGTTTTTCTTGCTCAGAGGCTAGGTTGTTCTTTTAGGTATTCACATATCTGTGCATACAAAAGTTTTATGCAACAAAAGAAAAAAAAAAAGAGTGAAATATAGCCCAAATGACAGTTTCCCTACAAAACCTCAACTTGTGTTTTATGGTGCAGCTGATAATTCTGATTACTCACTTGCTTTGGTTGTGATATAAGAGTTGACCATGCTCAGTGCCCCATTGCTCAACAGCCCATTGCTTTTGCCAGACACCTGAAAAAAAAGGAAGAATAATGATTTCACTTATCAGTAGCCTGTCTCTGCCATCTTTCTGACCAAAAAGCCCTACATTCATAGTATACCAGACACAACACAACACAGGAGGCAATGCTTTCAGCTGATTCCTATGTGATAACCTCTGTTTATGATGATGTTTGTAGAAGGCAAGTAACACTTGTCACCTTCACTCACTTTGCAGACCGGACCCTTTTTTTTTAGAGAGAGAGAAATGCTGCCTTTAAACGTCCCTCTTCCTGCTTTATGGAGCTTACAGATCTCACAGACTTTAAAAAGGTCTAAACAGCTGTGTCACAAATTTTCACCCATGGTGAACTTCGAAGCTCTAGCCCAGAAATGGGTGAAAAAAACCCTTACATCTCATAATCTTTTTTTTTTTTTTTTAAAAAGGACGCAAGTCTTAAGACCTACAATGTAAAAAAAAAATACATAAAACAAAAAACAGAGAGAGAAAAGCAGCTAGCATTCTGTGAGGGTCTCTCACATCTAAATTTTCTGAACCCTTATTTTCCAGTTAAATGCAAAAGGAAGATACAGCCCTAGTAACAAGTCAGCTTAGTTGTATTTTGGTCAAACATATCCCTATCATCAAACATATGCGATAGCTGATCATGAATCAGATAGACCATGATATCGGAATTTGTGGGTATATAACACTTTTTTAATCCTCGGAGAGAGCTCTGAGGTTCACCAATGGAGAGCTTTTTGCATATGCGACCATTTTTGCCTGTCATAGCCACATTTTGCTGTGGCAAAATCTATGGGTATAAAATAAAGTACAGTAATGGCTTAAATTAATTTTGAAGTACCTTACCACTATCATTTACATCAGGTTGTCCACTCTTCAAAAAGAAAAGCCCTCAAAAACTTACCACTTTTCTTTACAAACGGTAAAACTTTCAGTTAATACCTATTTGTGCGTGAAAATGTGTCTAAGTGACTGACATGAAGTGCTCCCTGTCCATCTGTGCATGCAAGCGTTAATTGTATGTGTGCATGCAAATGTGGGTCACAGCCTTCTAACAGCCTGTTCACTTTCAAGTTTGTATTACCCATTATTCCTACATTCTTTTCATGGTTGTGACAGTAGTTATCTATTTTTATTGTTTCCAATGGCTTTTCTTTGTGCATTATTATTTATCAAATCATACTATTTTTTAACACTGGGCTATCCTTATGTAAACCCCTTTATAAACTACCATATGCATTAGATATACAATATACTCCAAAATGCAAGCCCCAAATATCTGTCCAGTTTTTCTGCTTAGAAAGGAAAATTGTTGACACTGAGATGCTAGATATAAACATTTTAAATATATATGTGACTGTGCACAGTTCTACAACTCTGCAAAATTGGTTCCTGCAGAGAACTTAAGTCACAATATTGCCAATGACATAATCACACTCATGCATGCACATACACACCATGCCCAAACTGACAACGCATACTCACAATGCATGCAGGACAGCTCCAAGGGGTCTCAGGGACAGTGGCCAGAGGGGGAGATAAACAGTCCAAGTGGTACATCAGTGAACACGTCCCACACAGCAGTAGCTGTCCTTCCTTGCCACACTCTGCACATCGACCTCCTTTGTTCTGCAAACAAAATGACCAGTAATGTAGTACTTATCTTTTTATAGCAACCTGACAAGCATCTGAGTCTACTGCATGAACCAAGATACAAGATTTCCACTATCCATCCACAACTGAATGCCTAATACTAGTTCAATGGTTTTCACTACCACATATCCCAGAATGTAATCACTATGGGAGAGTCTTCACATAGGGCTGTCTCTGCATGCCATTTTCAATTCTGTTGCACAAGTTTTGGTGGAAGGGTTTTGCTGCTGAGAATCTTTAAAGTCCAGATTTTCTTCACAAAGATTTTCTGAGAAAAGGGCTGATGAAGGAACCAGGAAACTTCTACAACCCATTTTAAGATACAACAGAAATGGAGAGCCATTCCCCGAGGGCTACACTTTTTGAGAATTTTTCAAGGAAACAAGCCTGTGACATCCATCTTGACCTGGTTCTGAACGGTAGTCATCTGGGTCTGATCTTGAGGTCAAAATTGATTGTGATTCAGGAAACAATGACAAAAATGTCAAATACCCACTGTTGCTGGGCCTGGCTGGAAACCCCCCCCCCCCCTCCCAAAGACTGCTGGAGATTCGTCCACAGAATTCATGAGAGATCAACACATACCTGGGATAGGTACTGGTGCTGATGCCACAAATACTTGGCTACCATGTTGTTATGAAGTTAGGTGACCAATTCACCAAGAAGTGCCACCATCTTTACTTTAGCTACAATGATTTCAAGAGAAATCTTCCTTTAAGTGACACTTTCAGTCTAACAACATTTCAGTTGAACAACATTTTCCAAGTTGTTTTTTTCCTTTTACAACAAAAAGAAAACTAATTTGAGAGCCTAAATAAGCATAAGGATTTGTTTTAGTTCCTGAAAATGTCAGTACTTTTAGACTTGGCAATCCACTATGTGCTCTTCATCCATGACATTTTCAAGGTTCAATAAATATCACAAAAATTATTACAGCTCCATGAACACTTTGGGGGGTGGGATGGTTGTTTTAGGTACAATGATTTATTCGACTTATTTTTCATATCTGCAGTTGGTGAAGAAGAAAGAAATAATCTACTGCAGTTTCTGTGTGTGTGTGTGTGTGTGTGTGTGTGTGTGTGTGTGTGTGTGGGGTGTGTGTGTGTGTGTGTGTGTGTGGTGTTGAGTGTGTGTTGAGTGTGTGTTGAGTGTGTGTTGAGTGGTGTGTGTGTGTGTGTGTGTGTGTGTGTGTGTGTGTGTGTGTGTGTTGTGTGTGTGTGTGTGTGTGTGTGAGTTAAAAATTTATCTCCAGAAGGGATAGTGAATATATAAAAAACGCACTTTACATATGTACTAAATATTTGCTCGTGTAAGATTAAACATAAGAAGGTTCCAATCGACTGTAAGGAGAGGAAAGAAAAGCCAGGGTAAAAGCGGTGTACCTCAGAGATAGTGCCATCCAGCCCTGAAATGCCCTGACTGTCAGGACTGCCGGGACAGCTATTTCCGGGGGACGGGCTTCGCTTCAGTTTTCCTGAACACACACACACACAGCCAGCATATCATCTATATAGAATCCTCAATATTCTGACACTAATACCAAACTGGACTTACAATACTTATCATGGGATTACGAAAAAGATCAATCAAAATTGCCCTGATATCATCAACCAAACATTTCAATACCCATAGCTATGTAAACCACATAACCAGACAGACCTTCAAAATAAATACTTCTAACCATTCCTTTCAAACCTTACATCTGAATGATTAACACTGACTGTGTTTCATTGCCTTTTGCTAATGCTTTGTTTACTTTTGTCTGGACCTGTGAATGTAAGCAAAAAAACAAACCCCTCCTCTATCAATAGTCCATACTCTTGTTGTGAGGCTGATGATAATAGAGGTCTGACAGCCCTTTATAAATAATGCCTTCAAAGAGTCTGACACGGCTACAGCACTCACTTTTTCTTGATTACTGCAGACACTTAAAAAAACAAAAAAAACTTCAATTTTGCTGTTTTGTCAACGCTTAATCGCAAATCACTTGGAAAAGTTTTTTTTACTTGAAAATCTGTCCACATGTTTGCAAAACCCTTTGTCCTTCAGCTTATTTTCTTTCACTCCAAACTGAAACCAGAACTACACATTTTACTTATTCAACAACTGCTTCAGCAATTATAACAAAGTTCAGTTTTTTGCTTCCTTACGTGTTTTGCGTTTTGTTTGACCCCAAAGTAAGCCAAAGGGACTATGTCTGTAGATAAATGTTAAGGTTTATTGTGCCAATGCAGCTAGCTTACCTTTGGAACGCTTGCTGGCAAGCTTCCCATCAACCAACAGCTGGTACTGCTTGTGCTGTTGTTCATGCTGCCATTACGTCGTCTCTGTAGTGAAAGACAAGACATTCCACATTACAACAAATCTAGGGTCACATCAGACCTGTCTTCACAATTAACTTGTAAAATATATAATTCTTTTTCACAGTTAACTTGTAAAATATATCAATCTTATTGAATGTAAGTTAAATTTTGTCATTCAAAAGATTACAACTATTCATGAAAAAAAAATTGACTAACATAAGAGCAAAATTATATTTGAGTTTACTGACCATGACAACCCTTCAGCATTATTTCTCATCACCTCCACCCATTAAGTGTCATCTTCAAATTAAGAATGATAGTTCATAAGAGGCTCCTTTGTTAAAGCATTCTTATTACCCCTTATTCTATTTCATACTTACCTCAAGTGTATAGCTGTAATGAGGTTGGCTGTGGTTCGTCGCTTCCGTTCAAACCGTCTATTTTGGATAGCTGCACAAAAATGACTTTCAAATCAAAAACCTTTTTCTTTGTTGTTATTTTTACATATAGTTTTAACCCTTTGCTGTTCATACACTCTTAGTAAGTATAACTGTGAAAATACCATGGCAAGGGAAGTAACTCTGCATCACAACCGTATTAGAGAAACAAGCAGTCTCACACACACACAAACACATGCATGTATATTCTCAAAATAAAAAAGAATAAAACAAGCACACACTCTCAGAAAACGAAAAACAAACAAAAAAGTAAAGAAGCCAACCTTTTGCAGCATCGAGGGTAACCAAGCCAAGGCCGTCATGTAGTCCTGTTTCTGCACAAATACCATCAAAAACAAACATAAACAACATAATTCCATAAATAACATTCTCTTATTTCTATGCCAAACTATCCAATACTCCCCCCCCCCCCCTTTCCCAAGAATGTTAATTTTTCCAACAGTGTATCAGACTAGTCTGTGTAAAGAATGAAAAGCCCCAAAATTATACAAGTGTCAATTATGTATTCAATATTTACTATAACAGATTTATGAAAATAAGATTTCTTCAAGTGGGAACTATATATGTCACTAGTTTTACCGCTTTTTTTTCCCTTAAGTTGAATCAACTACATATTACAATAACAGTTTGTAGAATTTTACATCCGTTAACCAAAACATGGAATGTGCAAAATCTGTTATTAGCTGATTATGTGACTTGGCACTGGAAAAAAAAACATAACACACAAGGACACCCACCACACACCTGTGAAAGTATTTCTGTACTTCATAAACAAAAATTTTTTAACAGAACTTTAGATTTGGTAAACTGCAATTAATTTAAATGAAACAGCGAGGGTATACATCTTAATGTTCACTTATTAACATAATGTTCACAATCTCTGATCAGTCAAAAATAAATTCACCAGGTTGACAACAAAATAAAAGCAAAAAGAAATATAACCAATTAGATTTTTCAACAACTGTTGTCAACAAACACTTTGCAGCGTGGGAGGGAAAAAACAACAACAACAAAAAAACCTCAACCTACAATCCTTTAAGAAATACTCTTGATATGATCGGTTCTACAAACAAAACAAGACTGTCAAAACTCTCACCCTTTTCTCTAGAAGGTTTTTGTCTTCTTCTTGCTTGGTGAGATCTTTGTCAGTTTGGTCCCCATTTCCCTTGAGATCTTTGGCATCTGATTCAGAAATGCTGCGGTGAATCAAACCATTGCTCTTTTCTGTACCTTTCCCTCCAGGCTGCTGACCCTGCATAAGAAATGTACAAAGGACAATTTAACCATGACATAAAACAATGACCGCAGACATAAGAAGTGTTGTCTTTCTGTAATAATGCTTTACTTCTAAGTTAAGTTGGGTATTGGCCAAAACTTTATCTGTAAACTTAACAAAAGCACATTATACCAATACAATCAACTCTGAAAAAGTAAGCTGTGCCCTGATCACTTCCCCACTAGCTGAAACACCATACCCGAAAACCTGACAACAGGTCAAAGAGAGAGACAGTCACAAAATGCATGGCACAGCTTGACCACAGAACACTAGGACTGTTTTATGTGAGCACAGACTCACAGCTAAAAATCTTGCTCTGTCGCTTGTAGGTTTGTTGTCATTATTTAAACTGTAGTTTCTGTTGGATTCTTTTTCGTTGTTCCTTTCAAACTCTGACAAAAGACACAAAGTCTGCTTGGCATTCAGCCATGATGGTGACCAGTCAGAAGCAAAACACCATGTCTGACTGCCTGCTGATTGCCATCTGAGCGCTTCATGGCTAGCTTATATAAAGACACACCAGTCATGCACATTGATGCGAGCTTTACAAATGATTGCTGTCTCTAGTACTAACAGTCACATGTAAAGGTACAAAGAAAAATATAAGTTGTATAAGACCAAGGTCCTCTGCAGCTGTAAGACCAGCATTGTTACAAACTTTCAAGTGAACTTCCTGTACAAACAACATCATGGGCAATTTAACATGCTTTTACTACATGACCCATTGAAAGTTTTTAAGAAAATGTTCTGAGCATAAGAAACGCACATAAACCCTGCTGCCTACAGACTTAATTCTCTGCCTTTTTAATTAATAAAAGAAATAGAACAAGATGTAAAGTCTCTAATTTGCATACAAATCTGTCACCAAAACTTAACAAAACAAAAAAATCTGTCACCAAAACTAAACAAACAAAAAAATGTTGTGTGCTGATTATTTTTCTTCTGACAATAACAATAATTTGCTTGTGTAAGGCCAAGGCTTATTGCTGCCATACTGGCAGCCATGTTACAACCTTTCAAAACCTGCTATACTTTACCTCCTTTTCGTACATGTAAACTGATATCGACAGTAAACGTGCCTTTACTGGAGGATTCTCAATCAGACATTGGGGGGGGGGGGGGGGGGGGGGGGGGGCGGGATTGATTTTTGCCTTTTTTGAATAAAAAAAACCCCTGTGATATATATATCACACGTATCTGTTGCCAAAATAGCAACAACAATAACAAAAAGTTGTGCCAAGCATTTTTCATCTTACAATAGCAAAGATTCACTTGTGTAAGGCCAAGGCTTATTGCTGCCATACTGGCAGCCACATTACAACCTTTCAAAACCTGCTGTACTTTACCTCCTTCTCGTACATGTAAACTGATATCGACAGTAAACATGCCTTTACTGGAGGATTCTAAACAACTAACACAAACAGCGCCTGTTGGAAGAAACAGACAATTTTTTTAAGCATACACACTGTTGTTGCATTTTGACATCATCCCCAAGTTGAAATTCTCGGAGTTCTAGCCGAGGAACAAAAAAGATATAGTATTACCATTACCATTTATTATATTTATCATTATGTATGAGCATTTATGTACATGTATAGATGAATTTGAGCATACATGCGTAGATATATATGCGAGTGTTTATATGACTGTGTATGTATGCAAGGGGCTCAGAACAGTCTTTAAAAGTAAGAACACTGGGTTCCTGTTCCCAGCTTTTGTTGGAGAATATGGGCTTAAGTAGTAGCACAGCTATCCAGCTGAAATATTGGGTCGGAATGCACTGTCCTTCACATCATTCCCATGACTATAAAACAGAGGTCCCGAGGTTTAACACTTGCATAACATCTTGCAGACACACATAAAAAAATCCCTACATTTGCAATGGATGGGCCGGCCAATTATGGTCAGAATGACACACACATACTCGCGTCTATAAAACATGGCTGCTTGGGCAGATGAGTATTCCCACTGGGAAGAAGTGCACAGGGTTACACAACTGTTTTGAGTGTGTTGTAAATGCAGTCGTATGCGTATCCATACATGTCTGCATTGTTAACTTCAATGAAACTTTATTTCTCCAAAGCAAAATAAACATGCAGACTAATCTCAAGTTTTTCAAAAAGCTTCAGACAAATACTTGTACAAACTGTCTGATATTCCTAACTCAACTTATAATAATTTAAGCTACTTTGAATTTACAATAATACAGATCATATTGTCACTGAAGTCAGCAAAAACAGTTTTAAATAGAGTGACACTCATTTCAGATACTGACTTGACTAGACTGGCTGTTGGCAGTGTACTGAGGAACTTTGATGGGGGGAGAGGCCGGCCTTGGTTGTATAGGTCGTAAAACTGACTGGTTGGGCTTGACAGCAGCTTCCGAGGATGTTGTGCTGACCTGGTTTGGTTTGGTTGAAACAGCACTACTGGAGGTGGTAACCACTGATGCCGGTGGGGTCAGTATGGCTGCAGCTGGAGCAGCGCTTGATGCATTCAGTTGCAGACCAACCAGAGGCTGTGACTGAGGCGTCTGAAGACTAGGTTGGTTCAAAACCCCAGGTAGTGTCACCAGAGTAGGCTGAGCCTGCTTTATAAGACAAAGCATTTGGAAAATGGTGAGGCATGGCTTATTGGAAAGCTATTTTCATTCCTTAACACTGCCATATATGTTTGTCTTTCTAGATCATATCTTGAAATCTGAAATGGAAATAAATGAATCTGAAATTTCTAAATGTTATCCTTTTTGGTATGTTCCTAATTTGAAAACCAGAAAAACATCCAATCTTTCTGGAAGATTCTGTCATCTCTTTCACTGGAACAGGTGGGGGCTGATGTCATTTTCTTGATGCCTGGTTGGATACCATCAGAACATGGTTATTTCCCATACAGACCGAGTATTATGCACGTAATTATGGGATACCCCATTTTCAACTATGTATAAAATTCACAATGTTTTATACAGGAACTTTACTGCTTTCTTCCAACATAGAAATGTTGCTGTTTAAAATTATACATCATCAAAAACAACTCGCACAATGTTGTTAAAAAGATCAAACACCGATTTCAACATACACAAAACGTAAAACTGCATCTGTTGTTCCAGCCAAAAAGCAGCAGAAACACATTTTTTTTTTGTCTACTCTTGCACAAGCTTCACATAATTACGGTTTTTCTTATAAAAGCAGCACACAAAGTTGTAGAGTAAGTGAAACTGTCCACACTAAGTAAGTTACCTGTATATGAGCAAATGGCACGACTATGCCCAGGTTTCCATGAGGGAGGGTAAGGAGCTGTGGTCGTGGAGCCATCTGTGCCACAGGTTGTTTTCGTCAGTGTAGCAGTACATGAAGGAGTGACAATGAGGGGGGCAGAGCTAGCAACACTCGTTGTCAAAGTGCCAAGGGCAACACTTGTGTTTGGAACTGAAGAAGATGTGACTGACCCACTGCTGGCCACAGGATTCTGGATCAACTGGCCGCGCAACTGTCTCACAATGACCGTCTGAAGAGGAAAAAAAAAAGCCTTTTCAATGTAAAAACTGGTGTTTCTCTTCTAACCATTTTGAAAATCAATATTTTTGTGAACTCTTCCAACACAATTATAAATGGTACTATATGACGAAGAAATATATCTTTTCACACTTTTTTAAAACCTAAATCAAAGCCATTCCTGCAGAGGAGCTTGAACAAACAAAAATATAGCAAAGCACACGTGTATACATACACACACACACACACATACACACACAAAACAAGCAAACAAACAAAAACAGCACCAATTTCAGCTATTTGTGTATTTTGCACTATTTTTCAAGAGGTGATGTTAACAAAACTCTTCTGAAAGCAACTACTGACACTAAACAGCATTGAATATATGTGATCACAAATTGCTCTAACTGTCTCAGATAATTATCTGGCAAAAACAAAAATCTGTGCACTTATACTATCTGAGCTTCTGTACCCTCCTTTGATTTGCTTTTTTTTCCAAAGTCAGCTGAGCAGCACATTACTATCTGATCATTTTAAGCGTACAGCTGCCAATCTGTGATAATCCAAAAATGGAATTTCGGTGTGGGATGGATACAGAAAAGCAGGGGGAGGGGGGGGACGCGTGCCCCAATTGTGAAAAGGCAGGCGTAATGGAGTGAAGCTCCCTGAAGCTTTATTATTTTCTATGGTGAGAGAAGCAAACTTTTCATCTGACAAGATGAAGCAGTTGGGAAAGAATAGTGTGCCACTGTCAAACAAAAGGCTGGAGCAGGAAACCATAATTATCACATATCATGCCTGCTTTCTTAAAGTACAAAAGCAGTGCCATTTTAAAGATAAGCGCCGAGTGCCAGCTGCATTGATTTTTTTTTTTTAAATTGCATTCTATTTACTTCATAGCAAATGTAGTCCAGTCTTAAATCTGAGCCAGACTATGTCAGTACTATGTAGATAACTGCAGCTTCACATCCACTGAAGTTAGTCTACTCACTACAGTTTTGCTTGCATGTTGATACTGTTTTAGTGTTTATCACATGCTCAGCAATGAATACCTCTGAGGAGGTTTAAAAAAAAAAAAAAAAAAAAAAGAGTTTTCTTTGAAAAATGCCAGAACATTTAAAAAAGAACATTGTTTCCACAAACATGCAAAATTACATATTCTTCTGAACCTTTTCACTGTTCTATAATAGCCATAGCCGTTGTGTTACAGAGTACCCACTACTTCCTCATGATAAGAACAGCTATCCTCATAGTCATAATGACAATGATACTTAAAATACAAGGGATTTTGTTAGGGTTGTTATTGTTTTTTATACACACGTGATAAATTTCTGTAAAGTTCCCATCCAATGATGCACAGCACAATTCCAAATCAAATGCCACTTTTTGTTGCTGTTGAGCAGCTACAAAGAGGTTAAAAAGCAAATACACACAAACCCCACAAATCACAATTTTTTCACTTGAATTTTTTTTTGTTATTGTTGGGGTTTGGGTTGGGCATTTTTCCAACATTTCAGCTTTCTTAAAATAACTTTTAATAAGACTAAAACTTGACAGGTGAGAGCACACTGAACAATAAGGTTCAAAACAAACCATAAAAATTTCAACACTTATGAAACGAGAGAAAATATTTTCAAACAGCCTTGAACTTTTAAGCTAATTTCATAAGCTATTAACTTGGTCAGTTCTTTTGAGCCAGCCAGAACAAGTGATGAAGTGAATGAAACATGCACATAAAAATGTCCGCAAAGCTTTGAAATATTTCTAGTGCTTCTGAATATACTTTACTAATCAATACTTTTCATTGAAAGAGGTCCTCAGCTTAATTGTGGATTCTCAAAGAAACAAATTTAACATAGTAGCCCTTTCCCATGCTGCACAATTTTGTTCCATAAAATGAGTTTTTCTGAAGTTCTATTTTTTTTAATTCTGTTTTGAAACACTGTAAATCTTTTTACTGACTTATTTTTTCAGAGTGTAGATTTTTAAGAACTTGCACTAGCATCAACAACAGAGAAGGAAAAAAACACTTTCAAATGTTAGCAGCATTTTTTTTTTTTTTTTTTTTTTGGGGGGGGGGGGGGGGGGGGGGGGGGTGAGGTGGGTGGGATGCTTATTGTGTAATAAGTCTGGGGAGGTTACTGGAAATTCAAGATTGGTTCTGGGTTAACTTGGTTTTGGTTGGGTTTTTTGGAGCTGCGATAGCTGGGTGGTGGGAATACATAGAGGCTAAAAAATACTTTAGAAAGGTAAATAATTTTCTGCAATAGCATCTCTATTCCTGTAGTTTTACATCCAACAAATGAAGCTTACATGGAAAGTTATAAACCACAAAGCAACCTTTGGATGGCTTAACTGACAACAATGTAAATTAAATTAATATGCTACATTACCACCAGCTATAAAGGATAATTTTCTGTTATTTATTGTAACTCTCGGCAAATAAAGCGCTCCCATCGGGGGAACACTGTTTTCTTTTAAAATGCAAAAATAATAAATTCTGAATGCAGCCTAATATTTTAAGTTTGAAAAATTTTCCTCCATATCAATTATGGAAACTTCCACCACTGTCCTAAATTTATACAGAACTATCTTTCATAAAACTGTTAAAAGCAAGCTTTACAATTAAAAGAAAAGAAAAAGAAAAATGGATTATTCTATGAATGAGTGAACAAGTCATAAAAAATGTACGAAGCTGCCCCTCCCCCTCATCCCCCAATGATATAACAATTCCGTTTCTTTTTCTTCATCAAGTGCTCAACTATTGCTGTCTGGCATGAGTGAAAATGCGTTGCAGTGCCATTTATAAGTGTCTGAAAAGTCTGGCCCAGCTCATCCAACTTCGGCAAGGGAGAGAATTGTTATCTCCTAAAGTCTTTCTGAAAAAAAAGGCAGGAGAATGAACCAGGACGACAGAAACATAGACAAGGAGGTGGAGACAGGAAGAAAAGGAACAAGACAAAAACAAAGAGATCGACAGAAATGAAGGAATTCCTAGCACAGAATTTCCTCCAGGTGGGGATGCTATTTATACTGACAGGCCTCCAGCATCCCCACAGAAAGTTCCATTTCAAAATGTGCCTGTCCACAGTACCCCTTGGCAAATGGTGCTCACTAGAAAGTTAAAAAAAAAAAAAAGGTTTAGAAGAGTAAAGAAAACAAAACAACAACAAAAAAACATAACTTTCATTAAGAACAGAAAAATCACTGCACTGCCTCATCTGAACAGTTAGAACCACAAAGTGCAAAAGATGCTAACCCACTTAAGAATTTGGCATTCTTTCTTTTATCTGATAGATACACAAAATCATAGGCTATTATGTCACTAATACTGATTATAACAAACACTTGAGTAAGAAATTGTTAAAAAGTTGCACCTCATAGCCGATATCCACTTCCCCTTTCTTTTATCGCAATTTCCAAACATGAATCGAGTCACAAACCATGACCTGACAATCTCGAAGACTATTCCGATCATGTACCACAATGCCATCATTGATTAGACAGCCTGTGTCCTAGCAACAGTTTTCTACGCAGTAAATGCCACAACCACCTGCCTGCTGCGGGCACCGCTAGTGTGCCTACAAGCAGTCTGCCATCTTCATGCCCCATGCTGAAGTTAAAACTTTCACTGTCTGTCTAGCTCCAATGTTTATATCTTTAATACAATCTTTATGTAACCACCATCATTAAAAGGTTCAAAACCTTCCTGTTACTTAGATCTAAGCTTCACCAACCACACTTTACAGAAACATGGAAATCTTGATGCAAAGAAAGACGAAACTACCCAGAACAGCAGAAAATCAATAAGCACATTAGCATAGTAGGTCGCACTGCTGCTACCACTCCTGGCATCTCTCAAGGTGGATGCTTCCACAGCCGGTAAACTCTATGCAACTGTAACAAGAAAGTAAAAAAGATGTACAAGTCTTACCTGATGGTCACTTAGATTCTTGATCTGAACTTGCATTTCGTGAAGTTTGTCCCTGAGAACAGCATTCTGCAGAAAGAAAACAAGGCCCACTGTAGTCTAATAAATCTGTCTTAGTTCAGGGAAAATGGCCGCACGAAAAGTTTCCACAACAAAAATCGATAATTTCCGAGCGAGCGCTGCGCTGGGAGGGTGTTGCTACACAACCCGCAAGACATGGGGAACGAAAAAGTCTGGGAAACGGTAAAAAGAGTATTCTTACCTTTGGGTCCTGTTGGTAACTTCCAAACACCAACTGCAAAAAGAACAAATAAGACACTGGGTAAATAAACACATAGCGAAGGGTGATCACAGGCAATAGTTAAAATAACGACAAAAACTATCCACGACTAGGGCCTACACCCTGGTACCACAGCCGAGACCGAAACCTGTCGCTCAGAGAATTAGGCTATGCCCTTTTAATTTTATAAAGAATTATCTCAACCACACAGAAAACGATAAGATCATCAACAACAACGGAACAAAACAACTTCATCACATATGCAGAATTATTTTGAAAGCGTAAGCCAGCAGTTCATTAACTTTGGGATTGTGAAAGTTCAGGAATGGACAAGAAATCAATAACGGGGTATCTAAAGCGAGACCGATAAACTTTCTCATTGCTCACCTGATGGTTTGCGATGGCAGCTCTAAGTTGAGTCTGAATTGACGCCAGCTGAGGAGACAGCTGGTACAGCTGGACGGGCATAATTTCTGATTGCATTGAATTTTTTTAATATCTTCTTCGATGTTTTCTTTTCGTGTAGAAGTTTAGCACTCGACAGGCCTCCTGCCCATGATGCACAATCAACTACAAAAAGCATTTGTTTAGATATCCATCCGCCGCGGCTTATTGAGCTGCTGTTTTACAAATTAATTTATTCCAGAATAAATCAATCAAAGTAAGATTTTTCATACGCGTTTAAGCTGTTTCAAACGTTCAGGTGCATTGAATATGAAAAGAAGTACGGCAAAGCAGGGTACTATTTCTTTTCATAGGCAGTATAACGGCAGTGAAGATTATTTTGGACACTTCTGACTGCCCGGATGAACTTCAAACAGAAAGTTTGTAGCCTGAAGGGAACTCTTTTTCTTACGCAGATGTTCCATGTTTGTCAAGTTAATTTCGTTTGTCATTGTCTGTCTGTCTCCTAGCTATAACATTTACAATAATTATTTTAAAACTTGTTTACTTTATTTTTTCCCGGTTTATTTAGATAAGCAGCCGTGTCCACACTTAAAGCGGAGGTTTAGCCCCGGGTCCATGCAGGCGCATTTATCACTAGATCACGTGATAGTCTACATGGCGCACTCCATGTGTAAACGAGTGAAGTGATTCTTGACAGTTTATGAACAGATCTAGTCGCCAGGTGGGTGTTGCGGCTAATTGAAACACCATGTGTGAATATATTTATTCACAGAATACGGGGCAAAATTGTGTCGAGTTATTGTGTGTCTGTCTCTCAAAACTAGACAGTCCCGCTGTGGGGGGAATCTGAAACAGACTACTAGGCCTATCTATAGGCTACATCTAGGGTACAGGCCTAGGCCTTCCTAGCCCAAATACTTAGAGAAAATAATCTCCACACATCAGAGACAACCAATTCTTTGATTAGGCTATGTTTTGGTCAAGCCCTGGAATTTTTAAGTACAACAGCACGAAACAAATTACGACTGTCGGAAGTGGAGAGGGGGGTGATCAGCCTAAGGCAAACCAATAGGCCTAGGTGTAACTGCTCTAAATAAAAAACCAAAACAAAAATCCTTACAGTAAAGTTTACAGTTTCATCTTTACATTATTGCTATTAAGTCCTAGTGGATTGTTTGATAACCAGATTTTCAGGCTTAAAGGGATTGTGCAGTGTCGTATGTGAAGGCACAGTCAGTGTAGACTGTAGTAACTAGTTTGGTTGAAAAGCATCAGCAAAGCCTGAACAGGTTGCTGAAATGCATATCATGACTTTGTTGGTAAAGTAAATCAACATTCATGTCCCCCAAAGTCAGCTTAAATATATGGATGGCCAGTACCTTACATTTTCTTCATGCTCATAGAAACTTAAGTGTAGAACAGTTATTTATGTGGTCTTCATGGGTTTGTTTTTTAACAGAAATTAAAAAGATTGGCCAGCTCAATTTGATCCTCTTGACTATAGTGGATCAGTGGTCTCAAGGTAAGGTGCCTGCCTAGAAGGCGAAGTCCAGGTCAGAAGTGTGAGGTGGTTTGATCCCAGTCTGGGCCCAAAGCTTTGGGCTACAGACTCAATTATTTTGGGGGGGGGGAGGTCAGAGGCATGGTATTGGGAGTCTATAGCATTAGGGCTAGTTTTCCCCCATCCCTTAGACAATGAGTAGTGGTCTGGGTGCTAGTCTTTCAGGTGAGACGGTAAACTGAGGTCCTGTGTGTTACACAAAATTATTTAGCTCGTGTAAAAGAACCCATGGCAACAAGAGTTGTTTCTAGCAAAGTCCTGCAGATAAAGCCACTCTGAGTGATAAGGAAACAAATACAGTTGCAAACAGGAAAGGAAAAAAGTAATGGGTGGCGCTGCTCTTGTTTGACACACTCTCCTCAGGTAGAACAGCCCGAATTTCAAGCAGAGAAATCTGCCGTAGCTTAAAGTGGTAAAAAAACAACAAAAAAACCCATTAAAATGACTAATAACTTAAGTTTGCATTTGTATGGGGCTTCATAAATGCAGTGGGTCGTGCAGTTTATTAAAACTTTTGCATTTTCAGGTTATGGATTTTAAGTAGATGAGTTCAATGAAATGTATAATTTAAATTTGTGTTAAAACCCCACTCAGCAACATGTGCAATACATTACCAGTAGATCCCGTAACACTGATTCTGAAATAGATCAACTGCATAGCCCAATGTGCAGGTAAAGCTTTGGAGTTTGGATACATGCTTAGTCAGTTTCTGTTTATACACAGAATAAGATTCTGTAGGTATGGACAAAAGTGAAGGAGATAACCTTACTGGAAGTTGACAAGAATCCATCCCACAACTTGCAAATTGTGATTCTAGGACCTTTATAAGGAGATATATCTGTTTCCATTATGATATCCACTTAACTTTTTTTTTTATCGAGGATAATGGGATAAGCACTCGTCTGCTTTTTTACATCCAGTCCTCATGTGTATGCAGTTTTGTAAAATCATCTGTTCCCACCAGCACACGATGGCCTACTCACGAAAAGCGGAACAAAATTTAACGTGTGCGCAAGATGTTCTACATGCATTCACACACGGGACCGCAGTTTATAGTCTCATCAGAAGGACTTTGGGGGAAAGTGGAGTCGGCACTGATGTTAACTCCAGGAGAAAAATCTCCTCAAATGGGAATTGAACCCGCGTTTTCAAATTGCAAGCGCAATGTTCTGACCACTAGTCTATCCATCCCCGTGTTCACTTAAGACGTTAGTGGGTCCATAAGTTCTGAGCCCAATTAACTCAGGAGCCTGAAAAATCCTGTACAAAGAACGTTTTACAGTCTTCTGTAAGTTTGATAATAATTAATCTAACTGAAGCCCCCCAGAACATGTCCACAAAAGAATCTAAGAATGGCAGTTTGTTTTGTTTGTTTCTGGGTTGTTGATTTTTTTAACTTTATGTTTGTGTCTCTTGTGTTTTCATTCTGTGATTAAAGCCAAAAGTAGGTAGTTGTAGTTGCCTAGTTTTTATTAACCATTTCCGTATTACAAGGTTAATAATGTCAAAATACCTATACCATTGAATTGTGATGAAAGTTATTATTGTTATAGTTGACACAGCCAGAAATCTTACATGTTAAATCCTGTTACGCTTTTCGTAAGAGTAGGTCATTGTGTGCCAGTGGGAACATATATGATTTACAAAACTGCATACACACGGGGACTGGATGGAAAAAAATGCTCATGAGTGCTTATTCCATTATCTTCGATATAAAAGAATAAATGAAAGTGAATGAATGGCTATTAATGCTGTCACTGTGTCAGGGTTCGGGTCTATGATCTCATTCGCTTAACGCCACAGAAACCGGGATGAGCACTGGTCTGATGAGCCTTAGGCTCGGGACAGACTTTAACAACTTTGACTTGTCATGGAATTACCCTTACTCCTGGGAGTGGTCGGTACACTGCCTTGAAACTTACAGGCAGTGTTGGATATAGGTTGAACTTTGAGGAGCCCTATCATTGCAGAAGTTAGAAGAAGAAAAAAACGCCCTTGAATTCAATATTTTACAGAATACTAGTCTGCTGCAGGCCTTCTATGAAACATTATCAATGCCTTTTTAATGGTGATTGTTATGTCTCAGTTACAATAAGTTTCCATCAACTTTTTCTTATTCATGTTTAACATATAATGTTGAGTCAGCAAAAAGCTAAGGCACCATGACAGAAGCTGAGAAATCTATCCATGGTAAAGCATTACATTCCAGCTCTAGTACATGTATATAATAAGAAAATGTTTCTTACACAGTTACAGTCGAAGTGAGTTGCATTTTACCTGTTTTGTAATCTGTACTATGTATTTCAGTAAAAATACTGAAAACAACTTGAAAAATAATCAGTTTGATGTAATTATATATTGCAGAATGTCCAAAAGGAGACCTACATCAGAACTTAACGACAGAAACTGGGATGACGAGGAAGAGCCAGAAGAGGTTTGTCAGTTGACAGTTCTTCCTCTTCACAACTTTAGGGATTGGGGGGGGGGGGGGGGGGGGGGGGTGTCCTATAAATAGCAACCCATCTTCTGGAAATTGTATGCCAGGAATTCTCTCTTTTCTGTCCCTCTCTTTGTTTCTGCCTTGTTCCTTTTCTTCCTATCACCCCCTTGTCTATTTGTTGCCTCCTTGGTCCATTCTCTTTTTTTCCAGAGAGGCATAGAACATTGCATTTACAGTTATTACAGTGCCACTATTGGATATGCTGGGTCTGACTAGTCAAGTGCTTTATGGCAGCGCAATGCATTTTTGCTCATTTCACAGACAATAATAGTTGCTGTCTGAGCATTTGACAAAGAAAAAAAAGTTGACAGTTTCTTTCTGATGACAATTCTATTTCGCCTGTGCTGCAGAAAAGTGTTAAAAAAGAGAAAGGCTATTGCCATTTTGCTTTTATTTTATATGAAAATACTATCTTAACTGCTTGTACTGTTGTTGTTGAACAGTGGTTTGATTGTTATGTTTTGATTTTTTTTTCCCATAATTTTTCCTTATGTCAGTGCAATTTACACATCTTAGAAGTATTTCAGACTATTGCTAGATATAGATGAAATATATGTAGGTTAGATTTGTCATTTATTTAAGTATCTTTTCACACACACACACTCAGTGACTCGCACACATGCACGCATGCACACAAAGGTATCGCGATACATTTTTGCTGGGTGCCATCACATTGCAGTCTTTGCAGGAATGAGTTCGGAGATTTCTTAGCAAAACGCACCTTTACGCGGTGCTGGAGAATGTACAAGTGACAAATGATTAATAGTACTGGTCTGGGCTTATCAGCATTTGAAATTATTTCAGTTCTTACAAACTCTGTGCTCAAAGTTTTTTTAGACTTCACCTTGATTCTCAGGGTTGACCACGAGTTATAGAAACCATAACTCATTAACTATGTCTGAATGCTTGGAAAACTAAAAATTCCACTCCTAGTGATAGAAATGCTGACATGTTGTGGAATTTTTTGCATTCTGTTTGATACGTTACACATAGCTAGAAGTCTGATAGATCATGATTCATATATTTTTCTCAAGTGAAGAAGATTGAATGTTTCAACTGGATCACATTGTTGCAGGCTGGAACATTTTCTCTAGCCTCCCAGGATGTTTTGAAGTCTCGAGTTATACGTAAAGCGAAGCGAACACGACAAAATGACTCTGAAAACAAGAGTTCAGTAAGTGTACATCTTTGTTGTTTATTTGGTTTTAGGACGGGTGCTTCAATAAGGCTGTGGGTTTTTATTTCTCTGGGTTTTATTTTTCCTCTTTCATTGGTTTTATTTTATGCATCAAATAGAAAATGTTGTTTAGTGATCATGCATTCATTCTTTCTTTTCTTTTTTAAATTTTTTGTTTGTGAACATTGAATTAAATAGTATTTGTGACCAGTCAGTCATCGGATATATTCTCTGTGGCACACGCCACAAGAAAACAATCACAGAACTGTTTATGATTGACTTGTGCCTTTGTTTTCTGCTGCACAGAGACAATAATCATGCACCGTCACAGCAGTGAAGTTGTCTTATAGCTTTAGTTTTGTTGTTGCATGTTCCCCACCTCAAAGGTTACCCAGATTGTGCACTTTGATTCACTCATCGTACTTTGGAATCACTGTGAGATTGAAATTGCATACTGGATGAGAAGTTTGTGTGTATGACTTTTTTAAGTTCCTCGCTATATATATAGGCAGCCATACTCTGACCAGAGGATTTTGTCTTCTTTAAAGTAGAATGGAGGTTGTTATTTTAAGAGCTTATCTTGGCCAAAGGCAATCTCAACCCATTATTTTATGACATTACAACATTCAGTTGTAGGCCTTGGCACTTTGCTTACATCAATGACTCACAAAGCTTTTGGCCTGGGCCAGTTTTAGCTTTCTATGACGCTGGAATTATGCTGTGGAACAGAAAACAATTTGTAGATCAGGTTTGTAGAGCAGAAAAGGGTTGAAAGAATGTTTTTTGTACAGTTTGTCGGCAGAATAATGATTAAAGAATCTGGCTAGCTTGTTACCGATCATTCAGAGCATAATCATTCAGAACATTATCATTGTGGGCGAGAATTATTTAACCAAATAATGACAGATTCAGACTCATTTTTGTTTGTATGCTGTACACTTTTGAAAAATTATATCTGCTTGAATAAAAGGAATTTTAACCCATACAGATTTGCTTGCAAGATGTTTGCAGAATGGTCATTAACCATTAACAAATCTTTATTTTCCTTTTCTTTTTTCCTTAGGGGAGCATTTTTGCAGGTTTTGCCTTGAAAACTTCAGACAGTTCAGTACCCAAACCTTCCATGTCCACCGGGGTGACGCTCAACTTTGGCAGTAACCTCACCTTTCAGCCCAAAACCAATGGAACACAGCCAAAACCATCAGACGTCAGCAGTAAGGACTCTGCAGAAAATCCTGAATATCTGCGACAGCTGAAGGTGCTGAATGAAAATATACTGTCTTGGATACGGAAACATGTTGAGGAAAACCCCTACTGCATTTTGACACCGTCTTTCAAAGACTATGAAAAGCATCTGGGTGATCTGGAGAAAAAGCACTCTGTGGACCGCACAAAGAAAGCTGAGGACAAACCCAGCCCTTCACCCGCACCTGCTGTCAGCCCTGAAAAGAAAGAGACATCGTCTGTCTTTGGTGAGAAAAAAGAGACATCGTCTGTCTTTGGTGAGAAAAAAGAGACATCGTCTGTCTTTGGTGGAAAGAAAGAGACATCGTCTGTCTTTGGTGAGAAAAAAGAGTCTCCGCCTTTATTTGGTGTACAGAAAGATAAGCCATCTATTTTTGGTGGTTCCAGTAAACCTCTCACCAGTGGCTTCTCTTTTGGCCAGTCTTCCAACAGTCAGTCTGCTGCCTCTTCTGCACTGAAGACAGACAATGCAGGTAACCAGTTTTTTTGCTCATTTGTAATCATGTTGTTAAGGATAATAATATACTATTTTGTTTGAGGGGGGGGTGGGCGTTCCTTGGTTAGACAGGGTTCGCGCTAGGATTTTTTAAAACTGGTACTGCGAGTTGCCATTTCAGAGATATCTTGACCAACTCCCCCAAAATCGGTCCCCAGAAAATAAAATCCGGTACGTACTGTGCACAAAACGAAACTATTCAGTGAGGGGGTGGGGGAGGGGGGGATTGTTCGGCAGCAAAACTAAATCTAAATTGAACGCAAATTTCTCAGACTTTGACTGCCGTGCTGCTGCCACCCGCTCCTTGGGCACGAAGCCACGCAGGAAATAGGATTTTTTTTCTAGCGCCTGTGCCACCGTCTGTGTCAGTCTGTTGTTTTGCATGGCATCATTCGTGAGATTTATATTCTTCTTTCTTGTTTCTATGCTTAGCGCTCATCTAGATCTTTCGTTCAATTTAGATTTAGTTTTCGACTCTTCTCTCTCAAAGCAACGCGCAAATTCATAGTCAAAGACCCTCCGCTTTTCGCTTTTTTCGTAAGAGCAGGCCATCCTGTGCCCGTGGGAACAGATGACATTTACAAAACTGCGTACACATGGGGACTGGGTGTAAAAAAGCACAGGAGTGCTTATTCCATTATCCTCGATATAAAAGATTAAAAGAATAAAGATTAAATAAATCTAGGCCCCATTTACTCATTGTGAATGGAAGTTACTGTCATGCCGAGAAGAGCGCGAAGCTCTATTCTTTCACAGTAAAGCTTGCTGTTCTGCGTGCAAGGCTAATCATGCTGGCGCCAAAGATGTGCGTCCGAAGGGGTGGTGGTAGGAAGGGGTAGGTGCGTAAGCACAGTACAGGCGCATGACAGACTGTCAGAAAATGTCACTTCAGACTTTTTTTTTTAGACGGAAATCTAATCGGTCACAGGCAAACACAATCGGTACACGGTACCGGCTGCTTCGAAAATTTTCGGTATTCCCTGTTTACAATCGGTAAAATACCGACAATTACCGGTTATCGCGAACCCTGTTAGAGCTCCAAAATTAATCAAAGGTGAGATTTTGCATATGGAACTGTTTACCTGCCATTGAGGTAGCAGCATTCCAACTTCAGGAATAGTGTCTAAGCACACCTGTGTGCATGCAATTTTTTCTCTAAATTTTATCATCTGTTTCTTCCCAGCACGAAATGACCTTTTCCAAAAAGCGGAATAGGGTTTTGATGCAAGATATTCTGCGTGCTTGAGCACACAAGACCTTGATTTTTAAATATTCTCAACCAAGTTTTTTGGGGGGTGTAGGCAGCACTGATGTTAACTCCAAAGGGGAAATCCCCTCAAACAGGTGCATTAGTAGTGTAGTGGTGGCTTCAACTCGGGCAATCAGATCACAAGTGCAATACTCAAACCATTAAGCTAACATTCCCCCACCTACCCACACCCTCACTGTTTTCTTGTATTTGTTAATGTGGGTTTGTTTACAGGGGTTTTTAATGTGTTTAGGTTGGAGTTGGGATCTTTTTGGGGATAAATTTTACATTTGTTTTATTGGTTGGTGTCTGTTTATTAGTTTGGTGGGGTTTTTTAAAAATTATTTTTCTGTAGGCTTGTATTTCAATTTATTGTTTATATACTGGTGGAGCATTTGTAGGTAAATACATGGTACCAGTGATACCTCCTCTCCCCCCCTCCTCCTCCTCAATCATTTCTCCTTTACAATCATTCCTGTGTACACCTTTTTCAGATGTATTTTTATAGGTAGGGGGAGAGCATGGATGGCAAGAATATCTTTCATGTGATCCTTTTGTTTTTGTTTGTAATTCTGTATCCAATAGCAAAGCACTATCAGAATGGTTGGAGGGTTGTTTAGTTGTTGTTTTTTTTTGGGGGGGGGGGGGGTTGTTGGGTTTTTTTTTTCAGTTTTCCAATTTAAATTAATATTGCATCATTTTATAATAGGGTTGGTGGAATAATTGTTTAGTGTAAGAGTTTCAGACTTGTAAAGTTTTCTTAGGATGGTGTTTCGATTCCAGCTGAGCTGGAAGGGGGGTTGGGGGGGGGGCTGAAGTTATACTCACATACACATGAAAACACACATAAGCATGTGCATGCGGAGTGCATGTATTGGTCCTGATTAAAAAACATTTAGGAGAATACAGTGGTGACCACCATTAGTCTTACCAACAAAACGGTAACTTAGATGCGGACTGACTATGAAAAAAGAAATGACATGAACTCACCATTGGGTTGAGGTTGAGAAGACATAAAAACAGTTGAAATCATAATTCTCATCCTATTTAAAGAATGTGTCAAATACGATTTTGTGATCTAAGATGTTACTTATTTGATCGGGTTTTTTGTTTGTTTGGTTTTTTAAGAAAGAATAGAAACTTAACAATTTTGGTCTTAACCTTTTGTCACTTTTTAAAATGGCAGCCTATGTTCAGTTCAGTTTTTTTGCAACTCTCCAAACATTTTTAAAGTATATTTCAAGCTTGAAAGTGATGATTGAGCGCTGCATTCATGTTGACTTTCAGCCTCAAGCTCCAGTGGGTTCAGTTTTTCTTCTGGAACAACACAAGGCACATCAGTGTTGGGTGGCCCCAGTAAAGCCCCGGCTTTTGGGGGGTTTGGGGCTTCAGGTGCAAAACCGTTCTCCTTCGGTGTAGCAACGAAGCCTCCAGCTGACAACGCTGCTGCAGAGCCGTCACAAGCCTCAGGTGCAGCAACAGGTAGGTATGCTTTTGTTAGGGGGGGGGGTTGAATGGGATGAATGTGTGTGATGTGTAGGGCACTGAAAATCTGTTAACCTATAAGGGTTGCTTTGTTACAAAATAATCAGAAGAGCTGGGTAATGGAGAAGAGGAGAGGCATTTGTATCCGTAACTGCAGCAGAAAATGCAATACATGCACACACACTTGTCGACTCTTTCACACTTGCACGTACATACACAGACAAACATGTATGCACACACACATACACCACATTCAAATGCACACATACAGGCATAAACACACCTTGTGAAGTATGTAAACAATCTGTATGAACGTAGGCAGTGTATTGATCACTAACTGTGGCACTTAGTAATCAAATACATCGTACATTTTTCTGTGGTAAGTCTTTACATGTGTGGTAAACAGCTGTGTATACTTATTCTCTCACTCTTGTAACAGAACGAAAGTACTTAGAATTGTTTTAACAGTTTAAACTTTTCATTTGTTATGTTTGGAGCTTTTTGTTTATTATCTTTTGTTTGTATGTGTGTGTCTGACCAGGGGAAGAAGAGGACGAGTATCAACCTCCAAAGGCAGAAGTGCGAGAAATCAAAGAAGATGGTGCTGTGTATACTAAAAGGTGAGGGGGAAAAATCAGATCATGAAAGTAGTGAATACAGGTTTATCACACAGAAACGCTGAACATTTCTGAATGACACGCTAGCTTTGCTTTTCCCTCCAGAAATGTGTCATTTCTTTTTTCTTTTCCTTTTTTTTCTGTTTTGTAGTTACACTTTTGTCTAAAAATGTCTTTCATGCATTCATAGATCTATATAGAATTTAAAGAGGGAAAAACCCATAAGATAATAATGGATGAAACAAAAGTATGGAACTGGGGGGGGGGGGGCAGCTTTTACCTTTTTGTACGTGAAACTATGGACAGATACATGAATGATCTTTCATTTCAAGATAATACTGTTTGTGATTTGGCCAGGTGTAAGCTGTTCTACCAGAAAGATGGGCAGTGGAAGGACAGAGGAGTTGGAAACCTTCACCTGAAGCCTACTGAGAATGGACGCACACAGCTCATTGTTCGGGCTGACACCAATTTAGGTATGTATGTGTCCACACTGAAGAAATGAGGCCAGCATGCCATGTAGTGGTCTGAATCTTGTCAGCCCTCGTCATGCCAGAATGGCATGAAAGGTCATTATGTGCAGGTTTTTGTATGCAGTGGTGCTGAGAGTATTTTGCAGTATGCTGGATCATTTAATCCAAATAACTGTAAATTATGTTGAATCTTTTTATCCTGAATTTTGTAAGTACTTTGATGTTGCTTTGAAATAGATAATTAAGGGAAATATATATTATATATATATATATATATATATATATATATATATATATATTTAAAAAATAATGCTTTAACACTTATTACTTTCTACCCCAGTGCCTAACACAGGCCTTCTTTCTTCAGTAAAAATCTGTTTAGCCACAGGAAAAGAAAACAAAAAGACAAATGAAACACAAACAAGTAATATCTTCTGTCAAGCTAACTGAGTGAAAGCTTGATCAACTTTGTGTAAAGATAGAAAGGAATAATTGTCAACAGATTGTAAGTTTTCACTAATTCAAAACACACACCCCTTTAGAAAAAAAAAATTCCCCCGAATTTTTTTTTAAACCAGAACCAACACACACACATACTTGCAAAATATACAGTTGTCATCAATCATTACCAATGATTAACAGTTTTGCGACTTCAAATTGGCTCAAATCAGAATTTATATAGATCTAGTTGTAGATGGATTGATTGATCATTTCGTGTTTACATTTTTCCTACAAGGCCTTTTTTGGTTTGGTAGTTTGTGACTCCTGTAGATTTTGAAGTGGCATAAGTTTTAAGATTAGTTAAAAGTCTGTCCGGAGCCTAAAGTTCATCAGTTAAAGTTAAGTTTGTCCCGAGCTAAGGCTCTCAGGCTGGTGCTTAACCTGGTTTCTGTGGCGTTAAGCGACTGAGAGTCATAGACTCCCCCCTGGATAGGACGCCAGTCTATCGCAGGGTTACCCAACACAGGTTGGTACCTCTTTTACACCTGGTGGGGTGAGAAATAGCTGTAAAGTCCCTTTTCCAAGGGCGCAACGCATAGCCAAAAGCTGGATTGAACCGCAACCTTAGATTACGAGTCAACGCCCTAACACTAGACTACAGCGGGCTAGTGGCATAAGTACTGCTGAACATCACTTTGCGACCCAGTACAGTGCAGGGTGAATGTGGGTAGTTTCCTGATGGTGTCTCAAATTGACAGTTCCAATGGATTCAGGCTCTGAGAATGCAACTGAAGAATATGGGTTAGGTGAGATCCAAACTAGCAACACAGGCATGTCACAAAAGATTAGGCAGGCAGGCGTTTGGGCATGACAGAAAGAGATTGGTCTGTGTTGTGCTTATCATCTGCGTTCCCTGGCCATGCTAAATGTTTCAATTCTGTCTGAATGGCTAAGTCTCAAGCCAGTTGCAGTGATCCTGTCAGTCCACATAGTTTTTCATGGAGCTCCACAGGGCTGGGCCATGTCTGGTGCGTTGAAGACAGGGTGGAAGGGGGACGTGGGGGGTTGGTTTGTATGTGCCACAAGGACTCTGATCAGTGTGGGATATTTTCAGGACAATGCGTTTATTTCTTTCTCGGTAGGTTTACATGGAATTTTGACCAGCATCATCTTACGCTTTGTGTTACAGGGAACATCTTGTTGAACATCCTCCTGTCCTCTGGTATTCCCACAAAGCGTCAAGGCAAAAACAATGTGTTCCTTGTGTGTGTTCCCAACCCACCTATCAACCCCAAGGAACCCAGCTCAGAGCCCACCCCCATGTTGATCCGTGTGAAGGGGGCAGAGGATGCTGACGAGCTGCTGGCCAAGCTGGAGGAATTGAAAGCGTGATGGTTAGAGTGCTTAGACAAAGATAGAGGCTGCTGTACAGGTACACATGCTGGAATGGGTGTCTTCAATATGTCATCAGCTCTGTAATATGCCACACTTCGTTGGACACTTCTGGTTTTGTTCTCTGCTCAGATTTGAATATCGGAGTTTTATCCCTTTTTTTTTATTTTCAAAGAACATATTCAGACTTACGTGGATCAACTGGACAGCTGTTTAAATAAACCACAAAACTTATCAGGTGGTAACGTACTCTGTAATCATCACACAAAATTAGAATTAAAAAAGACATTGTGCTGCTGATTGTTCTGTAGTCTGGTTACATTTTTTATATGTGGGTGTGATTTTTTTCTTGCATAAAAATTCTAAGTGTTTCATTAAAGCTTGTTAATTTAAAAAAGGGAGACATTGTAAATTTTCCTTGTTCCACTTGTTTTTTGTTTTTTTTTATATTTTTTTTATGATTTTAAAAGAATTTTCCTTTAAAATAATGCTCATGTGGGTATGTCAACAAGATGCTGGTCCATGAAAACGAAGAAACGTGAAAACTTGCTTCTAAAAGGAAGATACTGTGTGTCATATTTCTTCAGTACAACTCACTTTGTTATGAAAAATCATGTGTATTTAACATCTTTGATCATTAAATTTTTATCACAGTATGATGTACTTTGGGGGGTTCAGATTCTGTTATGTCTTGTGTGTTCAATTTCTTGTGTATTTTTTTCACACGTGATTTTGGAATGGTTGAAAGCGTGCTCTTGCTTGTGTGTATATGATTAAAGAGGATAAAGCTCTAATTTGTAAAGCTATAATATGAAGGACAAGAAGTTAAACGTACTTTATTTTTTCTGTTTGGTTTGTAAGTGGTTAAAGAATAGTTTCTTTCTATCAGAATGATAGAATGGGCCTGAAAAAAACAACGGCTCCACTGGCTTGCTCGCTCTCTGTTATAAATTGCTGACAGTGTTGCTTATTCATGTGATACCACAGCCATTTTCTAGCACACATGCTCACACTGCTCTGTTTTTCTTATAGTCTCTCTCACTCCAAGACTAATGCACAGTCAGTGGTGTTCATTCACGCACACACACACACACAAACGCATGTTGAACACACAACACACATTCATGCATACACATTCGTGTCTGCTCATAAACACCAATCTGTCAAGTGCATGACACATATATACATACTATTATATACACAAACAATAATAAGGAGGATTTTCACCCAGGTTCTGGGTAAAAGTGACAGGAGCTGGGAGATACCTGGATGGTTAGAGAGTTGGACGTGTCAGACGTAATTATTTCAGAGTGCAGACTTTCGTCATGGCTGACTGTCCATTTTAGTTAATATTGGGTCTGAGACCAGATCATTCGGATGAGATTATAAACTACGTCACTTGTGCAAACGTACACTTAACAACATGTGCGCAGGTTGAAAAGACGCGTGGGTTGAAAAGACATGTGCCTATTACAGAAGAGTAGTCTATATGTGACGCTCCACCACATAATGAGTCGCATTGCATCAGAGGTCCATTTTTAGTTATTGACATATTATTAATCTGCAATAAAATAGCTACTCACACAAAAAATTGATCGAAAATCGGACAATTCTATGAAAAGTTATTACAACTTAAAATGATAGACTGCAAGAAATGAGAAACTGACAAGTTTAGCATCCTAATAGGTGGTCAGAATGAGGGCTTGACTATTATTAGAACACATTTAAAGGGGAAAAATTATGCCTTAATATTTCACCACAAGGTAGCATGATTGCTTTAGTTTTATAATCAATTTAAAATCTCAAAAACGACAACATGACTCCCACCTGCTTAAAATGGCTCCTAGCGGAAAAGTGGGTCAGGCGCTATGCAACTTATTTCATGGTGGAGTGTCACATACATGGATAGTGCTAACATTCCCAACATGCAGTCTGGAGCCTGCAGGGGGGTAGGTAGGCTTCACCAAGTTCAACTTACCCAAGACACTGCAAGAAATTTGGTGTATGACTGCCCTGTCTCCTCAGCCATGAAGGCAGAAAAGGGAAAGGAAAATAGTGTGTAAGACATTTACAGGGATGGTTGAAAATGCACAAGGAAATATTTTATGTCGATGAAAGTGGTGTGATCAGAGATTCCCACATCTAACAAGCTTGGAAAGAATTGTTTTCATGGTGAATGTTATCTCTTATGATTAAGAGAAAATTGTTACGTGCTTTTCTTTCTTAGTCTTTTTTTTACATTTTGAAGGAAAAAAAATATGGTGTTCAGAGATTACATACTATGATTCATTTCAGCATGTTTGGTTCATATTGTGCTTCTATAAGGGATCTTGAAGTCATATTGATTTTTTTTAGGGCTGGCTTTAATTTTTAAAGACAGTACAAATGAATTACCCAAGTATATGAATGTTTCATTTTGTGTTTGATTGCATTTTAAAATGTGTGGCAGGTCACTAATTTTGTTTACCCTGTGTATGAACATGCATTTTGAAGACAAATGTTTAACGACAAAAGACCTTAATATATTTTCTAATTCATTTCATGATCATGAGCCTCTTGAGAAGTCTGGATCATTTCATCTCCAATGTATGGATCACTAGATGAAATTTACCACAATGCCTGAAAATTCCTTAGGTACTGGTCCAAGGGGTGAAAATAATTGTGAATTCAACTTAATGATTTCATTATTTGATTCCAAAATGTGATTTTTTTTTTCTGTTAGGCTATGAGAATAAAATTTGATGGTTAGGGATGTACTGAAGTGGTAGATTTGCTCTTTGATTGTATTAAGTAGATGGCTGCAACACTTGGTTAGTGTTAAATACGTACACAATATTATTTAATAAATCTTGTTATCTATACTCAAAAAATGTTCTTGATTTATAACCTTCTCTCTCTCTCTCTCTCTCCTCTCCTTTTCTTTTTTTTTTTTTCCCCTTTTCTCTCTCTCTCTCTCTCTCTCTCTCTCTCTCTCTCTCTTTTTTGTGATGTTTATTTGGATTTCTAATTCTTCTGTTAACAACAACCTTTTTTGTTTACCTACAGACTGATCAGTGGATAAATTCAGTGTTATGTGGGGAGATGGCAGTGTGGATTTTATTCAGCATGGTAGGTGTTGGGAGCTTCAAGGCAGGGTTAGAAATTCTATTCATGATCATGGTATGGCAGCTGTGTTCAGTATCAGAAGCTCTGCATTGTACCAGTCTTTCAATCTTGCAGAACACGTCACTATGAGTCTTTACCTATCATAGACAAAGCTTTGTTGACAATTGATCAGATGCATAGAAAATACTTTGTTTTATTTCAAAGAATATGGTGTGTGTGTAATTGGAAAGATAGGACATTATTTTCAAAGGAGAAAAAAAGATCCGCAATTCATTTGACATTGTCTGTATTTACTTGTAAGTGACTGTGATCACTATTGTTACTTCTTTTCATATAGCCTTTTTCAGTCATCCATTGTTAATATTTCCTGACTAATAACTACAGCACAAAACTAAACTTTAAACAAAACATGAACAAAGATTTTTCAAATTGCAAAGAAAGTCGGCAAAAGTAGCAGCAATAGTTTTATTGTCATTTCATGTACAGAGAAATAACTTTAACCCTAAAAAAAAAAAGAGCTACATAGAACTGATCTTTGCCAGAAGCAAAACAAAAACAAAAGCTGAATGTAAAGTGGTTAAAATAGTAAAAGACAACATTTGGTCTTTGAACAAAACTGCAAAGAGTTGACTGAAAAACAATCTGCTAAAGTGTCTGTGGTAACAATTCTTAACTGTTACCACCCCATCCTACAGTCTTTCTCAGCTGAGAATCCGAAAGGTAACTGGGTCACAGGTTGCAGGTTGCATAAATCTGGATGGCACCTCAGAACAACTATGCAGACCTGCCAGTGCTTTACTTCCTTTGTATGCACATTCATGCAGGAGACGAACAAAATGACAATGTGAGTGAGGGTAGCCCTTTTTTATGACATATTTTTATCTTGGCATATTTTTTCTTCTCATCCTGGCATATTTTACAGGTAGTTTTTTTCTTTCTTGAATTTATAGACTCCTAAAGATTTGACTAGCCGCGCTGTAGTCTATGGTTAGGGCTTGACTCGTAATCTAAAGGTTGCGGGTTCGATCCCAGCTTTCGACTATGGCGTTGTGCCCTTGGAAAAGGCACTTTACGGCTATTTTCTCACCCACCAGGTGTAAAAGGGGGTACCACCTTGTGTTGGGGGTTAACCCTGCGATAGACTGGCGTCTGTCCAGGGGGAGTCTATGACTCTCAGTCGCTTAACGCCACAGAAACCGGGATAAGCACACGCCTGATGAGCCTTAGGCTCGGGACAGACTTTAACTTTTTTTTTTAAAGATTTGACTTCATTTCATAAATCAACTTTTATTGACTTGTCATGATATAACAGTTAATAAGCATGATCAAGATCATATTTGAACAGAATATGGTTTTTTTGTGCCATGTAGATCCCATTTACTGTCATGTTGACAAATAATGTTGTACATTGATGAATTGTATGATGATCAGACTGTCATTTTGGGGGGGGGGGGGGGGGGGTTGTCATTTCATGGCCAGAGCTCTGAGGTTTACCAGTGGTGTGATTTTGCATATGTGACCATTTTTACTCCACCTCTAAGGTAATCACATTCCGACTTTGGGATGGTGTCTAAACACAACACCTGTTTGCATGTGGGGTTTGGGTAGGTTTTTTTTTTATTTTGTTATCCTGTCCAACCAGTACGAAATGGCTCACTCTTACAAAAGGTGGAACCGTTTTTTTTTAACGTGTGCGCAAAATGTTGTATGTGTGTTGACACACAGAACCTCAATTTATAGTCTCATCCAAAGGACTGTTGTGGGAGTAGAGCCTGTACTAATGTTAACTTCAGGGTAAAAAGCTCTAGACTGGGCCGCCTCCCTGGAGGCTCGATCCCAGACCAGCAGATAATGAGCGCAACGCTCTAACCACAATGCTATTCCACCCCCATGTTGACGTCTAAACAAAGGGGTACTGGTAAAGTTTGAATGGTGCCTCAAGAAAAGATTTCTACAAATTTCAAATATTTCTTCTACACAGTTGTTTATCATACATAGTGTGTCAAAAGACTGTGACATCACTTTGTGTATTTCGCACTGATTATGGAATAGAATAGTTTCTGATATCAGCATTTTCTCGTATTGAAATAAGAGTTACTGCTTTGGTAATAGCGTAATTGCAGTGCAGATAGAAATATGATTTTACTGGTTACTCACTAAGTCTTTTCCATGTTTATACTGCCTATAAAATATCTGAGAGAGCCATTCTGTGCTGGCCAAACACAATGGCTTTGCTTGATCTTATGAGAGTTATTTTCAACTCACGAGCCTGAAATTATCTTGAATTAAAAATCACTTTTATAAATTCTGAACCTTTGGTGAGAGTGTTTGTGAAGTGAAAAGATGAATGAAACTTTTTTTTTTAAATCCCAGTTGTCTGTTGACTGACTTTCAACACAATGAATCTGAATGTTGGGTGAAAACAGCTCCCAAAAGAATATCATGGTCACATTCACCTGCTGCTTGTTCTATCTCAAAGTCTTTTGTGCTTTTTTTGTCATCTACGACTAATGAATTAAGTGGAATGCAAGGGTGATTTTCCTTCCATTTTAAAATGGAAGTCCATATTCACAATTTTCGGATTAGATTTTTTGTTCCTTGACCCAGTTATGACCACAGCTGACATCAATGGGATTGGGATAGCCTAGTGGTCAGAACATTGTGTTCACAGTTTGACGACCTGGGACAGAGTGCAGAGTAGGACTGGATGCACGTAGAACATCTTGCGCACACGTTAAATCCTGTTTCGCTTTTCGTAAGAGTAAGCCAAATGCCGATGGGAACAGATAATATTTACAAAACTGCATACACAGGGGGACTGGATGTAAAACAGCACATGAGTGCTTATTCCATTCTCCTCAATATAAAAATAAGTAAATAAATAGCTAATTATTACCTCTCTTGTGCTATGAAACTGCAATGGCAGAAACAAACAGTTATGCTGATAAAGGTAATAGCAAGAAGGAAAAGAGATCAGGTCTCCAGTGTGGGACAGGTGACAGCAATGGGTGGGTACACAGCTGACACATGCACAATATATTGCGCTTTCTTCGATGATGTGATGTGCCCCCACACCGTCACTGCAACTACTTTAGAGACTATCAAGATTAAAATTTTGCAGGATGACAGATCTTCTGCGTCAAAGGCTTAGACAACTGTCATATGAGTGCAATGGTGAGTTTTGCATATGCAACTTTTTTATATTTTTTTAGCCAGCCTAGCAGCATTCCGACTTAGGGGATAAAGGTAAAGGTGTCCCATAACCTGGGCGGTCGTAGGGGAGCGAGGTGTCAGAGACCTCAGCTTCTCTAGGGGCCTGCATGTTGAGGGCGGCGCCCATCTCCTCTCCCTGGCTGCTTTACCTTCCCTGACCCTGAAGAGGGCAGGTACCCATTTACAGCTGGGGGAACTGTACTGTAGCCAAGGCGCGCAAACGGTCACCCATTCAATTGGCAACCACGCTCGACGCTGCTTAACTTGACTGAGAGAAAGCGAGCGCTCTGACCACTGAGCTATCCTGCCCCATGGAATACTGCTGGGAAATAAACCTATGGCTTGGCCAGGACAGGTGGGAGGTACCTCCCTGCTCTTGAAACACATACACACATATACACAGATATATAGATATATACATATATGCGCTCAGACACACACTCACAAAGAAAGATTTCCTTGTTTGCTTAAAAGTGTCATGCCATCACTCATCTTGGCTTGTCTGTAGTGATCCGCAGAAGGACCTGTTGAGATTCCAAAATTCCTGGCAATGGTTTTAAAACTCTCTCTCTCTCTCTCTCTCTCTCTCTCTCTCTCTCTCTCTCTCTCTCTCTCTCTCTCTCTCTCTCTCTCTCTCTCCACACACACACACACACACACACACACACAAATATGTGTGGTGATTTATCATTCATGAATTTATTTCCAGCAATTTATACTTCTGAATTTTGGCATTAATCCGCCAATATGTTTCTTATAAACAAATATATCAGCCTCACTCTCTAATCTTTTAAAATAATTATATTGTTTGGCCCATAGCCAAACTCTCTCTCTCTCTCTCTCTCTCTCTCTCTCTCTCTCTCTCTCTCTGATTTGATTTTCTCTCTCTCTCTCTCTCTCTCTCTCTCTCTCTCTCTCTCTCTCTCTTTGATTTGATTCTCTCTCTCTCTCTCTCTCTCTCTCTCTCTCTTCTCTCTCTCTCACACACACACACACACACACACACAGAGCGTATGACACTCCACGTACCCTCCTCCGTCTCGTAACGTTTTGTTCAACAACAAAATGTGAAAGCAATTAAAATAGTAATCGGTTTTGGCAGCCTTGACTGGCTGCCGTGTAGAAAGTGAGCATGCTGGGAGCTGCGGTCCTCTGTGTGTGTGTGTGTGTGTGTGTGTGTAGGATGATGTCTGGAGGCCTACCCTACTACACCTGCATTCCAGCCCACTAAGCCTGCCTCTTCAAGTGTGTCTGTCTGGTTGTAATGCGCTGTTAGGTCTGTTGCTGTTGTGGTTGTATAAATTTCCCAGCCTCTCACACCCTGTGGGTCACCCAGAATAACTGCCATGCACTCTGGGTCGTTTGTCCACACTTAGAAATCACCGTGAGACTGAAAATACACATTGGATGAGTTTTTACATGTATGACTCTTTTAAGTGTTTCGCCACAAAGGCAACCATACTCTGACTTCGGATGATTTTTATTTGTTTCAAGGTTGTTATGCTAGGAACAGTGGTTGGTTGAATGGTACAGTCCTTAAATCGATAGCTCCGCTGGGACTTTAGTATAAAAAAAATGAATAAAAGATCAAGCCAACCAAACACTTACACTAGGAGCTTGTCATGGCTGAAGTACAGTCTCATCTTAACGTTTGACACCATAACATTTTAATTAGTGCAGGCTTTGGCATAAAGCCTACACCAATAACTCACAGAGATCTTGGCTGGGCCATGCATAGTTTGTGATCCGGGCCAAATTTCGGGAAATGGCATCGAAAAAAATGGCCAAATAGTATTGCATGTAGTTCCTATTGATATATTTTATTATGTAAAAACCAGTTATTGTCAACTAATACGTGACGCAGTCTGAAAGTTACATGTGTAAGCATCGCATTTTTCTTTCTGCAATTAAACACACACTGTTCCTGTCTGATTTATTTTGTCTCATCAGCTGGCTTCTGTATGCTTTATGCAGAACTCTGGGCATGAAACTTAAACACTGACAATAAAAAGACTTTTTTTTTCTTTGCACAGCTGAATACACAAAAATATAAAACTTCCATTTCCTGTTGTTCCTGCTGCTACCGTCGTCATCATCATCATCATCATCATCATCAAAGTCACCATCACCATCACTAAAAACAAACTGACCTTTGCATGTAATTCAAACACTGCAGAACTGATTTTTGATCAAACTTGACACAAAGGTTGAGAGGGGAGGTGTGTGTGGGGGGGGGGGGGGGGGGGGGGGGTGAACTAGGAGTGTTGAGGGTGATAAGAACAAAGGCAACAAATCAAAACAATAATATAACTTGGTTCCATTCAGTAACTCTGACCCCACATAAAAGACGAGGACACCATAACAGGTCTGCACAATCAGACTGCAATGAAGCCATAAATTATGAACAGAGGTAAGGTAACCAGGCACATCAAAAGTCATACACAGGCTGGATTACTTACGTCACATAAACTCAGGTTTATAAGATTGTTCAGAAGGTTTTTTTGTTTGTTTGTTTTTTTAGTGGGGGTTTTTTGTTGTTGTTTTTGGTGTGTTTTTTTAATTGTTGAGAAGTTAGACTGTTGCGGACTGCTTCGACTCTTTCTTCTTGTTCCGACCCAAGTCGTGACGCTTTGCTTGGCGACGTCTACGTCTACGCAGGGAATTCTGCCACCGAATCAACTCCACGCTACTCCGCCTGACAGCGATGACGTCTGGCATGTTGACGTCATCTGTTGGGGAAATGACGTAATAGAAGCAGGGTTTGGTCTCCGAGGTTCTGGCTGCACCCCCACCTTCCGTGAGTGAAGACGCACTTGCAGTTTGAATGATGTCATCGGTTGGGGACAGGTTGAGTGACGTGTCTGACGCCGGAGGGTGACTGACAGGGGTGTCCACGGTAGCTCTCTTCAGTTTGGCGGCAGCTCTGCCGGCGGCAGCTTTCTGTCGTCTGTGCTGCCAGGTCTGCCTCAGTTTGCTCTGCAGACTGTTTCTGCGTAGAGACTGGACAGCCGGGTGGTCGACACTCTCAGTTTCGCTGTCACCGCCGTCTTCTGTTGGTCGCTGTGAGTCGTTTTGGACAGGTTCTGACGACGCGTTCCGAGACTGTGACGTTCGTCTGAGCCCTGATGAAGGTTGAGGGCTGTCCAAAAAGACGTCATCACTAAGTGCGTCATCACTGCATCCGATAAAATCGTCATCATCGTCCACATAGTCATCCTCGTCAGGCAAAATAAAGGTGGGGTTTTCCATGTAGGGATCTCTGTGTCCCTGACTGAGAGGTTCTGTGGATGTGACGGAGAGGTCAGCCAAACCTTGACTGAGCTGTCTGCAGGAAATGTAGAAGAATTCGTCATCCGTTTCCGACCCGTAACTGACATCATCCCGGCTGCTGGAAGTCTGGCTGGAGCGGGCTGAGAAAGAGGGCAGCTGAAGGGACGAT
>CM060336.1:15227996-15277996 GCA_030674155.1 Stramonita haemastoma
GGTTTTAAGCATGATGTAATGCTGCTGCCGAACTGACTGCTCATTAAACAAACAAAAAAAACCACCAAAACCAAACTCCAGGGTCTTACTGTAGTGTGAGTGAGTGTGTGTAGTTAAGTTCTTCTAGTCTATGCCAGCTACTAGGTTCTGGCGAGCCCTCTCCACAACAGTAGGCCAAGTTCTTGGCTAATTAACGAGCCACTCCAAGATTTCTGTCACAGGAGGCAGGCACTTGAGCCGTCTTTGAGATCGTCATCCTCTTCACTTCTCTTTTCTCTCCCCCCCCCCTCCCCCGCCACTTCAATCAGGGTTGCTCTCCACTTTTTTCTCTTTCTAGTAGTATAGCCTAGTAATGGAACGGTTGTTATTTTTTTCTTCTTCTTCGTCCGGCCTGTTGATTTCCTGTTCCCAGACATAATGCTGTCGATTTGTATGGGGTCTTGTTCATTGTTCATACTTCATAATGTGTAAGAGGGATATAAAACCAAAAAAAAAAAAAAGACTACTTATTTACGTCTGTGTGTGTGGATAGAAAAGAATTACAGGCATACCCTCTCAATTATAAACAAGTAGGCTACGTGTCGAGTGTAACGTTCTACGAAAAGTGTTGTTCGCTTCAAGAAGAACAATAATGTTTCTGCGATTATCTGTGTACTCAGCAGTAAAATTTTAGGAAGAGGGGGGGGGGGGAACCCAGCAACCCACCCCCACCCCCAGTAACAACAGTTTCTGGACTTTTTTTTTGATGATGGGATGGAAGGGGGAGAGGCGGGAGCGTAGATGAGGTGACACAGGGCAAACAGATCGATTAGCAATGTGGAATCCACATTAATTGGCAGCGCAGACAAGAGGGCATAAGGGGCCAAGAGGATATACGGACAGTCAGGTTGGAGACGTCCTCCAAAGGCCAACTAGCCCTCAAGGCTTCAGCACATAAGGACTGTCAAGTGAAGCCTACTGGTCAGAGTCAAAGTTGATCATAAAGACTAAGCTGTAAGTGGAATTCCATGAGTGGAAAGTCATGATATACAATGATAAAGCTCTCACTTTGCTGTGCCAGCTCAATATTTTAATCACAGAAACAGATTATGAGAATAAGTAGACACAGGACAGCACTGAGAACCAAAGACAGACAGAATTACCTTTTATTTTTCAAGGGTTGCAGATAAACATCACATACATTTTTTTTCAACACTGCCCGGCAGATATTTGGAAACAGACAGACAGACAGACAGACAGGGGCATCCTTAGTTTGGGCCGGTGTTGAATAAGAGACAATGGATCGCAAGGAATTGAATTGGCGTAGCAAAGCTGAACAATTTTTTGTTGGAAAGATAGACCCACCATCTTCGCTTTTTTGTTGTTATTCTGTTGTAACATTGTTTTGCTGTTAGCTGTCACAGTTGTTGACGTTGTAAGTTGTTACAGCTATTGCTGTGGTTAAGGCGGTTTGGGGCTCTTTCACAAGGCCAGTGATGAAATTATTTCCACATCTTTTTAACAAATCACTTATTCTCCTACTACTTCGAGAAGGGAAGTAAGGGGTCAAGGTGTGTGTGTGGTGTGTGTGTGTGGTGTTGTGTGTGTGTGTGTGTTTGTGTGTGTGTGTGTGTGTGTGTGTGTGTGTGTGTGTGTGTGTGTGTGTGTGTGTGTGTGGTGTCTCAGATTTCCAAATCCCTCCTCAACCTGTGGGCCTCGTCCCCCCCCCCCCCCCCCCCTCCAGCTCTTTCACCTTCTGTACTTTTATATTTGTCCACTTCCTACGGCGCTTCAGCACTACCTTTTTTTTGCATCCCCATCTTCTGTGTCACTCATGTCCTGCTGCTCCCATGCCGCTCGTTTCGATTTCACCGCCTCAGCCTTGCCAAATTTGCCCTGTCGTATCTTCAGGGTCATAAGTCCACAGAGAGTCCATCAATGTCAGGCCACCATGGGGCCACCAGTCACAGGGGTCCTGCACTGCTGCTGGGTCATTTTGTTGGTGTTCAGTGGTGCCTGTCCTCAGCTTAGTATGCAGAATACTATCTATTTAAGCCCCCTACTGATGACAGTGATAGCTTAGTCGCGGAGTCAGACTCAGTGAGACACCCACCAAGAGTGGTGACCGCTCTAACGTCCTTCCTTCCCTGTCAACCTCCAACCCCAAATGCTTGACATTAACTCACCAGGTACAGAGGTGTGTGGGAAACCAAAAAACTGAGGTCACCATCGGGACCAGAGCATCAAAGGCCAGCGAATCAGAGACAGCTGACTTTTACTGCATGAGAATCAAGAGTGGGGGTGATTGTAATGATGCTGCTTACTATGAAAGTGCAAGTGCTTTGAGACTTTCGCACAGGCTGTACTGTAGTACACTTCCTATCATAACTATTCTGGCCTCAACAGGGCACAGGAATTACAGGTCGGGTAAAGGATGTGTCATGATGAATTATAGCATCACTATTAAAATTCCATGCGTAAAGTAGACGAGGCTCGTGTATAGTCCCAGCTTTCCTGATAGAACTCATTGGAAACTCATCCCAGGGTAGAAGTTAGCTGAAGTATAAACAACAGCAACAGCAACAACAATAAACAAACACATCAAAACGAGAAGAAAAAAAACAACCTATAAGTCTTATTGGATTCGAACCTGTGACCTTCCAGACATGAACCCAATGCGCTAACTGCTGAAGCCATAGCCGCTAGTCAGCGCTGCACTCTCATTATTACCGAGCAGTTTTTGCCGGAGTTCCCACGCCTTCAGGTAAAAACAACAGCAACAACAAACAATCTATTCATGCATTAATACATTTACTTCAGTTCCCCCTTTTCCTCTTCAATTCTCTCATGACTTTTTTTTTCTTATTCTATGCACTTGAATGCACTTCTACCACTCTAGTGCTCACCTTTCCAAATTGGCACCGCTGTGCGACACTACACTACACTACACTACACGCACGCACGCACGCACGCACAACGCAACCCACCACCACACACACACACACACACACACACACACACACACACACACACACACACACATACCAGAGTAACAGTATAAAAGCTTTTTCACTGCAAAAATACTATCCTAATGGCAAAAAACACAACAGACAGCATCTTAGTTTGAAAAACAAAAAGCAGATGTTTAATACACACGAAAAAACGACATTTTCGTTGTTTTTTCGTCTTCAATCTCTAAATTGAGACGAAAAAACGAACACTTTAAGGTTTTGCTATATAAAACAAAACAAAAAAACATGATGTTTACTATAGAGTAAAAAGAAAGATTGTTTCCTTGGCTTGTAGATGGAAAGTAAACTGTTTTAAAACAAAATATGTTAGAAATATTCGCTGCATTTATAACAATTGACCATACTATCAGCGTGTTAGCTTGTTAAAAAAAAACAACAAAACAAAAGACAACTCATTAAATACCGACCCTGAACTCATATTTGCCTCATCAATTTTTAGAAAACTATTAGTGGTGTTTGTTTTTTTCTTTCTTTCTTTTTCAGATCGCTGCTACACAGTCCATTTAAAAAATTTTATGATGGCTTGGATTTTCAATACATTTTGGTGCAGTACATGACAAAGTTGATTTTGTGTGCGTTGTGTTTGTTTGTTTGTTTGTTTTTGCTATTTGTTGTCAGTGATACGATTATTTTTCATGGGTCTTTGCTTTTGCTTATCAGTGTTTATTGTCAACCAGTAAGGTTTTCTTAAAATGCACTTTTCACATTGTCCGTAATAGTCTTGTGATGCAGATTTTCCACCTATTATTCATTGTCAATAAAACAGATGAGGACAGCCCCCCTCTTAAGGACTACATCTTCCCCACCCCTACTCTTTTTTTTCTGTGTAGTTTCACAGGTTGCAAAGGAGATTTTAATGAAATCACACACACACACACACACACACACACACACACACACACACACACACACACACACACACACACACACACACACACACACAACTGGATCTGTTACGTGCAAGGTGCCAGACAAGAAATGACAGAATCTATTAAGAGTTTTATTTTTGTTTGTTTGTTTTTCTTTTTAAAGAATTCTTCCGGCCCACTTATCCGACTTTCGCTTTCACTACAGTCCTACGGGCAGCTGTTTTATCTTTCATTTCAGTGTTTAGGTGTTCTGCCGGGCAGGGGAAAGAACTCTTATGTTGAGACTTTAGCTCCATTTCTGCAGTGTGTGTACCACCTACATCGGCATCTGATTTTGGTCTTGATCTTCGATGTACAGTAACTACTAACGCCTTCTCGTTTATGATTACAAAGTATGGCAGGTGTTTTCAATGCACTCTCATTTTGTTTCTATTTGCATGAAAATATTAATGTTATTCGTGATCATTGATCAATGAGTTGTGCTACCACTGGTTTGTACAAGTTTACTACTAGTACTACTATACTACTAGCAGTGTTAGGAGTAGTAGTGCTAGGAGTTCGAAGCTTTAACCACCAGTCAGTAGTTTATTCCTGTACTGAATCAATACAGTATGTGAATTCACTACACTTCTGTAGTAAGAGTGATGCACGGGCATATTGTATGCGTATAGAATATTACCTGAAAATGAAATGGATGCTACTACTACTAGTACTACTAGGCCCAGTACTACTTCTTCCCCTTCCCCTTCCCTTCACTTGTCCCGTAATCCCGTGGACCGTGGGGGCACAACTGAAAATTTTGCAACCAGCATCCTCCACTCCCCACTGTCCTCCTAGTACTAGGAATAGTGCTAGGAGTTCAAAGTTCTAACCACCAGTCAGTAATTTATTCCTGTACTGAATCAATACAGGTAATTTGAGCAACACTCTCAAGGTGGCATCTGTAAAGGGGATGAAGCTTGACTGTGTGGTCCCAGTCTTCCCACTGAGCCCACAGCATACTCACTCTGGGTAGGAGCTGGCCGGAGTCCGAAAAATCACTATGACTCTCATTGGAATCGAACCCATGACCTTCCAGTCCGAAATCCAAGGCGCTAACCATTGCGCCATGGCAGCTGGCTGATAAATTTATTTTCACTGGAAACATTCAGGGTCATGCTTTTATATGAGTTGGTGTAAAATGATGAGCAGTTTTATTGTAATTTCCAGTAATTTATTATGTACATATTGTAATTTGTATTGACCAGGTTCTTGCCAGTGCCTGCACAGTTGAAGGTCTTAATCCACTTAGCAACAAGAAAGCCATTTTATGATTCTATACCCATTCTTTCGATTATACCAGGCATCTGATTTGCTTTGCCTATACTATTAGTATAACTTATATGTATATATTATGTATATATATATATATATATATATATATATATTATATATATATATATATAATATATATGTATATATATATATGTGCAGGTCAAATAATAGATCTTTCTTGAAAGTAGCCCACATATCCTTCTTATCATCACATGTTACAATTAGATTTTCTGTAAGTTGTTGGCCTACTCTTCTACGTGTGGTGGGTGAGGGGTATTTTTTTAATGTGCACAAGGAGGAGGGGAGGGAAGGAAAGTCTAGCGGTTAGAGCGTTGCGCTCATGATTTTGGATTTGACAGCCAGTGTTTGAGCCACCACCAAGACACCCATTGAAAGGGATTGTTCCCTCTGGATTTAATATCAGTTGTCAGCACTAACTCCACCCTCCCAAAGTCCTTCAGATGAAACTATAGATCAAGGCCTGGTGTGCAAACACATAGAGAACTTCTTGTGCACATGTTATGACCAGAGTAGGCCGTTTGATCATTTGTGCTGGTAAGAACAGATGACCAAAAAGGTATTTTCAAAAACACATGCACACTTGTGTTGTATTTAGACATCATCCTTGAAGTCATAATGTGGCTACCTTAATCATAATGGTAGTTTGTTTTAAATGGTTATGTGTATAGTAGTAGTAGTAGGCACTCATCAGTCTCGGAAGACTATGGAGTTGCGCTCTAGTCTTTAGAGCGCAAAGCCTGGGCAAGTATGTATGGAGGGCAAGCTGTTACCCATGCAGCAGACCCCCCTCTCCACGGCACTGGAATGATCCATTGGAAGGGCATTGACCGATACGAATGGTTCCAGTACCGTCGCAGGAGCCACCAGAATGTTGCCATATACCTACAGCCCCAAGCCGCTCTGGGACTCCAACTCCCCGATTTTTCCTCAGGGATGGTGTCTAAACACAACACCTGTGTGCATGCTGGTTTGTTATAATTTTGCCATCCGCTCCTACCGGCACACGATGGCCTACTCTTCCGAAAGGTGGAACGGGGTTTTAATGTGTGCGCAAGATGTTCTGCGTGCATTCGCACACGGGGCCTCGGTTTCGAGTCTCATCCGAATGACTTTGACATTCAGTTCGATTTTTTCGTCGTACTGGGAAGAAAGGGCGAGGCTGGGTACGAACCCAGAAACTCACGGTTTACATATTGGCAGGCGAACGTCTTAACCATCCTGCCACAGTCCTTCCTCTCTCTCTCTCTCTCTCTCTCTCTCTCTCTCTCTCATCTCTCTCTCTCTATATATATATATATATATATATATATATATATATATTTATGTAAAAATCTCACCACTGGCAAACCTTGAAGCTGAAGGAAAAAACATGCACAAGATGTTACATCACACACGTTAAATCCTGTTCCGCTTTTCGTAAGAGTAGGCCACCGTGTGCCGGTGGGAACAGATGACATTTACATAACTGTATACACACGGGGACTGGATGTAAAAAAAGCACACAAGTGCTTATTCCATTTTCCTCGATATAAAAGAATAGATAAATAAATAAATAAAAACATCATGTGTGTTTGCACCCTGTATGTCTGGTAATAATAACTTCATCCAAAGGTTTTCTTTTGTTGTTGTTGCTTTGTTTTTGGGGCTTGTGTTCATCAGTAATATATATTGCAACATCTAAGAAGTAAATTTGATAACCTGACATAATTCTCTGAAAAAAAGACAAATCAGATATTTTTGTATGCATTTTTTTTTAGTTTCATACACAGTCGTAAATGAGTTACTGTTTGTTTTGTGCCACACAGATAAATTTATCTTATGCAGTATGCACTGATACAACTAGCGATAAACTAAACAAATGGGCACAAGAAAAAGACTGTGAGGTCTAACTTATTAATGGGATTATAATTATACTGACTGCACTGTCTTCATCATAGAAATTAAAAGTGCCAATCTTATCATGAATTATCTTTGGTTAGTATATTTCCTTACCTCTTACAATTGTGTGTGTTGTGTGTGTGTGTGTGTGTGTGGTGTATGTGTGTGTGTGTGTGTGTGGGTGTGTGTGTGTGTGTGACAGACAGACAGAGACAGAGAGAGAGAGAGAAGTAATGACTTGAAATTTTGTATATATCATGTGTTTATTACTTGTCTCTATCCATCTGTTGTTCCAGTCATCTTACCTACTCCTTATTCATTTTATTGTTTCAGGCAACCCGTCAACGAAGATGGCAAGTCACCAAACCAAAAAGCTCTTTGCTGGTGAAGAGAAGAAGTTGACGCTGAAGATAGCTGACCACTCCACAGGCCTGCAGAAACGACTGTACAAGCAGTGGACGCAAGGCCAGCACTGTGACCTGGCCATCTGTGGTGGCTCGTGCCAGCTCACTGTCCACTCCAGTGTGGTGTCGTGCTTCAGTGAAAAGATCAACCAGCATCTCCTCAGAGCCAGCGTGGCCTGTTCGGTCAGCATGGACCTCAGTCACTACAACATCACAGAGGACGGAGTGGCCTACTGTTTTTCAAATTCCGGAGAAAAGAGCTTGGGAGTTGACGTTAAGGAAGAATTGCTGAAAGCGTTGGTAGAGTACATGTACACAGGATGCCTGTCTGTTTCCTACGGCCAAACAGTGGATTTACTTCACGCTGCCCAGGTTCTTGGTTTTGACTTCCTTGTGAGTATTATTGAACTGTTTCTTCAGCGTAACCCTCACGTTGTCAGGGACCAGAAAGCAGGGGCTGCAGAGAACCCTCTCGCCATCAGTGAAACCCTGGAGACACCTGTGGCAGAATCCAGACCAAAGTCATCAGGCTGCACAGGGGAAATAGCAGGCACCAACCCATCCACCGCTGCTCCAGAGGTGTCCAAAGCGAGTGAAGATTGCGGTGACCTCCCTGTAGACCACGCAGGTCTGAACATTAAGCAGGAAATCATAGATCCCGATGTCCAGGAGCTGTTAGACTTCTCTGCTCAGGTGGAGAACGATGACATTCTGCCAGATTCGAAGGAACTGGGCCTGCCTGATTCACAAAGGGAAGCAGAGATGGTTAGCCAAGGCAGTGGAGGGTCTGTGACAATTGAGAACACGCAGGAAACAGAGCCAGCAGTAAAGCAGGAGGTGATGCACTCGGGTCATTCTCCACCTAGCGTTGCAGACACTTTGGAAGAAGGCCTGGAGCTGGGTTGTGACTCCGATTCAGATCTAAGAGTTGATTTTTACACAGGCAATGCTGAAGACAGTGTGGATGCTGAAGAACAGTGTTCTCCTCCTCAAGAAACAGCACCCAAGGCATCTGAAATCAGCTGTTACGAGACTGATGAAGTTAACTCAGTTTCAAAGGAAGCTGATTCTGACAAATTTGTTTGTAAACATTGCCAGAAGTCATTCCGTGATCAAAGACGCCTCAAGCAGCATATCTCTCGTAGTCATAAAGAAAAATGTAAAAAAGATACCCAGCAGATTCGCCCTCAGGGTATCAAGCGTGTTGAGAAAAAAGATTCAGCGTGCAGAAAATCTCATGGGGAGTTCATGTGTGAGGTGGAAGGGTGTGACTTCAGGGCAGTAAATGGGGTCTCCTGAGGTGTCATTTGTACCAGTGTCACAAGAAGTGCTCCCACTGTGATTACGAGGCCCCAAGTGTATGGACATTAAGGCTACACAGGTTCGAGAACATGCCATGTGTCAGTGTCCAATTTGCCCCAAAAGGTTTTTTCGCCAGAAAAAGTTGAAGGAGCATCAGCAAAAGGTGCACCAAAGTAACTGTAAGACAAAAAGAGGTTGAAGAGGACGACTCGGCGAATGGAAACCTGGACAGTGAGTCTGCCCCTAGCCTTGCTGCCAGTGCCGGCGACTTGTCTGGCAGCAGGGAAGAGGATGCTGGGGTGAAGATGCTAGACGCGCCAGGTTTGGAGGTGGTCTTGGAAGCTGTGCAGTTAGACCTGGCCCAGGATCTGAGTGCATCCCAAGAGGCGATCCTAGAACTCCCTCCCTTAGCACGCCATCTTGACAAGGAGACGCCAGTGCTGCAAGTGGCAGCAGCTGCCCAACCTGGAGGGATCCCTCAGAACAAGCAGCCCACTGGAGGGAAAGAGTGCAGGCTTTGTGGGCAGAGTCTGAACGGCAAGTACCTGCTGTACCAGCATCTTAAAAACGAACATGCAGAGCACTGCTTTTCTTGTCAGCACTGTCCTCGTGTTTTCTGCGCAAAGAAGGCTTGACGAAACACGTCGGCCTCATGCACGAGCACCGCACCTGGACCTGTCCTCACTGTCAGGAGGTGTTCAACGTGGCGGAAAGCTACTCCACCCACTGCCGCTTCAGCACGACGACCACAAACCTTTCCGTTGCCAGGAAACCGCCACCTGCCGTTTCAGCGGCAGAAAACTCTCCAACCTAGAGCATCACAGGGAGCATGTGCATAGGAGAGACCGGACTTTCGGTTGTGACAAGTGTGGAGATTGTTTCCCCTCCGTGTTGTATCTGAGTCTTCATCAGCGAAGCTGTCTGCGGCTGGAGCAGCATCTGTGCTCCATTTGCGGGGAGGTTTTCAGCCTGCGTTCTTTGCTCAGCAGCCACATCCAAGTCAAGCACTGGGGGCAGCGTCGCTATGGTTGCGCTCAGTGTGGGCGACGCTTCAGCTGCCATGCAATCGTAACCGCCATATGCGAATCCATGATAATGCGTTTCCTTACGTGTGTGAGAGTTGTGGTGAAAAGTTTCGGCACAGCAATTCCCTGAAGGACATCTGTTCCGCAAACATGGGAAAAAGCTTCCTGCTATGGGCCGCTGTTGAACTGGAAGGTAGATTCTCATCCTGTTTCTGGCATCACAGGAACTGGAATGCTTACCTTTAGGTGTTACCGTGCCTCTTTTCTATCATTCTCTTTTCCGTGCATTTTTTTTACTTTCATGCGCTTAAGCATTTCCTCATGTGGCTGCCAGCAGTGGTTTGTTTATTTGTCTCATTTTCCCTAATTTTTATGGAAGCTTTTTTGTTGTTGTTTTTTTTGTGTTTTTTAAATTTTCATTGAAGCTCCTCAGCATTTCATCATAAAAAAAAACCCCACTCCCAGTCCCAAAAATCCACCCACATTGTCAAGTACACAGGCTTGTTTTCTGTTTACATGGGGGTTACCCACAGGAATTGAAAACTATATGCAGAAGAAAAAAAATAGTGCAAAGAATGTCATTCGAAAGCTTGTTCATCAGCTTGATGCTTATGGACTCTGGTCTGTTGATAGAGCTGAAAAAGTAGCTGCAAATTGAAAAAGTCATAACCTCCAGTATACAAATTTGAAGTTGCCAGCAAATGTAGTTAACTTAATTGTTTCTTTTAAAGTATCAGTTCTGCTGATCAGTTTATAATTTACAGAATAAAGGATGGTCTCACTTTCTTGGATATGAGCGGCAGTTCTGTCAATCTAGAGGATTCATGATTATCCTTCTTGATCATATTCACAGAATAGCTCTTTTTGTATCAGATCAGACTGGTTGGTGTATAAAATGTTGCTGTTAAACCCAATAACTACTTTCTGTTGATGGCAGAGCTCTTTCAGTGGTATTAATGATATAAGGACCGGCCTCAACTTTTTGGAAATGCTGTAATTGAAATGTCATGTTCTCTATCATACATTGTTAAATGTTTCTATGACCTTAAGAAATCAGAATGGGGTGCAGAATTTTAAAAATTTAAGACCCCTGCTTGTGGATTTGTTCCAAGCACCCACACTTTCACTTCTTTGGGTGAAAGTTGAAGGTGACCTGACATATAATATATGAAACTTTGATGAAAGCAAACGTTCCCACAAGGTAAGGATTGGAAAATTCATAAGACTGAGATTGTAAGAATTAGAAAGTAATCACTAGAGCCTTAGTAGACCTTAAGCAGGATTAGGCTTCAGACTATTGTGATTCCTGTTCTCTCTCTTTTCTCTCTCTCTCTCTCTCTCTCTCTCTCTCTCTCTCTCTCTCTCTCTCTCTCTCTCTCTCTCCTCTCTCTCTTCTTCTTCTTTTCTTTTCTCTCTGTCTTGTCTTTTTCTCAGTTTTCTGTCCTGGTAGTTGGTTTCATTTTTATATGCTGGGTTTTTTTTTCTTGTTATTTGATTCCATTATCCCTGATCAGTCAGTCCTTTTGGAGGGGTATAAATTTTCTAGTCGAAAAAAAGTGCAACCCTGCTTTTGTTATGGCATCCAGCTCACACCAGCATTAGCTTGGTTCAGCATCTTCTTTATCAAATACTAGACAGCAGCTATTGACGTGTATTGTTGTCTCATAATATTTAAGCCAAAATGCACTGCTGGTAAGGACCTGACAAACTGGGCCCAGTACATCCAACTTCAGCGTGGGAGAGAATTGGTATCTTTCAAGTCCTTCGGGGGAAAAAAGGCAAGAGAATTGACCAAGCAGGCAGAGAATAGACCAAGAAGGCAGAGAATAGACCAAGAAGGCAGAGAATAGACCAAGAAGGCAGAGAATAGACCAAGAAGGCAGAGAATAGACCAAGAAGGCAGAGAATAGACCAAGAAGGCAGAGAATAGACCAAGAAGGCAGAGAATAGACCAAGAAGGCAGAGAATAGACCAAGAAGGCAGAGAATAGACCAAGAAGGCAGAGAATAGACCAAGAAGGCAGAGAATAGACCAAGAAGGCAGAGAATAGACCAAGAAGGCAGAGAATAGACAAGGAAGAGGTGGCAGGTCTGAGGATGGAATGTAACAAGGCAGAAACATGAGAGGGATAGAAAAGAGGGTATTCCTAGCACAGAGTTTTGCAGAAGGTGGGGATGCTATTTAAACTGACAGGCCCTTGGTGTTCCCATAGAGGGGGGAATTCAGCATTAGAAGATCTCAGATTCAGCATTTGAAGATCTCAGATTCAGCATTAGAAGATCTCAGATTCAGCATTTGAAGATCTCAGATTCAGCATTTGAAGATCTCAGATTCAGCATTAGAAGATCTCAGATTCAGCATTTGAAGATCTCAGATTCAGCATTTGAAGATCTCGGGATCCTGGCTAGTAGGAGAGATGAGCTGGTTCTGCTAAACCCACCTTCTAATCTGGATTGACCGTTTGACATGATCTAAAAACTATGTCAGCCTTTTGCTCTCCCTCAAAGTTAAAATAGTGTTATATCACCGACAGTGAGTGTTACTCATTTGTGACGCTCCACCACATAAGGGGTCGCATTTCACCAGAGGTCAATTTTTAATTATTGCCATTTTATTAATCTGCAATTAAATGGCTATACAATAGAAAAAAAAACAGATTAAAAATCGGACAATTCTATGAAAAGTTATTACAAGTTGAAATGATAGACTGCAGGAAATGACAAAACAAGAAATGGACAAGTTTAGCATCATAATAAATGGTCAGAATGAGGGCTTGGGCATTTTTAAAGCACTTCTAAAAGCATAAGGATAAAAAATTATGACTTGATATTTCATTACAAGGTGGAATAATGGGTATAGTTTTATAATCAATCAAAATTGGAAAATTGCCAACTTGACCCCACCTGCCTTTAATGGCTTCTAGCGGAAAAGTGGGTTATGTGCTAAGCGACTTATTTTGTGGTGGAGCGTCACATTTTTCTGTTGTTTTGTATTATATTCATGTCATGTATGTTTTGCGAGTATGCATTTTTGGTATAATTTTATGCATGAATGTATATTACTGCCAAGTGCAATGCATCATCTACATTGCATTCAAGTATATTTTATTGTCAGATTTGCTGTAGAGTTTTCAGTTTATATAACACCCCCCCCCCCCCCCCTCTTCTTCTGGTTTATGTATGATGTTGGCACCAGTGCAGACATTTTTACACAAGACTGATATGGAATTAATGATGTGAGATTGCAGTTCTAATAAGCCAATTTATGACTACTGAAGTATGCCCAAACCATGCCTTTAGTAAGTTTGTGTGTGTGTGTGTGTGTGTGTGTGTGTGTGTGTTGTGTGTGTGTGTGTGTTGTGTGTGTGTGTGTGTTACTAGGAATTTTTAAAATGGCCACTAAAAATAGTGAAAGCTTAGAAACTTCATTTTAAAGAAACCATACACTTTGAAATTTATATAAAAGTTTATGACTCAAAATTTACAAGCAAAATGAAGTCAGTAGATGAAGATAGGGATCTCATCTTTCTCATGATTCCATTTTATTAAACCATGAAATATGTACATGTATACATACCACCTGCTATCAAAATCAAAGCAACAACAGCAAGGTACACCCTCTCCCTTCCCTCTCTGAAAAAGGTACTGCTTTTGAGATTACTTTTTGAAGGGGGAGTACTTGAGATTATGGAAGAATGGAAGAATATTGTATTACTCAGAGGGTAGCGTCCCTTACAATGAATTTCTCTCTCTCTCTCTCTCTCTCTCTTTTCTCCACTCTCTCTCTCTTCCTCTCTCTCTCTCTCTCTCTCTCTCTCTCTCTCTCTCTCTCTTACTCCTCTTTTCTCTCCCTCTCTCTCCTCTCTCTCTCTCTCTCTCTCCTCTCTCTCTCTCTCTCTCTCTCTCTCTCTCTCGCCTTTTTTTTTTTTAAATGCTAAGGACAGTTGTGATATTTTCGTGTCTGCTTTATCCAACATAAGGTTTCTTTCACAAAACTGGTTGTTTTTCATTTGTATTTATAATTGATGTTTGAAGTTTATAAACAAACTGCATTTTTTGGGGATCACACATTTTTTTTCATAAAGGATAATGAGCACATCATATCACTGGGCTTTGCAGTGAACATTAACTAGAAACTTCACAGGTTCTTTTTTTACATGTATACACAACACCCGATTTGCATGCTGAGGTAGCTTTGTTAGAGTACACAATTTTTTGTTTTAATTGTTTGTTTTTTTGTGGGTTTTTTTTTTTTAATCAGAAGTGTTTAATGGTTGTTTTCTGGTGTCGTTTTTCTTCATTGAAGTTCCAAGTTGCAACATTTCGTTGGGGGAAAAGTTGTGTGTAATATATATATATGTATGTATGTGTATATTTACGTAAATCATCTAAAGATAGAAGAAAAATTTTTTTTAAGTGTGAATGGATTTCAACAGAGGGGGGGGGAGGGGGGGTGTTGGCTATCTTGAATGCTTTCCATGACAGCCAGTTTTTGAAGAGTCTAATTTCACATATTTTGGGGGTAAGATTTTGTGGTGCTGCCTAGTAACAATATCTACCTGTAAAATAGATCATATTTTAAATCTGAAATTTAGAAATGATTGATGTGAAGCAACAGTTTCAGTGTGGCCTCTGCAGTCAGCAGGGCTGTAAACAGCAAGATTGAATTGGATGGATGTAACTCGCACATTTTTCTCCAGGTGTTGAATGCATGATTAATTACTTTTTTTACCCTCTCTTTATGTCAATTCATTTTACTAATAGATGTGTCTCTATATGTTTTTTTATATGTGTCTTTGCTTACCTATATGCATTTATTTTATTCAGAAAGGCTTCAGTATCTTTTTGGTGTAATAATTATTCTCATCGTTCACTATTTAAGCTGGTGTATTGCTTTTAAAATATTTTGGGGTTGTTTTTTGTTCCTTAGCTAAAGCTCCAAGGTTCACCAATGCATTGTAGTTAGCTTTTTTTTTTTTGGCAACCTTTTTTACCCACCATTATTAAGGTAGACCTTTTCTACTACAGATAAGGTGTCTAAACATGACACCTGCTTGCATGTTTGTTTGTTGTTGTTTTTTTAACTTCTTTTTTTCAGTAATACATTCTTCTTAGGTGTACAAGCATGCTCCCTTTATAAGAAAAAGACTAAAAGAAAAAAAACGAGATCTCCTTAGATAGCAAAAGACATTATATCCTATATCAACTTAAGAAACTACCTGAAAACCCATAGTTTTTTTTTTTTTTTTTAACTTTGTCATCTGGTCCTACCGGCATGAAATGCCCTACTGTTTCAAAAGGCAGAATGGGTTTTTAACATGAGTGCAAGATGTTTTGCACTTGTTCTGGGGCCTCAGTTTACAGTCTCATCTAAAGGACTTTTGGGAGAGTGGAGTCAGTACCGGTGTTAACTTCAAGGTAAAATCTCCTATAAGGGTACGGCCATAGTAAACCCGCCTTTTGCCGGCCCAGGTGAAAAATCCTGCCCAGCTTAATTGCTCTGTGGTGTCACTGATGACAGCTGTGCGTGGCCATAGTAGAGCTGGCCCGGTCCGGTATTTTTAACCTGTCATTTCTACTTTCGAGCAAAACGTCCGTTTGCCAGGTTGACGGAAAGGAAAATAATCAAGAAAAACTATTTATGGTACAAAGTAATTGCTTCAAATTTTCCGACTACACAAACTAGTAAATTGACCCTTCCCGATTACATTCCAGTGGTTTTAATAAAAGTTTTGTGGGGGATTTTATGTGAAACATTTTTTATGTCGAACTATTTTCTGTCAATTTTGTGTGGGGCGGAGTCTCAGTTGCCGCGGCAGCCTCGTTTTTGCATCACTCGCAGTCTCAGGGTGACCACATTCTCAGAAAGAGACAGCCATCAAACTCTAGAAAGCCTGGTTGACTATGGCCGCTTTGACGATCCATTCTACCGATAAAGAGATGGCCCATCAAAACTACGGCCGGCCGGGTTTACTATGGCCGTAGCCTAACAGGCACCTATGTGGAGGCTCAGTCCTGAGCTGTCAGATCAGGAGTGCATCACTCTAACCATTAGGCTACCCTCCCCCCCCCCCCACCTTGCTTTAACTTCAAAGTCTTTGTGACTTTTTTGCGTTTTTTTCAAACTCCACATTTCCTTTGCTGATGAATTAAAGCACAATTGTGCTTGGATAACATTTTTTTCCAACTCCACATTTCCTTTACTGATGAATTAAAGCACAATTATGCTTGGATAACATTGGTACTAGAGGTTCTGTTCAAAAGATAATTCCACCCCCCACCCCCCTGCCCCCCTCCAGTAATTTCTTTTTTAAGTTAACAGACAAGTGAATTATAGACCAATTGTCAGAGAAATTTCAAAATCTCTGGGTAAAGGGCTCAGATAGTATCTGTGTGTGTGTGTGTGTGTGTGTGTGTGTGTTGTGTGTGTGTGTGTGTGTGTCAAATTATTAATGTATTTTCACAGTTGTGATCTGTGTGTGTGTGTGTGTGTGTGTGTGTGTGTGTGTGTGTGTGTGTGATGTGATGTGTGTGGTTTGTCGTTGTTGTTGTTTGTTGTTGTTTGTTGTTTAAAGTAGGGCTACATCTTGACAATCTTGATGTGGTGTGTTTCAATCTGCTTTATTCTTGTTACTTTATACCTACTTGTCTACATACACATTCAACTCTATAACCTCAATTTTTGTTTGTAAGAAAAGAGGCCGATGTATGCAGAAGGAATAAAGAAACTGCCCCCCCCCCCCCCCCCAAAAAAAAAAAAAAAGTGAACCAGTAGTGGTAAAGGCTAACTTATCTGTTTTTGATAAGTTGGCTAGATTAGTCGCAGTTGGTATATATAATATATATATATTATAGAGAGAGAGAGAGAGAGAGAGATGCAGAGGTGGAGATGTTGTTTTCATTTTTTTAATCCCCATTTTCTTTCCCCCTTTTTCAAAGTATTATATTCAGTTTGTCCTTCTGGGACAAATTTGAAGTGCATTGGCAGGGTGGAATTTTACTCGCACATAGTGTGGTTTTATGTGAAGACAATATTATGTAACCTCAAGACCAACACTGTTTGTCAGTAACCTCAGACTGACACTGTTTGTCATGAATCGTTGTATTCACAGACACAAGTGTGTATGCTTGTACACATACAAATGTGGCCATATGTGTCTATTTTGTATGTACAGATTTTGTTTGATGTATGAAGACGTTGGTGAAGTATTATGTTATTGTTGTGAATGTTTACTTTATCAGTATTAGATTTAAATATCTGAATGTATCTTACTCATAATGCTTAACACAACACTAAATCATGACATTATGTCTTCCTAAATTACTTGCTTTTCACACGACTTTGATTCTTGTTTAAATGGTTTTTTTTAATTTAAAAGCAGCTATGTCAGATCTTGCTGAAGTTAAAAGGTGATGGATGCTACTGCAGACTGGGGGGAAAAAACACAAAACATTTGACTGCCATCCTGTGGGTGCAGAAAGTCATAGGTTCAAATCTTGTCAGAGGTATCAGGTAAATCAAGGGTGGTGATATTTATAGATCCTGCAGGTCAACTTCGTGCAGACCTGCCAGTGCCTTCAATCCTTTTGTGTATGTGTATGTATGTTTTTATATATATATATATATATATATATATATATATATATATATATATATATATATATATATATATATATATATTACTCATGCAGAACATCAAATACACAGCTAAAAATCCCGGAATTCAAATTGGCGTCCAATAGGTTACAGAAACACAAACTTACTCAGCATGCACCTTGTACCTGGAGAGGTATGGGCTCCGCCTGGTTCAACTGCCCAGAGACACTGCCTGGAAAACTCAGTGCAGTGCACCAACACTTCTCTAGGAATCAAGTGAGAGAGTAGAAAGATTTTAAAGATAGCACCCTTGAACCCCTGTCACTTATTTTATTTATTTGTTCTTTATATGAGGATAATGAATTGAGAGATTTTATTATCATATGAGAAGATAACCCCTTGAACCCCTGTCACTTTATTTTATTTTTTTTGTTCTTTATATGAGGATAATGGAGATAACACCCTTGAACCCTGTCACTTATTTTATTTTGTTCTTTTATATTGAGGAAATGGGATAAGCACTCTTGTGCTTTTTTACATCCAGTCCCTGTGTGTATGCAAATTTGTAAATCGTGTCATCTGTTCCCACTGGCACACAATTGCCTACTCTTACGAAAAGCGGAACAGGATTTAATGTGTGCGCAAGATGTTCTGCATGCGTTCGCACATGGGTCCTCGGTTTATAGTCTCACCCGAAGGACTTTTGGGGAGAGTGGAGTCAGCACCGATGTTAACTCCATGAAAAAAATCACCTTGACCGAGAAAAGAGAAGGTTGCTTTGCCATTACCTGCACATTATCTACACACCTCATTATCAGGCTTAACACACCCCACCCCCCACCCCCCAAAAAGCCAACCAAAAAACATGTTTCAGTTCATTAACCGCTTTTGTGAAGGTCACTTCAAAACAGAACAAGGTGAAGAGGAGAGTAGAGTATAGAGTTCCTCTCTTGGTTGTTCTTCTTCATTATCCTGTTTTTTCTGTCATATCCAATTTCGTCACGTCATTGAAAATTTGGCAGGAGCTGAAATGATGGTAGCCATGAAGAGTGTAATAAAGAAACCTTGACACACTGTTGCCTTGTTTTGTGGGGTGTTGTGTGGAAGAGCGTGTGCATAATCCTGCAAACTTGCATATGGATGCGTGCATGTATATATATGTATATATATATATATATATATATATATATATATGGGGACGGGATAGCTCAGTGGTCAAAGCGCTGCTTTCCACCAGCCAATGTTAAGCTGCATCAAGCGTGGTTACCAATTGAATGGGTGACCATTTGCCACCTTGGCTTCAGTACACAGTTCCTCCAGTTCACTCAGCTGTAAATGGGTACCTACCCTTATTAGGGTCAGGGAAGGTAAAGCAGTGAGGAAGAGGAGATGGGCACCGCCCTCAACATGCTGGCCCCTAGAGAAGTTGAGGTCTCTGACGCCTCGCTCCCTATGACCACACAGGTTATGGGACACACACAGAGACACAGACACACACAATCATACACACACAGACATCACACACACACACACACACATATAATATATATATATATATGTATGCTGATACACACTCACATGCGCACACACTTGACTTAACCTGAACCCATTGCTATATTTGGATATATTATCAAACCCTGAGCCTCGGTGTGTAATTCTTATTTTGTACTAACATTGGGAAATTTGGTATTGCTGAAAATTTAAAGGGATTTACTTGTAGGTCACTGCAATCCAGATATGTACTGCAAGGTATTTTTTCTTTCATTAAACTAAATAGTAATACCAGGGTGGGGGTTTTTTTGGTTTTGTTTGTTTAGGTGTTGTTTTTTTTGTTTAGGTTTTTTGGTGTTGTTTGTTGTTTTTTTGGGGGGTGCCCATGATGTACAGAAAAGGTTTATCTATTCAGTAAAATATAATGGGTATTTAGTTTATCAGTGACATACAAAAATGGTTGACATTCAGCAAATTTTGGAGGGCAGGTAGGGTTGGACCATAATGTAGAAAAGGGTTTGTTTACCTATAAATACAATGTGGGTCACTATATACCCACAACATGGTGGAAACAGCTTTTTCTTTAAAAGCATGGGTAGAAAAATACTTCATATTTAGGGGCCACCACAGCAAGGTGGAGGTGTGAGAAAGAATTAAGTGACGGAATGAAGAGGGGAAAAAGACTCCATGTGAACTGCACGGATAGATCTCCATGCACAAAGTCAAGCCTGGGTGTGATTGTAGATTGTGAGATAAGGAGAGGGGCGTGACAGAAGTGGCAGTCAGACATCATTGACATTAAGGAAAAGTGACAACATACAAACACATAAACACACTCGCATGCACACACACACACACACACACACACACACACACCACACACACAAACACACACACACAACACACCACACACAACACACACACACACACACACAACACACATACACGCACACACACACACACACACACACACACACACACACACACCCTTTCAGAAAAGTAAGCCATTTATGCCAAAGGGAATTGAAGACAAAATAGCACAAGGGGACCGAATGTAAAAACAAAACAAAAAAAAAAAAACCCACACAAATGCTTATTTCATAAACTGGAAAATGAACAAATAAATAAATCATGAAACAAATAAAAGAGAAATACCACAAGAAGCAAACAAAATCAAAGAAGAATTGTTTTTCAGCTTCTTGTAAAGATACCACAGTCTTTGTTGGGGGACTGATCTACACTTGATTTCACCAGAACTAATTGAAGCATCACCACCTTCACTCAACTGAGAAAAAAGATTACCACAAAAATAGAGATTTGGCAGGGAGATAGTTTCCTAATCTGCTGTTTTCGTGGACAAAGCACTTTTACCTAAGTTTGTTCATTCAGGTGTGAAAGCGCCTGTACCTTCGCCAGAGTAGTAGTATTATAATCGCAAGGCATGACGTCTTGAAGTAGTCTACCTGTGTCGGCTTTGACCCAAGGACAATATGAGAGGTATTGACCAAATCATATATTTTGGCTGTGCAGTTTACACTGTTGTGCCATGTCAGGACTTACCCCATGTGAATATGATCTTTGCTGACATGGATTTTTTTCCCTAGCACACTGCATACGAACACACACACACACCACACACCGCGCGCGCGCGCGCGCGCACACACACACACCAACACTCACACACCAAACACATACGCGTGTTTGTCGACACACGTGCAGGCTTATGTGCTGTTCGCAATCACACACGTGTTAGCCTATAGCTACACATTCATCTGCGGTTGGTGGAAGGTGTTGCTGTGGAAAGGTGAGTTATGACATCAATATTTTTTCAAGGACTTGATTTTCACAGGACCTTGAATCCAAAAGACCGGGAGAGAGAAGAGATGTTGGTTGAGAACGAAAGCTTCTGTCAGACCGGCTGTCGTGAGGTAAAATTGATCTCCTCTACCCATTGGACCATGCATCAAGTGTCTTGTCCACTCGGCCATCCAAGCGCCACTCCAAAAGCCCCACTGGTGCAAAACCGAAGTGAAATTATTGTTAATTAACCTTTGGTTTCAACCCCATTATCTCCAAGGCGCTTAATAAAAACAAAAACAAAAAAAAACCAACAAAATAACAACAAACAAACAACAACAATCATTTATGACTTGGTCACAACAGCATTTTGTAAATTTATTTTTCGTTGTTCGAGTGTTTAAAATCATACACGAACATGCACCCTAAAATATTTTAATCGGGCCCAAATGCAACAGGAGCCGACGGGGAAAAAAAAAAAGCAACAGTAAAAAAAATACAGATGAAGGGGAGGAGGGGGGGGGGGTGGGGGAGGGGGGGTGAAGGAAAAGTCAATGTCAAGGACAAATAACAAGGTCGCTTACGACGTTAGCCTAGGCTTAGAGGCGAAGCCAACAGATCAAAGACCACAGTTTTGGGGGAACAAAGGCACCGCAGTTGTCGAAGCAAGCCCGGTAAGTTAGTCATTTGATTTGTTGTTTATTGTTCTGGAAAATTACGAGTGAGGAAATTGTGGGGTTGTGTTGATTTCAGTGCTCCGAGAGAATAATTTCAGTGTCCATTGTCATGAAACTGTAGGAAGTCTTTCTCTGTTTGTGGTAATCTCCAGCTCGTACACGCGGTCTCTACGATTATCATAGTGTACAGATTGCTTGCTTTGTATATAATTCATTTTGTGGTAGTCCCTATCCTGTCCATTCCACCGGATTTAGCTGACCAACTAGACTATTACTTTAGACCTTGACTTGACCCATCTTCGAATGATAAATATTCAAGACCGAATTCGCCTGTTTGTTTGGATAATGAGGACAAAGTCTGGTTAGATAACCATACGACATATATACAGTGTGTTTACATCAGATGTGATGAAGCATGTAACGTGAAAACGACAATGCGGTCATGTGGATCGTGGACGATGAACCAGTCGCCCATGCCTATGGCGATAATTTTCGGTCACAAGGTGCCTTCACCTGTATTTTGTCCAATGAGGTTTCAGCAGTTCTTATATTAAGCCAATCAAGTACAAGCTTTCGACACACCTCCATGATCTACGTCATAGGTCTAGGATGCCAAAACACTCTGGGATGTCTGCTTTTTCAGATGTAAACAGCCTATAGATGTTTTTCCCGTCAGGTGAGAGTTTTCCAGCCGATTTATAAAGGGTGGCCTACAAGGCTGTTTGCCCATTAGTGTTGATCAGTAGGCTAGGTTGGCTGTGTCCATTTGATTTTTGCTATCTGGCAGCATACTGCCATACAAGAAAGTGATTGCAGATCCCACTGTAGACAAAGTGGATTTTATATTGACTGTTGTTTTCCATTGATTTTGGGCATCCAATGATTGATCATTGAAAGACAACTCATAACCATGGTGATAAAGGTATGTAAACAAAAGTAATTGGAAAAGTATGGTATGGGGACATTTAGGAAACATCCCCTTGAGTAATATACAGGATAGTCAAAATTATTAATCCTATATGAAAATAGTTTTTTCTTTTGCAGTTTATTCTAGAAGGCTGAAGTTTATTTTGGAAGGCACACACATATGTGATTTTGAGGGGAGAGAATTATTGATATTTATGACTTAAAGTTTGTTCCGTTTTCCAATTCTCATTTTGTTGTTTGTTTTCAATGTTTGTTGTTGTTTTGGAAGGTTAATTTAGAATACAAACCTACTACAAGTTCTGCATGGTTTAAGATTTAGAAACTAAAAAAATAAAATCATAGTAAGCATGTTAGTGTGTATTTAGGTACATGAGAACTTGGTATGTTTGTTGTTGTTTTTTTACATGAAACATGGATTCTGTTCTAAGGGACAAACCAGTCATTTTCAAAAAAAAACCCCTTTAATTTCATTTCTTATTTTGTTTTAAGTTGCTTCAGTTTTTTTCTTATGCATCTCTTCCACTGTTCCCACACTGTTCCAGGCTCATCATGTCTTAGTCTTAGGGTCAGAAGTTCACTGGAGGAAGCTTGTCAATATTAATAGGCCTCCCATATCAACTGTGTATTGAAACCAGTTTCACTCATCAGGTTTTGTCATGGTGAATTGGTGGTCTAAAAAGGTAAAGCTGTCCCATAACCTGTATGGTCATAGGGGAGCGAGAGCGTCAGAGACCTCAGCTGCTCTAGGGGCCAGCATGTTGAGGATGGCGCCCACCTCCTCTCCCTTTCTTTTTAAAAATATTTTTTTTTAATTTTTGTTTTGTTTTTGTTTTTGTCCCCTCTCCCTTGCTGCTTTACCTTCTCTGGCCCTAAAGAGGGCAGGTACCCATTTACAGCTGGGTGAAGTGTGGGAACTGAAGCCAAGGCACACAAATGGTCACCCATCCAATTGGTAACCACACTCGGCGCTGCTTAACTTTGGCTGGTTTAGTTAAACTAAAAATAATACACCTACCCAGAAATCAAGAAGACTCTGGTTTAACCCCAGGTTTCCCCTTATTTATTCAACCTTAAATGGTGGAGGGGAAAATCTGTAGGCCTTACTCTTGTACAAATGAGCTTTTCTTAAGAAATCTGCTGTGACTGAAAGTGTTATACAGTACAATGCAATGATTGAACAGACATATACTGATGATGAAGAAGAAGAAAAAGCAACTGGAACTTGTCATTGCTCATCATTGTGTGTGTGTGTGTGTGTGTGTGTGTGTGTGTGTGTGTCATGGCATGCTGTACGTATGCATGTGCTTATGTATGCATGCTTTGCTAAATATAAATGTATTTATTTTTCTGCTCCGAATTAATTATTATTTTATTTGGTGTTTTTCTATGTGAAACCATGGGGAGAATAACCATGATGTAAAAGTAAACTCTCGATTTTCTTATCTTGGTTTTGCAGTCTGTCCCTTCTGTATAATTATCTTTCTTTAAAAACAACAACAACAAACTTTTGTATGATACAATTTAATGCACTTGGGAGGGTTATTTTTCAGAGCAGGTTAGTAATAGTATTGGGAGTAGTCCAGATAGATAAGATATAAGAATGGAAACAGGTTATTTTGGTACTTTACCTGTGAGTTTAAACTGATTGTTACTGGGAGAATTATACTTTAAAAAAACTATAAAAAAAACCCTATGGTTTTAAGGTTAATCTAACAAGCCACCTTGGCACTGAAGTTATCCTCTTGGGCTGTGGACTAAAAGGTCATAGGTTCAAATCCTGCATGAGTCAAGGATTTTTCAGACTTTGGTTGGCAGTTACCCAGAGTGAGTTTGCTATGGGCTTATTGGGAAGACTGACTCCACACATTGAAGCTCGATTCACTTAAAGGATGTGATTTTTGATAGTGCTGCTCAGATTACCTGACTGACACTGCAGGTGTTTCTCTCTCTCTCTCTCTCTCTCTCTCTCTCTCTCCTCTCCTCTCTCTCTCTCTCTCTCTCTCTCTCTCTCTCTCTCTCTCTCTCTCTCTCTCTCCAGGCCTGCTTGACAGGGATATATATCATAACCCAGAATCGTTAACAGTACAGTCCGTGTCACATAAGTCCAAAGTATTTATGTAATGTATATTTTAAACATTTTTTCTTATTTTCTGATTTCAGATTCATCTGCTACACCCCAGCATGGCCAAAGAAATCGGGAACTCTGGTGGCCCACCAAGCGTTTTCCAAATGTTCAACGAAAGTCGAACGTACTATTTTGAGAGTGACATCTCTTCGCTTCCTCATCTGCCTTGCACTGTGCCTGCCCCAGTGGTGCGTCATGGAACCCCAGTGTTAAAGAAGAGCTTATCTCAGCCAACTCTGAACTTGCAGTATACAGGTAATTAGCAATCTCTTCTGTTTGTGCACAAGGACAAATGTGTGCAAAGGTCATAATGTTGGTTTGCACAAAAGGATTATGATGTTTGTGCAAAGGGTAATGAATGTTTTGTGTTATCCAAGAGTAATGAAGTTGAGTTTGCACAAAGAAATGAATGTTTGCACAAGTATTGAATGTTTGCCAAAAGTGGTCATGAATGTTTGTGTTTGCACAAAAGTAATGAAATTTTGCAAAGGTAAAATGTCTGTTGCACAAAAGTATGAGTTTTGCTTGCACAAAAGTGTATGAATGTTGTTTGCAATAGTCATGAATGTGTTGGTTTGAGCAACTCTCTTAACTCATCAAAGTGATGAAATTGACTGTGTGTTTCAGTCTCCTATGAGCCCATAGCATCTTACTCTAGGAAGGAGCTGGCCTGAGTCTGAAAAATCCCTTTTGCTCTTATGGGATTCGAACCTGCAACCTTCCAGTCTGTAAGCCAAGGCACTAACCACTGTGCCAGGGCAGCTGATCAATTCTTCAGTTTTTTTCTACTGCAGTCTTTCAATGAGAACTCTGGGCTTTTTAAAAATTGGACAACCAAAAAGAAGTCAGGTTTGCATCGTAGCTGATGACAGGAAATTCTGAAAATCTGATCTTACAAAAAAGAAAAGAAAAAAAAAAGGGCCATGTTTGCAGCAAAATCTTATTTTCATTGGAAACAAGAATGTAGGGAAATAGTTAAATGGCACAAAAAGGAAATATATAAAATAAAATGGTGTCTGTTGTTTTTACAGCCTCCACTGGGCAACCAGCCTCCACTCAGCCTGGTGGCAATCTCCATCTCCCGGCTGCCATCATGTCCACCACCACCTACCACCCCCCAGCCCCCGCCCGTTCTGGCGACCAGGGAAGCAGTGGCCTCCAAAGTCTGGAGTCCCGCTATCAGACAGAGCCCTCCTACCGGAGCAGCAGCATTCTGAAATCCTTCTGTCACGAAATCAAGTTGTTTGGCGGCCACACCAAGAGGGACTCTGTCAGCGCTCCCACCAGCCCACGACGAGCATCGTCACCGGAACTGGATCTGACAGAACTACGGCCTCGCACAGAATCAGATCCCCGAAAACTCTCACTAGTGACAGAGGAAACGGACAAGGACATAAAGACGGAGATTCAGACACTAACAGCTCAGCATCTCTCTGAAATCAGGGAGACGAAATCAGAGACGAAAACGAAGACTACTTCATCGCTGTTGAGTTCTGTTCCCAGAGACACTGTGGATGGAGAGTTGTTGAAACGACATGACAAGTCAATAACGAAGCAGGTGATGACGTGGTTTGTCACGCCTCAGAATCAGACTGATGCCAAGATGAACAAAACAGAAATCAACGCCTTGAGCCCAACGTCTTTCTAAGAAGCTGTAAGACAGGCTGCAGGTCAGCGTTTTGACTTGCAGTGTCTTTGAGGGGAGGATGGCATAAAAATAAAAGAAGTGAAGAAGAAGAAGAAAGAAAGAAATGGCATTGAGTTGCGAGTGCTGGATTTATTTGTTAAAGTTAAAGTTAAAGTCTGTCCCGAGCCTAAGGCTCATCAGGCCGGTGCTTATCCCGGTTTCTGTGGCGCTAAGCGACTGAGAGTCATAGACTCCCCCCTGGATAGGACGCCAGTCTATCGCAGGGTTAACCCCCCAACACAAGGTTGGTACCCCTTTTACACCTGGGTGGGTGAGAAAATAACCGTAAAGTGCCTTTTCCAGGGGCACAACGCCATAGCCGACAGCTGGGATCGAACCCGCAACCTTTAGATTACGAGTCCAACGCCCTAACCACTCGACTACCGCGGCGGCGGATTTATTTGCTTCGTTGTTTTTACTTTGTTTCTACAGGTGCCATGGGGTTTGTTTTCGGGGTGGGGGTGGGGGGTGGCTTTTTTTTTTTAGTTGTATAAAACAGACTTGCCAAGTTTTGGCTTTGGCAGAACTTTGCTTGTGTTTTTTTCCCTACATATGTCATAATTTGTGTAACAGACAGTTGTTGAGTTGAGATTCTTATTTTCTGTTTCATATCTTCTGGCCATGGTCCTGGTCTTTGAATTTCCTTCTTGTCATGTCAGGTCAAAGCAGTTCATTCCATGCGTTGATGCATTGAGTTGTGTGTGTGTGTGTGTGTCTTTGTGTCTGTGTGTGTGTGCGTGTCTGTGTGAGTGTGTCTGTGTGTGTGTGGTGTGTGTGTGTGCGTGTATGTGTATGTGTGCGTGTGTATGCGTGCGTGTGTGTGCACCTTGCATCTTGTGTTTACATAGACTTTGTATATTACACAACTGTCCTGCTTGGTTACTCCAAAGATTTACCAAATTAACAAAAGGTTTTACGAGCCAAGCGAATTTTATGATTGTATGTAAATTATCATTGCTGATTTTTTAAAATTACTATGTGAATCTCTCGGTTCTTTATTCATACAATCGTGCACACACACACACACACACACACACACACACACAGATATAGATATATATATATATATATATATAATATATATATATATATATATATATATATATATATATATATATATACTTTCACACATATGCACACTCGCACGTTTATTGACATGTAAAATTTGAAAAAAGATCTTAACAAGTTTTGCCACAGTTCAAGTGCCATAATTAAAGATCAATATGTATGTGTGTATGTACAAGGACAAAGATGGTATGTCGCATCTTTTTGGCTGTATATATAATATATCTGTGATCTAAACCTGACTGACTGTTTTTGCATGGTCTCAGAAACTTTTTTTTCATGTGGGTATAATTGAATTTGGCATCCAGTAGAGAATTGGTGTGATTGTGATTTATGTTCAAAACCCATATCTGTTAAGTTTGTATAAGATGTACCTAGGTGCACACAAATACAGTGGTAATTTTTTTCTCTTTTGTTTATTTCTTTTTTGTGTAAGAAATGTTTGTCTTTTTATTTATTTCATGGTCAGTCTTCAAGAAACCGGTGCTTTTTTTTTTTCTTAATGGACATTGTGGTTCTAGTTAAACAGCATAGGTGATAATTGGATAGATGGTGTTATGTGATTAATCCAGAAATTGCATTTAGATGTAATTAGCAACCATTTAATCAAGGAATATTGTTTGTATTTAGCTATCATACAATCAAGAACCTTTTTTTTCGGGGGTTGGGGGTGGGTTGTTGTTTCCATGTATTTATGCAACATTGTATAGTATGGAAGATAAGTTGTGTGAAAGAGTGTACGTCTATGTGTACACCTGTGTGTGTGTGTGTGTGTGTGTGTGTGTGTGTGTGTGTGTGTGTGTGTGGTGTGTGTGTTGTGTGTGTGTGTGTGTGTGTGTGTGTGTGTGTTGTTGTGTGTGTTGTGTGTGTGTGTGTGTGTGTGTGTGTGTGTGTTTTCACCTGCGCATACAGGTCTATGCTAACTGCTAGTATGTGTTTTAGATACTGTCCTTAAGAAACAGATTGGCTGATGTAAGGTAATATCTTGTTAGTATTTGGAGTATTATCAGACTGGTGAAGACTGCATGTTAAATTGCCTAATACACTGTACAATCTATGGGCCTATAATATTATAGTATAAATCTGCAGTGACACACAATTCATAACATTTTCTAGTCTCATCTGATGTTAGAGGGCATGGTTTCACCAAGTTCATGTGAAATTTATTTATTGAAATTTGGGCTTTGTAGAAGTTGGTTTCTTGAAATTGTGTAAAATTCAATGAAGATTTCTATTTTTTTTGTTTATTTTACAAATTCGATTTGTGTGAAATCCAGTTGGGGGGATTTTTTTTTTTTTTTTATGTACTCCTGGCCTGTGAATTTGTTTGCTTTGACAATGCAGTGCCTCAATATTGAGTGTATACTGTTGATATGAAAACCCAGCTTATTTTAGTTACTACACTGCTATAAGGTTCGTTGTTGGAAAAGAACGTTCTGCTCACAAGTTTGGTTTTATATGGCTGAACAGTATTTTTGTTTTCACAATTGGCACACATGAAGATGACTTGTTTTTGTGAACACTCAAAGGTGCGCATTTATACGTGTACACACATCACCTTACAGAGCACTGTAAATGTGCTGAATGGTATTAACATCCAGGTGTTTGAATGAATGGGGTTGCAATAGCTCGTGGAGATGGTTTTACAGCTTTCTGTACCCCAAAACTTTGTCGTCAGTTTCAAAACTACTTATTACTAAAGTTGATTTTCTTCCGCTGCCGCCCCCCCCCCCCCCCCCTTTAAAATTTTTTTTCTCTTTTAGTCATGGCTGTATAAGAAAATGTTATGTAGATGTCGTCCAAATATTTGTCTACACAACATAATGCTGCTCATAATCATTGGCCTTTAGCTCCACTCTAAGCAGAGCCAAAATACCATTTGTTTTGTATTGTATTTTTTAAAAAGTCTGAATGGAATACATGTCATTATCATGTGTATATGTTATGTGTGTGTGTGTATGTGTGTCACTGTGCACATGTGTGAATGTATGAGTGTGTGTGTGTGTGTGTGTGTGTGTGTGTGTGTGTGTGTGTGTGTGTGTGTAATTATACACTGCAAAAGGTAGACGACCATAGATCTGTTTTTGTTGCATAGTTACCATTAGTTCTTTTTTTTTTTTTAACTAATGAAGTGTTAGGCTGGTAGTGTGTGTGTGTGTTTAGCACTGTGTTTGAAAACTCCAGCATTTCAGGTTCAGTTTCATTATGACAAATCACCTTTTTTTTTATATACATATATATTGAAGACTGGAATGTTTACTGTATGCAAGACACCAAATTATGATGGGACATTTGGCAATAATGATGAGACGGAGGGAGGGTATTGAGGGAGGATGGAGGGAAGGGCTTGATGTCAATACCTCAGGTACAGTGAATTGCTTACAGGTATTGTCAGTCATTCTGTGCTTCAGGCAATTCTCTGTGTGTGTGTGTGTGTGTGAGAGAGAGAGAGAGAGAGAGAGAGAGAGAGAGAGAGAGAGAGAGAGAGAGCTTTGCATATATGTGAACATTTCAATCGGCAATCAGAATATTTGCTTAACTTAGTACATCCATTGTTGTGTGCATAGTAAAGATCACATGCATTGCTGTGTGCATAGAAGTACATGCACTGATGAGTATTGAGACCTGCTGTGAAGAGTTTAAAAAAAAAATTGGCTGATAATATAATAAATTGGTCAATAAATCTACAATTATCGCCTTGTGTGTATTCTTTTTTCTGTGATTCAAACTCTGCTGATTCTCTCTTCTCTCTTTGTCTCCCTTCCTCCCCCCTCCCTTTCTCTCTCCCTCTCTCCCCTCCCTTTCTCTCTCTCTCTCTCTCTCTCTCTCTCTCTCTCAGTGTTTCAGTGTTTCTCTCTCGGGAGGAAGGAATAGCCTAATGGTCAGAACATTGCGCTGGCAATTTGACAACCTGTGTTCAATTCTCGGTCAAGGGGATTTTTCTCCTGGAGTTCACATCAGTGCTGACTCCACTCTTCCCAAAAGTCTATCAGATGAGACTGTAAACTGAGGCCCCGTGCGTGAATGCACGCAGAATATCTTGTGCACACCTTAAATCCTGTTCCGCTTTTCATAAGAGTAGGCCATTGTGTGCCAGTGGGAACAGATGACAATATTTACACTACATACACACAGGGACTGGATGAAAAAAAGCACATGAGTGCTTATTCTATTATCCTCGATATAAAAGAAATAAATAAATAATCTCTCTCTCTCTCTGTCTGTCTCTCTCGCTCAACCTATACGGAATTACTACAATGCATGTATAGCTGCTGTAAAAATAAGCAGAATCAACAGTTACAGATTTTGTTGCTATGTAACCCGATATGTCGCCACACAGTATTTGTTCAAGTCAGTTTCAGCAAATTTCAGATTAAAAAAAACCCAACAAACTGTTAAAAGTTTAAAGTCTGTCCCGAGCCATAAGGCTCATCAGGCCGGTGCTTATCCCGGTTTCTGTGGCGTTAAGCGACTGAGAGTCATAGACTCCCCCCTGGATAGGACGCCAGTCTATCACAGGATTAACCCCCAGCACAAGGTTGGTACCCCTTTTACACCTGGGTGGGGTGAGAAAATAGCCGTAAAGTGCCTTTTCCAAGGGCACAACGCCATAGCGGAATAGCTGGGATCGAACCCGCAACCTTTAGATTACGAGTACAACGCCCTAACCACTAGCCACAGCGCGGCCCAACAAACTGTACTATGGCGGTTTTGTCCTGAGGTGTAGTATTCAAAACTGGTTTTTGAAAAACAAGGCAAACCTATCCAAATGGTAAAATATAAAATATGAAAACAATGTTGATGGTAATTGTATCTACCTGTAATTCACTGGCCTGTTTGTACAAACTTTGAAGAAACTTACTTAGGCTTCCAAAAACACCTCCCTCCCACCCACTCTCTAAACAAACAACTAAACACCACCAACACCACAAACTGGCATTAATTAGAACCAGATGTAAAGTGAGGTGCTACAAAAGAGGATCTGGCCTGACCCAACCCCAATGGCCAAGAAGCTGTATGGTGACATTTATTTTTTTATTTTATTCTTTTATATCGAGGATAATAGGATAATCACTCTTGTGCTTTTTTTACATCCGGTCCCCGTGTGTATGCAGTTTTGTAAATGTCATCTGTTCCCACCGGCACACGATAGCCTACTCTTACGAAAAGTGGAACAGGATTTAACGTGTGGGCAAGATGTTCTGTGTGCGTTTGCACACGGGGCCTCGGTTATAGTCTCATCCAAAAGATTTTTGGTGAGAGTGGAGTCAGCACTGATATTAGCTCCAGGAGAAAAAAATCCCCTCGACCAGGAATCAAACTTGGGTAGTCAAACCTAAGCAATGTTCTGACCACTAGGCTATATCCTGCACCCTAAGTTCTAAGGAGACTAGGAGGACCTGCAGAATACAGCTGCCTTCATGGCAGAGACTGAGCTATCCATCTGATGAATGCAAATGAACTTAGACCTGAAAGAAATGAAAGGAAAAGACTGGTACTCACTGTGGAATAGTTTTAGTGTTCAAAGTAGTAGCAATACATTTTTTAAAAACTAAACACTACATGAAGGTCCGCACTCGATCACATACATATATATATGCCACACGCAACACACGCACACACAACACACACACACCATGCGCGCACACACACATACACACACACTCGCACACACGTGCACACACACACACCAGGCTTTTTGTTTTTTGGTTTGTTTTATTTTTACATGTTCATAACCATGACATGATAAAAGTTATATATCCCACTAGAGATTTTCAGGATTCAACACAACATTCACAGAAAGAAAAAAAAATCAACAACAAACAAACAAAATGTTCACCTCTCTTTGACCCCTGTTCAAAAATACATCATTACAAAAATAAACCCATCTCTATGCTTGTAAAGATATGCATGTACATATGCATACACCATAATAAAACTCCCTCAGAAATTGTACATGTATTTACAAACATTGCGTTTTTTTGCTTCGTATTGTTTTGTACTCTTCCATGCAGACTCTATCAAATGAAACACATGCACAATGCTGAAAATGATTAAAAAAACCAATGGAACTTGCATTGACACATAAAGCAAATATCTACCTGGTTCGCAAAGAGGAAGAACAGAATTATGAAAGAGAGATGAAAAAAGCAATGAAGGTTGAGAAAAGCAATTCTGAAAAAAAAAAAGGGGGGGGGGAGGAGGGGCAGCAGAGGAATAGCAGAACAAGGTAAGAGAGAGAGAGAGAGACAGCAGATAAAGTTGGAAAAAGAAAACGCTTCTGAAAATAAAACTGGCCAAAGTTTTCCTAAACAATGATATCACAACAGTCATTGTAAGTATAAGCAGCAGCAATGAACCCCCCCAAAAAAAACAACCAAACAAAAAACAAACCTAAAAACAAAACCATAAAACACTCCCCCCCAACACACACACACACCACAGAATTAACAATTTCCATACAACAAAAGTTCCTGACAAGACAAACATGTTTCATATGATATATCAAGCACACTATTTGTAAACATTCATAAAATACAATCCAGCCTTCCTGCCAAATTCGTTTCCCCCCACCCCCACCCTCTCTCTCTCTCTCTCTCTCTCTCAAATTCCACTTACCCAAATTCTCAAATAAAATCATAATAATATATATGCCCAAGATTTCACCTGGCAGTTGTTTTTTTCAATGAGTTTTTTTCAGTCAGGAAGGCACTAGGGTCACAAAAGATGCATAGAGCCACACAATTCAAACATTTACAAAACAAACGGTAACTCTCCTGCGTGTAAGCTTACACAAGCATCCAATCTTGCATCAGATATCTACTACCAACTCCTCCTCTGAAAACAAATCATCAAATGAAGGATCGGCATCACAAGGAGTCTCCAAACAGTTACAAACATGGTGCAGTGTAAAAAGGGGCACACAGGGAAAGTTTTCTATCATTGAGTTAACATGATTATCACCAGTGGTACTTGGTAACAAAAACAATCAATGAAAAAAAAAGTGAAATAAACCTATGGTACCCACAGGGAAAGTTTGCTATCATTGAGTTAACATTAACACCATGGTACTTGATAACAAAAACATTCAATGAAAAAAAAAAAGTCAAAATAAAACTGATGTGCCTGCCACCACTAGATATAAACTTGTAAAAAAAAAAAAAAAAAGCATGCTCAATAAAACTGCATAAAAGCAAGCGTGTGTGTGTGTGTGTGTGTGTGTGTGTGTGTGCGCGTGCGTGCGTGTGTGTTTTGCTTTTGTTTTGGTTTGGTTTGTTTTTTAAGCTCATTTTGATACCATATTTAAAAAGAATTTATTTACTTATAAAACACGCACTTTGATAAATATATTTCAAAAGCTGATTTAAAAACAAACAAGAACAAAAAACAAAGAGTAGCGCTGTCCTGATGAGGAATAGTGTTTTGTTGTTTTCACATTTCTTAGCTATTTGATTGACTGGCTGGCTGGCAAAAATTAGTTTTGACAAACAATGTTTGTGAGCTCTTGGTCATGTCAGCTTCCTCCATTGCTGGGTATCACTCTTGTCTCCTCACTACGAATTTCAACATACACACACACACACACACACACTCATACTCACACACACACACTCATACACACACACACTCATACTCACACACACACACACTCATACACACACACACACACACACCACACACACACACACACACACACACACACACACACACACACACACACACACACACACAAGAAATCCCCCACAAAATAATGACACAAATGACAAGCAGAGAGAACTATGACGGTTTTTGACAGTTTGAACCAATATAAACAGAGGCAGGTCCAGGAATACCCAAAGCCATCTTTGTTGCATCCTAGCCTCCTAAACTATGTATGTAACAGCAGTTTAAAAAAAAAAATCTAAGACCACAAAATAAAACCACAAAGAAAAATGCGACTATCAACCCCATTATTCATCACACGTAACAGACCCATTAGCAGAAACTGAAAGAAACTTTGATCAGCAACGTAACAACAGAAACAAAGGCACTTTGGTTTCAACGGTGATGTTAACGACAAGTGAAAGCCGTCGGGGGGAAAGTAACCAGAATCAGCAGTGGGAAGTTCTCGGGTGCATGGCTTGTAAAATACAACAGTAGTAACTTGTGACACAAGGAGCTGGAAAGGACATGCCATCATTTTTCCCAGACACATCTGACAGTGTAAAAGCGAATGAGAGAGGAAGAAGAAAACTTGTGACACATTGACATCTATTTATGCACCAGAAAATTTTATCAATACAATTCCGGTCAGTTCTTTCCCTTTAGCCTAGTTTTGATCACTGGTACTGATTGGTGGATATTTTTTTTTAAGTATGTTCAAGTGGGGTTTTTTGTTTGTTTGTTCTTTTTAAATTTTGGTTTCTCTGAACCCGCTAAACATTAACTGCAGTCCATACTTGCATAATTCATAAGCACTTATATGTTGTTACATGGTTATTGCTAAGATGATTTTGAATTAAAAAAAAATATATTGAATATTAAGATTTTGTCTTACAACCAGCCGCCATGGCGCAGTGGTTAACGCCTTGGATTCCGGACTGGAAGGTCGCGGGTTCGAATCCCATAAGTCATAGGGATTTTTTCGGGCTCCGACCGGCTCCTACCCAGAGTGAGTGTGCTGTGGGCTCAGTGGGGAGACTGGGACCACACAGTCGAGCTTCATCCACTTTACGGATGCGAATTTGAGAGTGTTGCTCAAATTACCTGACCAACACTGCAGGTGTCTGTATCTCTCGGGCCTGGTTAACGCCGGGATATATTATGACAGTAAGCGTAGAGAACAACCCTGTCAAGTAGTCTCAAAGCGGATGCACCTCCACAGCAGCATCATTACATCATCCTCATCCTCATTGATCATCATGCAATAATAAAAAATTGCCTCTGATTCGGTGGCCTCCGTTGCTCTGGTCTCATGGTGACCTCAGATTCGGTTTCCCCATACGCTTCTGTGCCTGTGGTGAGTTTGTGTCAAAGCCTTTGGGGTTGGGGTTCGCGGGGAGGCGGTCGTTGGAGGGACGTTGTGGTGGTCGCCACCTCGGGTGGGTGACTCACTCAGTCTGGCTCCGCGACTGAGCTAATACTGTCGTTAGTAGGGGGCTTAGTAGGTGGTGTCCTGCGTATGTTAGCTCAGAACAGGCACCACTGAACACCACCAAAGTGACCCAGCAGAAGTGCAGGGCCCCTCTGGCTGGTGGCCCCGCGGCGGCCTAATATTGATGGGCTCCCTGTGGACTCCCGACCCCGGGGATGAGACACAACGAATCTGGGTGTGGCTGTGGCGAGGAGATTGAAATGAGCGGCGTGGGACAGCAGTACGGGAACGTCACAGAAGACGAGGCAGCAAAAAAAAAAAAAAAGAAAAAAAAAAAAGATTTTGTCTTACAATATATTAAGCTACAAGTAAAGAATTGTATTTCTCTGCATGAAATTCAGGCTGCTCTCCCCGGGGAGAGTCCGTTGCCACAAGTGCAGCGCCTACCCATTATTTTTTGTTCTTTTTCCTGTCTGCATCTGTATTTGTTTCCCTATTACACACAGGTACACAGGTACTCCTAGGTTTGGGAGAGAGAAAAAAGGAGAAAAAAAATGCACACAGATAAATAATCTGTTGACAATGTCAGTGTCATCAGGAAAAAACAATAGTCCCCAGCTGAGTCATATGTAGCCATTTTTAGAAGCCTCTAACTCCAAATTTGGATTTGTCTAGCCAATTCAAGAGAGGAAGCCTGACAAAAAATAAGTCATATCAGCCCATGCATGTATGGCTTTGTTCATATGATTTTTTAAAATTTGATTTTTTTAACACAAACTTCATGAAATTACCAATCCAAAGTGCTGGGTTTCTCTTCAGGTCTTCTTCTTTTCTGAGACTAGTGAGAAAAAAAACACAAAAAAACCCCACCCTAAAAGTAACCGACAGAACTGATTCTGCCCTCTGTGGGTTCATCAGACATTGTATTCAGGCATCATCAGCTACTGAAATACTACCTGTGATAATAATAATAATAATGATAATAATAAATGAAATTTATATAGCCCTGTATCTTGCAGAAACAAATCAAATCACTTATATTCAACCATATTTTATGCATGCAACCAATAACACTTTAGATTTTTAACAAAGTCAAATGTACATATACATGCATGCATGCACGCACGCACGCACGCCACACACGACACACACACACACACACACACACACACACACACACACACACACACACACACACACACACACACACACACACACACACACACTCAGACCCACTTAACCTGGCATATACGACTCTCAGACAGAGTTGGCAACTAGTGAAAGCCAACATAAGATTCTATAAAAAGAATTGTAAATAAACAAAATATGGTACTATAAATAAAATATATCTAAAGACTTACAGTTTACTTAAACTGTCTTTAACCATCTCTCTTTCAAAGTATGAAATAATTCAATCAATGCAATCCAAAAGAGACAATTTCACCTGCAAATTAAAAAAATCTACTTGCAAAAAGATGAGACAGTTTTGACAAAAGATAAAATGATTCAAAAACACAACCTTGAGAGTAAATTACTTTTGACTTTAAAAAAAAAAAAAATTGATAAAATATCAGGCAACCAAGTTTGGAATGGTTTCACTAGAAAGTTAGAAAGTGCAAGAGATATCATATGAACTCACAAATGCGAAAAATGTGTCACTAACAAAGAAAAACAAGAACTCCCCCCATTTCCCCCCCCCCAACACACACATGCATGCATGCATGCAATGGCAATGGCAAAGATATCTGATTTCATTGGCAAAAAGAGCATACTGATAGTGCTTATTTTGGCTTTTAGTGTCTGCTACAGTGCTATCTTTGGGAAACTGTGCGGTGGGTTGAGTGAATCAAGTGGAAGGGTTTGCAATACTATCAGGTTGATTTTTAGCATACAACACGCGATGATTATCTTATCATCACTGTCTACAGTTTCATAAACAGAAAGAATATATCCATTAACAGGCCATGTATTTTGAAGAAAATTGTTCAAATAAAGCGGCCATAATTCATATGGTGTTCTGGATGGTCATTCTCTAGATACAGAAAAGAAAAGAATATTAAAAACAAACGAAACCCCCCAAAAATCTTCTTTTTGCATTTTTCTCCTAACTGCATGGAAAAATTTCTTTCCTTTTTTTTTTCAAAGTAGAAAACACTTTCTTCACTATGACCACATTTCTGAAGAATATCATTACATTTTCACCAACAAAGAACACTTTTAATCATATTAAATACATGTGTGTATAGCTTCATTTTTTTTTCTTTCTTGGGTTGAGCTCGGAGTATCACTTATACTGAGATTTTGCAAATGTGACCGTTTACCCATGACACCATTCAGGTAGCCGGATTCCAACTTCAGGAAATAAACCTTTTCAAAAATAATTTCTCCAAACTGGACAAACAAGGAAAGGTCGCTACTACACTTACAGTGATGTGTACATGTCTGTACATGTGGCTGTTTAAAAGAGAGCATGGGCACCATTTGTTACATAACATACTATGATGTGTACACGTCTGTACATGTGGCTGTTTAAAAGAGAGCATGGACGCCATTTGTTACATAACTTACTATAATTTTTGCATAATTTTTTTTGACATTTTTGGCAAGGTGGTATGGTTCGTTTACTTTCCAGAGTTCATGTATGATTGTCTACACAGGCGCTGAGGCTGTCAGACATGCCAAGAGTACAGGCACACAACGTTCTTTAATTTTTGTCATTACAAAGCCAAACCACAACAGCAACAACAACAAAAAACCCAACAACAAACAACTCACAGCACACACACACACACACACACTTATACACACACACACACACACACACACACACACACACACACACACACACACACACACACACACACACACACACACACGCATGAAGAACAGAATTAATGTCCAGCAAAAGCAAAACAAACTAAAAAAAAAGCTGCAGAGAATACTGGCATTCACGATGTATACACTCTACATCAGCACTACACGAGTGTTTAAGTCTTTTCAGGCCCTATCACAGACTACTACAGCATCTGAACCGACAGTGCCATCCATCACTACAAGCTAAGCTAACAGCAGCACTAGGTAAAGAAATCAACAACCAAAAAATCACACAACGTTATACAAGCTAAAAAAAAAAAAAAAAAATGGACAGGAAAAAGTACTAGGTGGGGGTTTGGAGAAAATAGGTGACAATCAACTTTCTAAAAAAAGAAAAAGAAAAAAAAGACAATCAACTTTCTCGCTGCTTCATGGGGTGACACATGAGCCTCCTGAAATGCACTGCCATAGAGATCCTAGGTAGATGATTTGTTATTGTAAATGTATGACACATACATCCCAAGATACAGATTAAACCCGACCATCTGGAATACGCCATGACATATTGCAAGCACTTTGTCCGTACCCTCCAGCCAATCAGCAGTCAGCATGAAGCTCACATCCATTGTGTGTGTGTGTGTGTACACGAAGGTGTCTGCTGCTGTAGCTAACCCTCTTGTGTTTGAATTCTCTGAACACAAATTGCCCCTTGATTTCGCATTCCATCATGAAATCAGGTCAGGCACACATGCTCACTGGCCTTTTCCTCCTTCTAAGTTCATACCAGCAGCTGTAATTACTTTCAGACTCACAGCAGGCTCTGTGCCTCTGGCCTGATAAGAGCTTTGGCATGTGGTAGCTATCGGTGAAGGTCATTGCGTGATGGAAAACTACTGTGTGTAAATCACGGCAAATCCCGGGTCGGGATTCAGGGGAGGGAATTATTTAATCCCGGAAAATCTCAGGTTGGAACTAAGAGGGTTAAACCTGACCATGTGGAACACATCAGTCTTTTCCTAACAGTCAGCTGGTATCCTCCAACTAATCAGCGCTCAGCATGATGAGCCCAATGCTCACTTTGTGCATGTGCGCTTGTGTGTTGTATGTACATCATCAAAACTTTTGCACTGACCATCATTTCACATACCTTTCAAAATGATGTATGTTGTAGTTCCTCCAATTCTTATGAACAAACCTGACTGGAAAGGTTTGAACAATCCTCCCAAAATCATATGCTGAAAAATTCCCCAAGTTGGAAGCAGTTACCTTAATGGTGGGTAAAAAAAAATGGTTGCAAACGCAAAATCTCACCATTGGTAGCTATACTCGAACTGTAGCTGAGGAACAATAAGCAAAAGAACCCAACTCAAAAAGGTTCATGTGTCACCGCCTTGTGAGAAAGGTGGAAGGCCTGTGTAGTAGACTACACTGAAAACACAACCAACAGCAATACACTCTGAGTGAAGAGATCATTGTACAACTAGGATGATGCTGAGATTAGCTTCTGAGAGTAAAAAAAATAAAATAAATTAATTTAAAAAAGCATCTGAGAGTAAGCCAAATGTGGCAAAGGTAGACCGAAAATGAACACTTTTGCCTTCATAAGCGAATAAAACACATGGTTTGCTGTTATTGTTGTTGGTTCTGAAAATATTCATAAATTAACACAACCTTTGTTGTTTTTTATGAACTTGATATCAGAGTCAAACATTTTAACACCCCCAACTGACAACAACAAAAAAAGGAGCAAAAATAGATATTAATACCAAAAAAAAACCCCAAAAAGCCTCACCCCCCACTCCCTCAAAACCCACTCATTTACAGACGTTGTTACATCATGGATTTCAACCCCATTATTTCTGTTGCTGACACATTTCCATAACTTCTCACAGACTTCAGGGAGTATTGATGAAAAGTGACCCTAATCTCAACTGTTGGCATGAGAGTACGACAGATGGCATAGAAGTATGACAGATGGCATAGAAGTATGACAATGGCATAAGAGTATGACAGATGGCATAAGAGTATGACATATGGCATGAGAGTATGACAGATGGCATAAGAGTATGACAGATGGCATAAGAATATGACAGATGGCATAAGAGTATGACAGTTGGCATAAGAGTATGACAGTTGGCATAAGAGTATGACTGCTCCTGTGGATCAACCACGCAAAATCTTGTGTTCAAAATCAAATGTTATAAATAATAAACACAAACTCACATATACACCTGCCCATTAATAATTTACATCTTCTTACTCTCTCTTTCTCTGAATTCACGATGTATCTAATCATATGAATGAACTCATAATTTATTAAATTAGAGCATATTTGATGCCTACACGATCATCTTTTGCCAATTGTCTGATAAGCAAAATGCAAATTGCGTACCACACAATCGTTTTCTTCATTGTCAAAATGGAGAAATATTGTATACCAAAACACAAGATGAGTGGAAAAATGTAAAAAATGAATAACATATTTCATAATTTGCATACTATGCTAATTGACAAAACGATCTACATGGAATCAAGAACAACTCAAAAAAAATAAAATAAACACCCTTTCAGAAAAGTAGCCAATTACACTATCATTTTCTTTACTGACAAGGAAGAAATGATATATGCCAACACAAAATCATTTTTAAAAGACGAAAGTATACGAAACTTTTTATAAGTTGCAAACCATAATATTATTTTGCTTATGAACAGTACACGGATGATACATGTCAAATTAAAATCAAGCAAACCTGTACAAAATCCATAATACCTGTCACGTGTTGTATGCCACTCTACCTTTTCTCTACAGCAATGCAGAAATATCAAACAACAAAATAAACTCATGTCTAAAGAAAGAAAGAAAAACAACAACCCAACATTTATACCATGCACACAATTTTATCATTTCTTTTACCAAGATCTGGCAGAGAAATTGATAAGGCATGATTTAACTGAAAGGTTGATTTAAAGAAAAACAGAATATCATTCATAAGATGCATCCATACAATCATTTCCCTTATGAACACGAATATAACTGTACAATTAAGTTCAAAGAATAAATGAAGAAATTGGATAACAACTTTCATTAGATGTTTAACCATACTGTCATTTCCTTCATGAACATCTGAGGAATATAACTGAATACAATCAAGTTGAAAGAATAATTGAAAATATGTATACTCTCTCTCTCTCTCTCTCTCTCTCTCTCTCTCTCTCTCTCTCTCATCTACTCTCTCTCTCTATATATATATATATATATATATGGCAGTGAAGAAACGATACATGCCTACACACAACCATGTAAAAAAAAAAAAAAAAACAACAACAACAAAATAATACATTTCATACAGATGTGCACTATTCCATTATTTTCAGGTCTACAAAAATACAGCTACGATGGAAGAATAAATTTTTTAAAAAAAGAAAAAAAAGAATAATACCTTTCATTCATACTGCGTATCATTTTATAGTTCTCTTCATTGGCAGTGAAAGAATAATACACACCAAAATACATTCAAGTTTGAAAAACAAGATGAAGAAATCTGAAAATAATACCTTTTGGTACTGGAAAAGAGTTTGCTTGATGATACTGAAAAGTGAGCAAACACAGATTTTCATTCTTTAGTAACAGCAGCACACCCCTGTGTGTGTGAGCTCTGAACTCATTCCAAGATCTTGGTCAAGAACAAGTGGATGGGTTTGCTGTCTGCCTGCAATATGAAGAACATCTTGTGCACACGTTAAATCCTGTTCCGCTTTTCGCAAGAGTAGGCCATTGTGTGCCGGTGGGAACAGATGACATATTTACACAACTGCACACACACGGGGACTGGATGAAAAAAAAAGCACATGAGTGCTTATCCTATTATCCTCGATATAAAAGAATAAAAAATATATATAAAAAGATCTGGGTTTGAGATGCCACCAGGACACCCGTTCAAGGGGATTTTTCCCCTGGAGTTAACATCAGTGCTGTCTCCCTAAAGTCTCTCAGATGAGACAATAAACCGAGGTTCCATGCGTGAACAGCATATAAAAACATCTTGCACACACATTAAAAACCCATCTGCCTTTTGGAAAAGAAAGCCATTGTGTGCTGGTGGGAATAGATGACAAAATTGCACACACACACACACACACACACACACACACACACACACACACACACACACACACACACACACACACACACACACACACATACACACACATTGTGTCATTACTAACAAGGACTTAACACTCAGTCTGACATTCAACGAGAGAGAAAAAGAAAAAGCTTTGAGTGCAGATTTAAAGGAAGCTGTCCAAGCAAAATACTGTCTCAGGAATGAAAAAAATCAACCTTCTTGATAGCATATCAAAATTAGTATCTTGTAACATACATAGCCTTTTTTTTTTTTTTTATATCTGTATCAAAAACATTGTTTTAAGTTCTAACTTTCCTTTTTTTTCATCAGAGCCTTCACTTCATCCATAATTGTTAACAATTTCTCTCTCTCTGTCACTCTCTCTATCTCTCTCCTCTCTGTCTGTCTGTCTCTCTCTCTCTCTCTCTCTCTCTGTCTCTCTCTGTCTCTCTCTGTCTCTCCCTCTCTCTCAATGACAATGATTTATTGTCATGAACCAATAAATAATGTCATTCTCTCTCTCTCTCTCTCTCTCTCTCTCTCTCTCCTCTCTCTCTCTCTCTCTCTCTCCTCTCTCTCTCTCTCCTCTCCTGTGTCTTACTTTATTTCCTTCTTGTATTATATAATGAAAAAATCAATATAAAATACAAATAAACATGCACTAAAAAAAATTATAAAAAACTACAAACAAACTGTCCATGAAATATGGTGATGTCTCTAAGAGAATAAAATTACTCATGTGTTTCAAACAAAACTATTTCAACTACAACCAGTTTTGTGAAGCCCCCCCCCCACAGGCAAACAAAAGGTGCCCAATTAATTCCAACATTTCACACAGTAAACTTACGGACTTGGTAAAGTAAACTATAATGTTGTGTTATTACATATTAACATCTCTTTCATGCATCATAAGAAATTTGGGCCCAAACCCAATGATGGAAAAATTCACTCGCAGCTTCGAACAATGCAATTTCATTGCACTGATAGATTTCATGCCAAGATACAAGTTTACTATAAAAAAAAAAACCCCATAATCTGTCAACATTTTCCAGAAAAAAAAACCATGCAATACATCAATGACAAAACAATACAGATATGTAAATTTATATCAATACCAGGACAGTGTTTAAGCTATGATAAACACATCGGTTTCAAAGTGCTAATTTCCCAAGTTAAAATCAGACAATAACTACATGAATGTTGTGTGAAATTCGTTGAAACAGTGTTTCTCTCTCCCAGTGCACTGCAGGACAGAAATAGGGCTTCCAGCGCTGAATAAGGGCTAGAATTCAACACAGAAGGCATTTTGTGGACACTGAAAGAACTACCAAGCCTTGCAGACTTCAACTCACACATCCCCAAGACCTGTAAAGATCAGCAAGAACTTTGGCATTCCAAACAAAAAGAGAAAAAGCAATCCTGCACATTCAACAAGCAAGAACATGACGATGCCATTACTTACTAACACAGTAACTTGAACAGAGATGAAAGTCAAAATGCCAACAGAGATAAGAATTGCTATAAAGACTTTTCTGCATGAACCAACGCAGCAAAAAGGACCGATGCCAAACTGAAATAATGTCCGTGTTATTTGTAAACATTACAAAGAATGACATCAACAGTACAGATCCTACAGAAATAACAGCGAACATACCAACAGCGATAAGTATTGCTGAAATAACACAAGCTAAAATAACGTTCTGCGTTATAAATGAACACAGCAAAGAATGACTAAGACGGAAAAATAACCCCCCACAAAATCATCCATGAACACAGCAAAAAAACTGACCCAAAATCGACAGTTGGATGACAGAGATCAAGAAACACAGTGAAGAGAGGGGTCATGGGTAACGAGTAACGTGAACACAACACACCACACCACCACACCACACCACACCACACACACCACACCACACCACACCACACCACACCACACCAATACTTTTGGCCATTCTCCAGTAGAAGGAGGGAAAGACTGACGGCATGGACTCATTCATACACACCAACCCCCCCCCACCCCCACCCCCCATACACACACACACATATATCAGAATGTGGCTACCTTATTAATGGTAGGCAAAAAACAGTCACATACGCAAAAATCTCACCATGGAAAACCTCTATGGTCTAGCTGAGACAACAACAACAACAACAAAAAACAACACAACAACACACACACACACACACACACACACACACACACACACACACACCACATACAGTCAGTCACACAGAACTACCCCCCCCCCCCCCCCCCCCTCCAATAGCATTCAGATGCAGACAGTAAGATACTGATATTGATTCTTGCTAGTAGAAGATGAACTACACGTTGCTTTTTTTTTTCTTCTCCACTCCTCTCCCCCATCACCATCCCTTCTTTCTCTTCCAACTCCACACAGTATGAACCCACCCATCCCCCCCCCCCCCCCCCCTCACCAACCCCCCACCCCTTAAAACAACAACAACAAAACGTGAAACAAACTGTTGATAACAATGAAAATCTGATCAAAAATTGTTAAAAATCTTAAACTCTATGACCACACACAATCTTTGAGAATATGTCACAGCCCACGAATATGACTACTTTTTTTTATAAAGATAAAATTATGCTTTAAAAAAAACAATAGGGACGCGAGGGAGAGGGATAGAAGAAAGTGAGTACCACTGAAATAATAAAAAAATAAAAAAAGATCATCGCAGTCAACAAACTGTAATGGACCAAACTCTTCAAAGTATCACCCCCCAAAAAATAGGCCAAGAGACAAGAGCCAAATAAAAACTGTTTAAAAAAGGCACAACAGCATAAAAAAACAACAACTGTTTCTTGGGTAGTTAGCAAACAACAAGTTTTTCCAATCTCACGACAGAAACAAAAAAGAAAAACTGTACTTTGGACTAGTCGGTATAACATGAGCAAGAGACGAGAGAACGAGAAGTCAGAGGAGGGATTCTCAGCAAAACCAGGACAGTCAGCAGCAGGGTCTAAGCACATGAATCATCACATACAGAAAAAAAAACAAAAAAACAAATGAGTGAGTGCCACTTTCATAATGAATACATGAAAAATGGAGAAACACACACACACACAAACAAACCAGCTGTTCCCAAACCATGAATTGTTACAGAATTCTCCCGCTTACGGTAACCACAAGTTTGGACGATCGACAAGCGAGGCCCTTTCCATGATCGTGACTTATCATTCTCTCTTTCAAACTTTATAAAAAATTTTTTAAAAAGGTCAAGAAGCGTTTCATCAGTTAGCGTGAGTCAACAAAACTTGAGATGGATGAACCCGTAATTGTTGTTTTACACCAGTAACTGATTCGGAAACACTTACAGTTAAACAAGTGAATTGTTCCGTTACAGCAACCTATAATCTAAAATCCAAGGTATTGCTACTCAGGTGCGACATTTTTTACAGAAGTTATGATTTAAACTTTGCGACAAATGGTTTCTGACCCAAAAAAACATTTGACATTTTTTGACAAAACGTATTGATTTAAAACTTTGTAACAAGAAATTTTTGACAACAACATTATAAACAAATGCAACAACTCAAAAATGCTATTTGAAACATGGACATTTGACATGCTCTCTTTCACAGTCTAGAATGGTGGAGATGTATCTTTGTAAGCCTGAAATTTCTATCACATGTGTACACACAGACACACACACACGCAGACACACAGAGACAAACACACACTTTCTGTTCCATTCCCACATAACACAAAAAGCTTCTTCCAAACAATCAACTCGATATCTAGACAGAAAACCTAACATTCACATAAACAAAGGAAAATATCATACAAACAACCAAACAAAAAAACTGACGCACAAAAAAAAAAGAAAAGACAATTCACACACAACACACACACACACACACAACACACACACACACACACACACACACACACACACACAACAACACCACACCAAAACACACACAAACACACACACACACACACACACACACACACACCACCCCCCCCCACACACACACCACACACACACCACCCCCCACACACACCACACGCATCCCCCCCCCCCCACACACACACACACACCAACACACATTCCCCCACACCATCACAACATCACCACCCTAGTATGATTCAACCCCCACATTCCTCCTTCCCTTACGAGGCAAACTGTCGCCTCAACCCATCACACATTGCTATCAGAGGTTGGAAGAGGAGGGAGACACACACACACACACACACACACACACACACACACACACACACACACACACACACACACCACACACACACAACACACATACCTGCACCCCCCCCCCCCCACCCCACACACACACAATTACCCCCACACCATCACAACATCACCACCCTAGTATAATTCAACCCCCACATTCCTCCTTCCCTCACGAGGGCAAACTGTCGCCTCAACCCATCCCACACACACTGCCATCAGAGGCTGGAAGAAGAAGGGACACACACACACACACACACACACACACACACACACACACACACACACACAAACACACATACCTGCACCCCCCCCCCCACCCCACACACACACATACCCCACACCATCACAACATCACCACCCTAGTATAATTCAACCCCCACATTCCTCCTTCCCTCACGAGGCAAACTGTCGCCTCAACCCATCCCACACACACTGCCATCAGAGGCTGAAGAAGAAGGGACACACACACACACACACCACACAAACACTCCCCCCCCCCACACACACACACACACAAACATCACCCCTCACCCCACACATGACCCCACACCACCACAACATCACCACCCAGTATAATTCAACCCCCACATTCCCTCAACCCATCCCCCACACACACTGCCATCAGAGGTTGGAGGCGAGGAGAGGGCGACGTAGACAACTGCACCATGTCGTCCTCACAGACCACGATGTTCTGGATGAAGAAACAGGCCAGCAGGCCAAAGGCGCCCGCCGTCACCATGTAGCTGACGATGGTGCCCGTGATGTGCACGATGCCCCCCATCACCACTGTCAGTATCACCTGCAGACACACAAGTCCACATGGTAAAGGTAAAAAAAAAGGTAAAGGTGTCCCATAACAAAACAAAACCAAAAAAAGGTGTCCCATAACCCCCCAAAAAGTGTCCCATAACCAAAAAAATAAAGGTGTCCCATAGCCAAAAAAAAAAAAAAAGGTGTCCCATAACCAAAAACAAAAAAAAAGGTGTCCCATAACCTATGTGGTCGTAGGGGAGCGAGGCGTCAGAGACCTCAGCTTCTCTAGGGGGCCAGCATGTTGAGGGTGGCGCCCATCTCCTCTCCCTCGCTGCTTTACCTTCCCTGACCCTAAAGAGGGCAGGTACCCATTCACAGCTCGGTGAACTGGGGGAACTGTACTGAAGCCAAGGCGCGCAAACGGTTGCCCATCTAACTGGTAACCACGCTTGACACTGCTTAACCTTGGCTGGGAGAAAGCAAGCACTCTGACCACTGAGCTATCCCATCCTGTTGACATGACGGATGCTATACAGCCAAGTGGTCAGAACACTGCGCTCGCAATTTCTACCCAAGTTTGATTCCCAGTCGAGGGGATTTTTCCTCTAGAGTTAACATCAGTGCTGACTCCACTCTCCCCAAAAGTCTTTCGGATGAGACTGTAAACCAAGGCCCCGTGTGCGAACGCATGCAGAACATCTTGTGCATATGATAAATCCTGTTCCACTTTTCGTAAGAGTAGGCCATTGTGCACCAGTGGGAACAGATGGCAGGACTTACCAAACTGCACAGATATGGGGACTGTATGTAAAAAAGCACAAGAGTGCTTATTACATCCATTATCCTCGATATAAACGAATAAATAAATAAATAAAATATATCCCAGTGGGTCAAGACCCTTTGACGTCAATCCAAGGGTTCATGAAGTTCGTGGGTTCGAATCTTGGCGGCGTCATGTGAATTAAGGGTGGGGATTTTTTTTACAATGTCCCAGGTCAACTTCAAGTGCAGACCTCCCAGTGCCTTAATTTTCTTTGTGTACATGACACATGCAGAAGACTGAATATGCATGTAAAGATTTCATAATTCATGTTGGTGTTTGGAGGGTTATGGAAACATGAACATGCCTAGTACATATCCCCAAAGTCAGAATGTGGCTACCTTCATGGCCAGCAAACAGTCATACACACAAAATCTTACCACTGGTGAGCCTCAAAGTTCTAGCCGAGGAACAAAGAACTGTATATATAAATGGAGAATTTGACAAACAGCTCTTCAGTGTGGTGTTTTTCATGTCATGCTGTTTATAGATCTACCGACCACAAAAGCCATATCAGGGCTGTCACCTCATTCAATTTCAGCAACTCCTATAGTATTCTTTTTCTTCTTCTTTTTTTTCTTATTTTTTTTTCTTATCTCCAGTAGTACTCACTTCAACTTCAAAATCATCACCACCTGATCCCTTCAAATATCTAATACAGGCAATCTGAATAAAAAAACAACACAAAAAACCAACAACAGAAACCCTTTAACGACAAAGCACTTAATCACTTTAATCCAACGCCAATAAAACCAAGGGCCCTGCTGAAAATGCCAGCCATTCCGCTTGATTTATCATCTCCAGGCTATATAAAAGCATAAAAAAGGTAATGAACACTTCATTGTACAAAAAACAAATACATAAAGAAAAATGCCACTGGGCAAATACACTGCAGAATGGACATTATATGCTCACTCCAGTGTTTACAATATCACTACCTGTTGCCAGACCAAAACAAGACAGGCATGCTCCCACACGTACGCATGCACGCGCGCGCACACGGCACACACACACACACACACAAACCACACACACACACACACACACACACACACACACACACACACCATACCACACACAAATACACACACACAACACACACACACACAACACACACACACACCACACACACAAACACACCCCACACACACACACAACACACACACACACACACACAACACAAACACACACATACCACCCACACACACACACACACACACACCCATACCACAAACACACACCATACCCCCCCCCACACACACACACACACACACACACACACACACACACACCACACACACACACACACAACACACACACACACACACACACACACACACAACACACACACACACCAAACACACACACACACACACATTACCTGAGAGAGAAAATAGGCAGAGTCTAGGGTAGCCATATCTGTGCCAATGCCTCGCTCTGGGTTGGACATTGCACTGCTGGGCAGGTCACGGAAATAAATCTGCAACATCCAAAACATCCAAGTCGTACACTGTCATGTTAAAGTCTGTCCCCGAGCCTAAGGCTCATCAGGCCGGTGCTTATCCCGGTTTCTGTGGCGTTAAGCGACTGAGAGTCATAGACTCCCCCCTGGATAGGACGCCAGTCTATCGCAGGGTTAACCCCCAACACAAGGTTGGTACCCCTTTTACACCTGGGTGGGGTGAGAAAATAGCCGTAAAGTGCCTTTTCCAAGGGCACAACGCCATAGCTGAAAGCTGGGATCAAACCCGCAACCTTTAGATTATGAGTCCAACGCCCTAACCACTAGACTACAGCGGCGGCTACACTGTCATGTGGTGTCCTTTTTTTCTGTGAGGGCAGAAATTAGATACTTCCAAACGATCGAACTGCCAATCGCCGCGACATGGATCTAAATTTAGATCCACACCTGTGAATTGTGCAGCGTTGTATATCGTTGGGGGGGGGGGGGGGGGGGTGGTCGAAAACTGTCGTTGCATACACTTTGTCCATAGTGGTAAAATGTAGTATT
>CM060336.1:15285496-15295496 GCA_030674155.1 Stramonita haemastoma
TCTTTCTCTCCTTCCTCCACCCTCCTCTCTCTCTTTCTCTCCCCACCTCCTTTTCTCTTCTTCTCCTCCCCTCTCTCTCTCCCTCCTTCCTTTCTCTCTCGCTCTACACTCCTCTCTCTCTCTCCACCCCATCCCCCTCCTCTCCATCTTTGCCACAAACATGCAAGGTGCATAAAAGTGTGATGTAAACAGCATCACAGCCATGAAAGAACACCTGCTGGTTAATTTCTGCCCAAAGCCTCAGCACAGTGGCAGCTGCTCTGTCTCTCTCATACCATCTCAAGCTCACCTGATGGATCTGTGGCCCAGTGGGTAACATGACTTAAAAAAAAAAAAAAAAAAAAAGCACCCTAAGGTTGCAGGTTCGATACCTGTCTGAAACCAGGACATTTTTCCTCCCTTCTCCCACCCACTTTACTACACCATGTTCTGGGTGCTAAGCCTTTTTTTGATAGGATGATTAAAAACTGAGATTCTGTGTGCTATTTTATTTTATTTTATTTATTCTTTTATATTGAGGATAATGGAATAAGTACTCATGTGCTTTTTTTACATCCAGTCCCCGTGTGTATGCAGTTTTTGAAAATCTTGTCATCTGTTCCCACCGGCACACAATGGCCTACTCTTACAAAAAGCGGAACATTATTTAACGTGTGCGCAAGATGTTCTGTGTGCGTTCAGCATTCAGCACAATAAAAAGAGCCCTCAGCGTCCCTGGAAAATTTTCTGTGGATACAATCCACTCTGTATGGAAACAGTCACATTCAGCATCAAATCATGGTAGTGGAGTAGGAGGGGGGGTGGGGGGTGGGGGGTAGGGGGTAGGGGGGTGGTAGGAGGGAAGGATGGTGTTGATCTTGTAGCAATGTGTTCTTCCTGGGAAGAGAAGTTTGAATTTCACACAGAATTATCTGGTGCGATAATGACACTGTGCGGTACAACACAATGACAACAGAGTATAACATGATACAATTACAAATCAGTAAAGCAAATAACAATACAATAACTATACAATTACTATACAGTACAGCACAATAACAATGCAGCACACAACCAATGCCATCAACAATAAATTTAACACAAGGCAATACCCATCACAAACACAAATTACAAAACTGCACAATTACAGTATTTGTGTACAATAAATTACAAAAAATTACACAACACAATACCATACCATACAAACATAAACAATACAATACAAAACCATACAATTACATAACAAACATACAATTACAATACAATAACAATACCAATACAATACAATAACAATACCATAATACAATACAATAACAATACCAACAATTACAATACCATATTACAATAAATACAATACATACAATTACATAAACACAATACATACAATTACAATACATAACAATACCATACAATTACAATACAATAACAATACCATACAATTACAATACAATAACATACATACATTACAATAACAATACCAAAATTACAATTACAATAACAATACCATACGATACATGCAATAACAATACCATACAATTCAATACAATACAATACCATACAATTACAATACAATAACAATACCATATAATACAATACAATAACAATACATACAATTACAATACAACAACAATACCATACAATAACAATTACAACAACAATAAAAATGTTTCAGGCTAGGAACAAAGCCGAGCTAGCTTTATCTACAGACAATACAATAACAATACCATACAATTACAATACAATAACAATACCATACATACAATTACAATAACAATACCATACAATTACAATACAATAACAATACCATACAATCACAATACAACAACGATACCACACAATTACAATAACAATACCATTCAGGCTGGGAACAAAGCCGGAGCTAGCTTTATTCATACAGACACATACATACAATACAACAACATACCATACAATTACAATAACAATTTAACAATACCACTACAAATTCAACAAACTACAATAATACAATACATTCAGGCTGGGAACAAAGCTGGAGCTAGCTTTATCTACAGACAATACAATAACAATACCATACAACTACAACATACCATACAATTACAATAACAATACCATACAATTACAATACAATAACAATACCATACAATTACAATAACAATACCAAACAGGCTGGGAACAAAGCCGGAGCTAGCTTTATCTACAGATAAATCGGGTCAGTGGAGCAGGGCGACATGAAACAATCACACTGTCACACACTGCTGGTCAGCCCAGGGTGTCAACAGCAACACATGGTACGTGAAAAACAATTAAAATTTTGACCTGCTGGCCTCACAGCCGCATACATGTACGTACGTCCTCACTTACTGATTATATCTTCCTGATGTTGTTGTTGTTGTTGGTTGTTCGTTGTTGTTTTTGGTTGTGCTGCTTGTTGTTGTGTTGTTGTTTGTTGTGTTGTAGGTGGTGGTGGTGGTGGTGTTGTTGTTGTTGTTGGTGGTGGTGGTGTTTTTGTTGTTGTGTTGTTATGCGTTCTCCAGCTTGTTGTTGTTGTTTGTGTTCCCCAACTTAACACTCTGGGGGTCACCCAGAATGTGCACTTTGACTCACTCATCCCACCTGGGAATCACTGTGAGATTGAAATTGCAGACAGAATGAGAATTTTGCGTGTATGACTGTTTTCAAGTACCTCGCCATACAGGCAGCCATACTCCAACTTCAGAGGATTTTTTTTCTCTCCTTTAATTACAGGAGAGTGCAGGCTGTTATGTTAAGAGCTTGTCATGGCTGAGGGCAATCTCAACACAACATTTTACAACATAACAACATTTTAGTGAAGGCTTGGCATTTAGCTGACATCAATAACTGACAAAACTTTTGGCCTGGGTCAAGCTGATTGTAATTATCCTTCTGGTGGATATTGCCATATAGCAGGATAAAGCCTGGTGGTAATCTGCTTACCCGGGTTCGAATCCTGGGATTTTTTCACTCTGGAGTTAACATCAGTGCCCACTCCACTCCCCCCCCTAAAAGTCCTTTGGATGAGACTATAAACCTGAGGCCCCATGGGCAGATGCACACAGAACAACTTGGGACCATGTTGAAATATGTTCCGCTTTTCAGAAGACAGAGAGAGACAGAGAGCAGAATGCGTGTGTTGGGATACATGCCACCATGCATAACTCCTCACCTTCTTATCAGTGTGGTACTGCGTCACCAGCATAAAAGGGATGGTGGTGAGCGTGGCATACGCAAACCCGTCAGACCGGCCATGATGGTGACGAAGACGATGTTGTTGCACAGCACCATGCCCGCCATGGCGAAGCAGAAGGAGGTCATGCCCATCATGTAGGTCATCTTGTAGCCGTAGCTGCAGGCCAGGCGCTCCACCACGATGGAGTAGACGGCCGAGGTGAGGCAGTGGATCAGCAGGCCCCAGCTGCCCATGCGCACCCCCTCATCGTAGGCCTGGCCCTCCGGTGTGCTGCTGGGTAGGTTGGGGTTCCCGTTATACACTGTCTGTTGGGTTTTTGTTGTTTTGATGGATGGTTGGATGGTTGGAGGGAGGAGGAGGAAGAAAAAATAAACAGGTTATTCACGAGGGGAAAAAAAAGAAGAAAAAAAAGGTTATTTACTGAGGTTAGAATCTGGTACTTTTCTTTCTGGTTTTTTTTTTTTTTTTTTTTACTGTATTTGTACTGCACATACTAACTAAGGCACCATATAAATACTAAAAAAAAACAATTTTTGTGAAAGACTAGCTCCTGACTCAAAACACAGGACAATATGAACAAATTTAGTAGGTTTAAGCTTTATTTTTCAGCAAACACATTTTTTCATACTTTAAAAACTAAAAAAGTCTGTGAAAACCACATAACATGTTTCTCTGACTGGCACTCTATATTAGAAGATACTTGACCCTGCAAGCTAGCCCTTATGTGTAACCAAATAGTGAGGTTTCCCTTATGCACTGTCTGTTGTTGTTGGAATAAAGGGGTGGGAAAAACGGCTAAGTAGTGGTTGGTTAGCACTGAAGTCTCTGAATTAGATATCTCCGCTAGGACCTTAACAAAACATAAGTCAAAAAGAGGGGGGAAAATAAGTATGAAACTGATGAAAATTATACCAACAAGGATGATGGCTGGATGGTTTGAACATTTGCTTGCCAACAAGTAAACTGTAAGGATCTGGGTTCACTCCCAGCCTTCCCTTTCTTCCCAGTTTGAGCAAAAAATCATAGCTTTGTGTAAAAGTCCTTTGGATGAGACAATATTAAACTGAGTCCTGTGTATGTGTGTAAACGTATACAAAACATCTTGCACATGCGTTAAAAACCTGTTCCTCCTTATGAAAGTGTAAGCTATCGTATGCTGGTAGGAACAAATGACAGAAAAAAAACCCAGCATGCACACAGATGTCATGTTTACACACCATCCCTGAAGTCAGAATGCAGCTACCTAAATGGTACAGGGAAAAACAGTCACATATGCTTAGATCTCACCATTGGTAAACCTCGGAGCTCTAGCTGAGCAAACACATGTATACACACACACAAAAAAGATACTGGTGATGATAATCAATAACATCAATGATAATGAGGAGGAAGAGGTGAGCAATTCAACTACTGCAGTACTACTATAGTATGATTGATGATATGGTCATAATGATGTGTGGTGGGTGGTGGTGGTGGTGGTGGTGGTGGTGAAGTGTGTGATGATGTGGTGGTGGTGGGTGGTGGGTGGGTGGGTGGGGTGGTGTGGTGTGTGATGATGATGATGATGATGATGATGTGATGATGATGATAAAACCAATCTTGTAAAGCACACAAAGTTGCTACAGGAACTCACTGCAGTGTGCTCACATTTTTCACCCCAACACATGTTATAGATCAGTTTATCATGCAAATTTTAATATCATTAACACACTGATAACACACACACACACACACACACACACACACACACCACACTCTCTGTCTCACTCTGTCTCATCTCTGTCTCTCTCTCTCTCTCTCTCTCTCTCTCTCCTCTCTCTCTCTCTCTCTCTCTCTCTCTCTCTCTCTCTCTCTCTCTCTCTCTCCTGTGTGTGCGTTCAGTCTAAAATTTCTTTTTTTTTCCCTTTTTTTAAAAAAACAACTAATATCAACCCTCTACATTTACACTATCATTACTAATAGCTCCCACAACAGCTAATGCCATTAAAAAAAACCCAACAAAACCGTTGCTCTTTCTTTAAAGTACAAGGCATTCAAAATTTAAAGTATCTCCATGTGCAGTAAATGACAGATGTTCATGTTGCATTGGGTTTTTTTTCTGTCTTTATTATGACTTTTTACTGTCACATACTCACATTCACTCTGAATGTTTGTATCTCCCCTTCATAAGAGGTCAACACCTTTGCTATAAAACAGTTTCTGATTCTAATTCTCATTTATTTATTTATCTATTTATTTTATCTTTTATATCGAGGATAATGAAACAAGCACTCTTGTGCTTTTTTTCATCCAGTCCCCGTGTGTATGCAGTTTTGTAAATTTTGTCATCTGTTCCCACCGGCGCACAATGGCCTACTCCTACGAAAAGCGGAACAGGATTTAACGTGTGCGCAAGATGTTCTGCGTTTTTTTTATTCATTTTCATTTTTTTATTATTCTATTCTCTTGCTTTGGTTAAGGATAATGGAATAAGCACTCATGTGTTTCCTTAGATCCAGTCTCCGTGTGTATGCAGTTTTGTCAATTTTGTCATCTATTCCCACTGGCACACAATGGCCTACTCTTCTGAAAAGTACAACAAATTTTTAATTGTCGCGCAAGATGTTTTGCGTGCATTCGCTCATGGGATCTCAGTTTATAGTCTTCTCTGAAGAGCTTTTTTTGTTTGTTTGTTTGTGTGGTGTGTGTGATGTGCGTGCGTGCGTGCATGCGTGCGTGAGTTGTGTGTGTGTGTGTGTGTGTGCGTTGTGCGTGCGTGCATGCATGCGTGCATGCGTGCGTGTGTATGTACGGGGCATACATGTATACTTAAATGTAAAAAGACACAAAATTCAGATGCACACATAAAACATTTACATCTTTATGATACACCTTTTTTTTTTTTTTTTTAAAAGCAATCAAATTCTTATCCTCCCCTAGTTTCCTCCACTACCCGCCCCCTCCCCTCCCCTCCTCCTCTCCCCTCCCCCTCACTTCCATTTTTACAGCAGAATTTATTGCCACACACTGCAGAGGCAGATGTGGCGCAGTATCATCATCCAGTATGCAGGAACGTTCTAAGTCCACACACTCACTGCAGTACTTTAATGCTCTTGCACTGGTTGTACAAACCATCCCCTTTGTATTTCAGACAGCCTGACAAGAAATTCAACACCAACACACGCATACACATGCACACACACACACGCACAATGCTCTTGCACTAGTTGTACATCTATCCCCTTTTTATTTTACACAGCCCGACAAGAAATTCAACACCAACACACACCAACACACATGCACACACACACACACACACACACACACACACACACACACACACACAACACACACACACACACACACACACACACACACACACACACACAAAATGTGCATGTGTATGCACATGCACGTATATGGAAGACACAGGAGGCGTATCACTGTTGACAGTATGATAGTATCATCATTATATATATATATATATATATATATATATATATATATATATATATATATATATATATATATATATAATATAATTATAATATATTATATATATATATTATACACTGGGGACTTCATGGGCCCATAAAATGGAAGTTGAACAGCCTTAACCACTTGGCTATAGCGTTTGCCTAATGAATATTATCACAAAATTATCTCTGCTAACATCAGAGGGCTCTCATTGCCCTCATTCAAGCTGCTTCGTGCTCAGCTGATCACATTAACTCTATCAAAGCCGTCGCCTCTCTGAAAACAGAGACTAACGACCCAAACCTGTATCACTACCATTCACAGAGGTATACTACCAGTTCAGGTGGGGTTTTTTTTCACATACATAAACATTTCTCATTATCATAGGGGACGGGATAGCTCAGTGGTCAGAGCGCTTGCTTTCCCCCAGCCAAGGTTAAGCAGCGTCAAGCCTGGTTGCTAACTGGATGGATGACCGTTTGCGTGCCTTGGCTACAGTACAGTTCGCCAATTCACCAGCTGTAAATGGGTACCTGCCTCTTTAGGGTCAGAAGGTAAAGCAGCGAGGGAGAGGAGATTGGCGCTGCCCTCAATATCCAGGCCCCTAGAGAAGTGAGGTCTCTGACGCCTCGCTCCCCTAGACCACACATGTTATGGGACACCTTTACCTTTACTTATCATTTATTGTATTTAATGAGATACTGATATCTGTGCACATACGCAGTAATTTTCAAACCCATAAAGTTCTTTGGATGACACTATAAATTGAGGTCCCGTGTGCGAAAACACTCAGAATATTTTGCGCACATGTCAAAACCTGGTCCACCTTTCAGAAGAGTAGACCTTTGTGTGCTGATGGGAATGGATGACAAAATGTTCAAAATGCATGCACACTGGTGTCGTGTTTAAACGTTATCCTCAAAGTTGGAATGCAGTTACGTTAATAGTGGGCGAAAAACATTGTGTACACAAACCTTACCACTGATGAACCTCACAGCTTTGGCCGAGGTATGGAACACCTCTCCCCCCACCCCGCCAAAAAAAAACAAACCCAACCAAACCCTTCTGCTGTCTCTCACACAAAGGGATTTTGTTGTGGGCTCACCAGGAAGACCAGGGCAGAAGGTCAAGAGCATTATCCACTTCATAGATGAAATTATGAATTTTCAGATTCCATTACACTTCTGGTCTGTGGCAAGGTTCAAGTCAAATCAAATGTCAAGGAGTTGTTAAAAAAGGAAAAGTCAAGTAAATTAAGAATCAGTTCTTCTTTAAAAAAGAATATTAAAAAAAATAAAATAAAACAAAAATAAAAAAGATTCAAGGGGTTTTTTTTCACCTTAGTAAAAAAAACCCCATCACACACATGTATACAACTCCCACCCACCATCACCTCCAGACAGTTTGAATGAAGACGTTAAGCTTACCTGGGAAAAAAACAAAAAACACACCTCAGCTTACTGGTGGGGAAACCCCCCCCCAAAAAAAACCAGACCACCACTGAGCTCACCTGGCCGACAAAGTCGGTGAAGTACAGGTTGAAGCCCATGACGGCCGTCCAGGAGCAGAAGTTGGCCAGGGCCAGGTAGCGCAGCACCACAGGTATGCACAGCATCTCCCGGATGGGCTGGGGCAGGAGGCGGTGGACGTCGTGCAGCACGACCTTCACGCAGTGGAACAGGTGCCCCAGCCCCCGGGCGCGCACCATGATGCTCAGCTTGGTCAGGTAGCGCGTCAGGGAGCGGAAGTGCCGGGGGGAGCGCCTCTGCCCTCCGCGCAAGCGAGTCCTGTCTTTCAGGAACGAGTCTGAAGCCACGCCCCCTTCGTCCTCGCTGCTCGACGACTCGTACCCTGACTCCTGGGCGTTCTGCATGGGCGGGGTTTTGCCGGGGAGAGGGCCTTGTCCCCGGAGATGGCCACGATGGAGGAGGGGGCGTCGCCGTCGATGGCGGGAATGTTGTCGTGGGAGATCATGTGGGGGGTGAGGTGTCCCGTGAAGGGGACCTCGTCGGCGATGATGAGGGTGGAGGTGAGGCTCATGGTGAAGATGACGATGAGCATGGAGAAGATGGACGCCTCCTGGCCCCCGAAGTAGCTCCCCACGGAGTTGGAGGTCCAGTCGATGGCGGTCAGCAGGTAGCCCAGGATGCCGCCCAGGCTGACCATGACGGAGTAGATGGTGAAGATGCGGTCATGCTGGTGGGTCTCGCTGGACACGTCGCTCAGCATGGCCTCGCAGGGCGTCAGGCAGCCTGGCTGGTGAAGTCCAGCAGGATGGAGCCCAGCGTCAGGAAGAACACCCCCAGGCGGTGACTGAGAGGGATGTCCCCCAGCGCCATCACACTGAAGTACTCCCCAAAGGGGATCATGTACATCGAGATCACCAGCACGATCGACAACGTCAAAATGAAAGGACGCCGCCGTCCGAATCGGCTCCGGCACGAGTCCTGGCTCGACCTATGACGGGGACGAGGCAGAATGCCAGCAGAGGGCCCAGGCCCAGTAACACGTTCATCTCCTTCCTCGGAGTAGCCCGCCTTGAGCAGCATGGGGGGGATGTAGGTGAAGCCTGCCAGGCACAGATCTCCACTCCGCAGACCACGGAGTTGAGGAGGATCATCTGGGGGAGGCTGAGGGTGTGGGGCTTGTTGGGCATGGAGCCCCCCCTCCTTCCTGACACCTTCCCCATGGCAGACTCCAGGTCCGATACTGACAGCGACTCCATTCTGCTCCGTGTGTCCATGATTTCTAAAATATCTTCTTTTCTTTTTTCTTTTTTTTTGGGAAAATTTAACTGCTGCCGATTTTCATGTGTTTGTTTCAGATTCTTCTCTTCTCTCTCGGCACTGATTACTAATCTTGTTTTGATTTGATTTTAAATTTCTGTTATCCTTTCCTGAATTAATCTGTGCTTATGTCTTGAATGTTAAAAAGGGCACTCTTAGTCAAGTTTTTCAAGCCACGAAACTCCATCGTAGAAGATGAATTCTGCTGAAAGAGTATTACCCAGGGTTATAGCTGACACACACTACCAGTGACAAGATGTAAGCCTACACTAACTTGCAAAGATACTTCCAACATGAGAGGATTTACAGTGAATGTTGCTCAAAGGGAATCACTCCATCCACAAAACAGCTCAACTGCCGGCTTTTATCTTTTAAAAATTTTTTTTATAACAGTTTGCTCTTATCATTACTTTGGTGTAATTCCAGCGCAGCTATGTCATACAGGTGATTAGGCAGACAAGACTCTTTACAATAACACTGAGAGCTGCTGAAAATACTGATACCTCATTCTTTCCTTCTTAAGAAAATATTCTACTTATATCATGCTCTTGGCAACCATTGACCACTTGTGTGTACACAGATTCCTGCATGT
>CM060336.1:15305496-15312996 GCA_030674155.1 Stramonita haemastoma
GCACTGCATACAATCATCCACAGCCGCCATCCCCCACCCCCTCCACCCCCTCCCCTCCCTGACATTTGCACACACAGGTGTGTGTGCACATGACCCCCACACGTGCAAACAAAAGAACAGAGACAGAAGTAGACATGCACTCAAAAAGTGAATGGATGGGACCGGGAAAGCCACAATAAATCAAAGATTATGGGAGAAAAGATGAGGGCAATGTTACAACAATGAAGCTGTGAAGGATGACAGTGACGAAGAGGGTCAAACAAGGTCGGGGAGGGGCCCAGACAGAAGAAGGGGCCAAACGAGAAAAGGAAGTCTTGACTGACAGCTTTAAAATGCTAATTTGGAATCCTCAGTACTTGACAGTCATCTTGACTGACTGCTTTAAAATGCTAATTTGGAATCCTTAGTATTTGACAGTCATCTTGACTGTTTTAAAATACTAATTTGGAATCCTCAGAATTTGACAGTCATCTTGACTGTTTTAAAATGCTAATTGGGAATCCTCAGTATTTGACAGTCATCTTGACTAACTGTTTTAAAATGCTAATTTGGAATCCTCAGAATTTCAGAGTCATCTTGACTGACTGCTTTAAAATGCTGAATTTGGAATCCTCAGTATTTGACAGTCATCTTGACTGACTGCTTTAAAATGCTAATTTGGAATCCTCAGTATTTGACAGTCATCTTGACTGACTGCTTTAAAATGCTAATTTGGAATCCTCAGTACTGAGAGTCATCTTGACTGTTTTAAAATGCTAATTTGGAATCCTCAGTATTTGACAGTCATCTTGACTGACTGCTTTAAAATGCTAATTTGGAATCCTCAGTATTTGACAGTCATCTTGACTGACTGCTTTAAAATGCTAATTTGGAATCCTCAGTATTTGACAGTCATCTTGACTGACTGCTTTAAAATGCTAATTTGGAATCCTCAGTATTTGACAGTCATCTTGACTGACTGCTTTAAAATGCTAATTTGGAATCCTCAGTATTTGAAGTCATCTTGACTGACTATTTAAATGCTAATTTGTATCCTCAAGTATTTGACACATTTATTTTCAATGACTGTTTTACATCTGATTTGGAACCTTTGATATCTGAAAATCTATTTGGAATCTCAGTACTGAGAGTCATCTTGACTAACTGTTTTAATGCTAATTGATCTGAAAAGTCATTTGACAACTGTTTAAAATGCTTATTTGAAATCCTGAGTATTTGAGAGTCATCACTGAAACGAAGATCACAGGAGGATGTGCAGTCTGGAGAAGATCGGTAAGGTAAGGTGTGCATATATCACACATGCATGTATGTGAGATCACTGAATTGTCTGGTAGATGCCTGTGCCCTCATACAGAAACAGGACAAAACTAGGATAACGAATAAACATGTACCTCTGGTAGTTTCATTTCAACACACATTATATAATGTGCACATGCACACTGCCACACATACACACACACACACACACACACACACACACACACACACACACACACACACACACACACACACACACACACTCATGCATGCATGCATGAGAACACATGTGCATATGTACTTAGAAAGACACTCACCACACACAATCACACAATACAGAATCAATCTCCCTCTCTCTCTTTCTCTCTGTCTCTGTCTGTCTGTCTCTGTCTGTCCGTCTGTCTCTATCTCTCTCTCTCATGCACGCACACAAACCCCCCACACCCCCCGATGCATTCCAACAGCACATCATGCTCAATTCTCTTCAGGAGCTATACAAGTACACAGCTGAGACAGTGACCTCAGCCTACACAGAAAGAAAAAGACCAGACAGAGGAAGGGTGACAGGAGAAAAGTGTTAGAACTGCACTTTCAAACGCAAGCCCCTAAGAAAGGACACCCATTGTTCAAGACTACGGCCAAGTATGCGCCCAACCTATGGCTTTCCATCATTGTACGAGAAACATGACTTCATTCTCATCACGTGCGCATGTGTGTAAGGGGGGGGGGGGGGGGGGGGGGGCAGGGGAGAGAGGAAGGAAAGGGCATGTGGTGTGTGGGTGTGTGTGTGTGTGGGTTGTGTGTGTGTGTGTGTGTGTGGTGTGTGTGTGTGTGTGTGTGTGTGTGTGTGTGTGTGTGTGTGGTGTGTGTGTGTGTGTGTGTGTGTGTGTGTGTGTGTGTGTGTGTGTGTGTGTGTGTGTGTGTGTGTGTGTGTGTGTGTGTGTGTGTGTGTTGTGTGTGTGTGTGTGTGTGTGTGTGCACTTGTGTGTGTGACTATGAGAGAGAGAGAGAGAGAGAGAGAGAGAGAGAGAGAGAAGAGAGAGGAGAGAGAGAGAGAGAGAGAGAGAGAGAGAAGAGAGAGAGAAGCTTAAAATAATACATAAATAACTGAGGTTTGTCAGATTTAGAACTATAACTAAAAGTGGAATGTAAAAAGTGGCCCTGATGGCAGACAATGGCAGAAAGAGTGGTATAACTAACACAATTCATTTTATTCAATTTTCATTTATTCTTTTATATCGAGGATAATGGAATAAGCACTCGTGTGCTTTTTGACATGCAGTCCCCGTGTGTATACATACAGTTTTGTAAATCTTGTCATCTGTTCCCACCAACACACAATGGCCTACTCTTCTGAAAAGTGGAACAGGAATGATGTGCAGATTTTATCTTAAAGTGAATAAATGCAAGATGCCATTGAGGGCATACAAATCTTACATACCTTGAGGCAAAAACCAAACAAAACGAAATTTTAAAAAAAAACAGTCAAACAAACAAAAACAAATCCAACACAAATCCTAGCGACTGCAACCTTTCAAAAACAAACAGAAACAGAAAATAAAAATGAAAAAAAAAACACCCCGACATAAAGAAAATTTCATACTAACAACAGCAACAACACAACAAAATTCAGAGAGTCAAACAAACAACACACAATTTTTGTTGAAACGACAAAAACCCTAATCATAGAATTCTTCCAGAAAACGAACTATGAAAAGAACAAAACACACACACACACACACACACACACACACACACCACACACACACACACACACACACACACACACACACACACACACAAACAAACAAACAAACAAATTAAAAAACACACACCAAAAGACAATCAAACAAACTGTTTAAAGACAAAGACAAAGAAAAACATTTCCACACACAAATTTCAAACCTTTCAGTCAAAAACCCACCTCTCTGATTTCAACAGCTGTGGATTAAAAGTTCTAAATCCACAAAGGACCTGCCCCGTGGCAGCTGTGTAATGTGTGTACGCTAACAATCAATCAACAAACCCACCCACCCACCAACCAATCAATCTAATTAATGCAGGCAGCTGAAAAGCCTGTTAAGATGCCTACTAATAAACTGTCAATACAGCAAACCGTACAGATTCAGACCTAACGCGTGCCCAAATCAATAATCTATGTTTACTGAGCATTATGATTATTAATCTTTGTCGATGTACAGCTGCAAATCTTTGCAACCTAAGTAAGTGGTGGGCATAATGACACTAACAGTACATTTTGTTTCATAGCAAGCGTGGTGATAATGTCAGGAATAGTGGTTAGCATAGTGAATTTTCAAATTATCAACAAACCCAAAGTCGGTTTGCGACCTTTAACGGTGGGCAAAAAAAACGGTCACATGCGCAAAAAATCTTACCATCAGGTGAACTTCAGAGCTCTAGACAAAAAACAAAAAGCAACAAACAAAACAGACAAAACAAACAAATTGTTATCAACCAATATGATTAACAAAACAAATGTCTGTGTTGTCTATAAAAGATACAAAACAGTGAATCAATAACATCAAAGTAGCGATCACTTAAAAGGGTCAAGTAGATTATCTTGTAAGAATGTACTTCAACAGAAAATTACTATCCTCAGCAAACATTACAACTCACTAGAATTTACTACCTCCAATATTGAACTCCTTCTGAAAAATTCGTCGTCATAATGTAGAAACTTTCATGAAAAATTTCCCTTTGATGACACACACTTTCTGAGGTTATTTCCCATCATTAGTTATTACATTTCTGAGGCTTTGCCATGTTAACTCTGAGACTGTTGCTGTGAAAAGAGATATTCATATAATGAGTAATATCTACCCAATACGTCTTTAGCCCAGGGAAAATTCCAGAGAAATTACAATTCTATAGAAGTTTTACATAGATATTATGCTCTCTCTCTCTCTCTCTCTCTCTCTCTCTCTCTCTCTGCTCTCTCTCTCTCTCTCGATACTCTCTCTCTCTACAAACAAAACTCACATACACACACACCATCACACACAACAAACACACCACAAGCACACACATACACCACACACACACAACACACACATCAACACACACACACACAAACACACACACACACACACACACACACACACACACACACACACACACACACACACTCACACACACACACACACCACTCCTCCACACACACCACACACACACACACACACACACACACACACACACACACACACACACACACACACACACACACACACACACACACACAAACAACAACACACACACACACACACACACACACACACACACACACAACAGAGAGAGAAAAGGAATCAAAAACTGAATCGAAACTAAATAGCAAAATTCACCAATAATATTTTGTAAGGTTATACAAAAAGATGTGAAACAAAAAGTGACCTACTTCCTCCATCAGATTCCAGCTGTCTCTACTGTCACAGCCGTTACAAAAACATATACAATACTGTATTAAATTTGTGCCCCTGACTCTCTCAATGAACTGATCTTAGCTAGACCCACACAAACTACATATTAAATTTAACTACACTGATAATAGAAAACTTGACATTTTTTAAATCTGCACATAAGGGCCCTGGTTTTTCTCCAATGCTGCAACTAACGTGACAAAACATGACTGACTGACTGACTGACTGACTGACTGAATCTACTGACTGACTGACTGACTGACTGACTCTCTAACTGACTTAATTGACTAGCTGACGACTAGCTGACTGACTGACTGCTGACTGACTCTCTAGACTGACTGACTGACTGACTGACTCTCTAGATGACTGACTGACTGACTGACTGACTCTCTAGACTAACTGACTGCTGACTTCTCAGTGTACTCCCTGAGGAGTCTTTAGGGCACTGTACTTAATTTTCCAGGCAGTGTGTCATGGACAAGTTGGATCTGACAATCCCCCTCCCTTGCCAATTGAAACTTTACCACTGATGGTAGGGGGACAGGATAACCTAGTGGTCAGAATACTGCACTCGCAATTTGATGACCCGGGTTCGATTCCCGCTCAAGGGATTTTTTCCTCTGGAGTTAACATCAGTGCTGACTCTACTCTTCCGAAAAGTCCTTCAGATGAGACTATAAATTGGGGCCCCCGTGAGCGAATATACGCATAACATCTTGTGCACACGTTAAATCCTGTTCCCCTTTTCTAAGAGCAGGCCATTGTGTGCTGGTGGGAACAGATGACAAGATTTACAAAGCTGCATACACAGGGACTGAATGTAAAAAAGCACATGAGTGCTTATTCCATTACCCTTGATATAAAAGAATAAATAAATAAATGAATGCTATAGCTGAGTGGTTAAGACCATTCAACTTCAATCCGCAGATCCATAAAATCGTGGGTTTTAATCTTGGTGGTATCTGGTGAATTATGGATGGGAACTTTACAATTCCCAGGCAACTTCAAGTGCAGACCCGCCAGTGCCTTAATATTTTCGTGTATTATACACGCACGGCACACAGAAGGTTAAATATGCGTGTTAATCCTGTAATTCATGTAAGCATTTGGTGAGTTACGGAAACATTAACATACACAGCAGACATCCCCGAAGTTGGAATGCGCTACCTTCATGGTGGGAAAAACAGTCACATACAGTAACACAAACCTCACCATTGGTCAACTTCAGAGCTCTAATGCAAAAACACAAACAAACAAAAAAGGAAAAAAAGCCTTTACCACCAAGTACTGTATCTATTTCTGACCCACCACCCCCAATCTGTTTTGAGGACAGTGCCAATGGGTTTTTTTCTGGAAAGAAAGTCATCTTTGATGGCAGGTCGTCGTAGCTGTCATGTCTGATAGTTCATATGGATCATACTTTTTACTAGGCCACTTATGCAATTTTCATACCCAATAGCCATTCTTCTAAACGCTTTCGATCTGCCACACAACTATACATCAAAGACTCGGTCAAACACTTGGTATGTTACTGATGAAAACAATGAACCGTTTAATGACCTGAGGCTATGGCAGTTAAAACCCAGAAAACCCAGATATAAGTTTCTTGTCTTTTGAATGACAAATCTTAAGGAATCCACTGTTCAAGAAATGATCATCACTCTGTTTTTTTGTTTGCTTTGGCTTCTTTTTTTTTCTTCTTTTTTTTTTTTTTTTTTTTTTTTGGGGGGGGAGGTCTTGATTGCTTTTTCTTCTTCTTTTTTTTTTTTTTTTGGGGGGGGGGGGGGTTCCTCAGTTAGAGCTCCGAGGTTCACCAATGGTGATGTTTTTGTGTATAAGACGATTTTTGTCCCCACCATTTCGGTAGCCATATTCTGACTTCCAAGATGGTGTCTAAACACAGCTCCTGTGTGCATATGTTTTTGAAATTTGGTCATTCGTTCCTGTCCGCATGATATGGCCTACTCTTCCAAAAGGTAGAATGGTTTTTAACAGGATGTTCTGCATGCATTTGTACACAGGGCCTCTGTTTATAGTCTCATCTGAAGGATTTTGACATTCTCAAATTGTGAAGAAAGGACAAGGTTGGAATCGAACCCAGAACCTCACGGTTTACTTGTTAGGCAGGTGACTGTCAACCATCCTGTCACCCTTTTATTTTTTAAAAAATCTGGTTTAATGTCCTACTGCTTAATTAAGGCAACATCTCAGGTAATAAAAATAAGAAGAAAAAAAACACTTTAAAAAAGCATTCTAAAAATTAGGCAATGCATCATTTTATATTCTTTGTTAATAAATCCATGGTAACTCCTGTCATACACTAACAAAACTTTCCTCTTTTCTAATTGTTTTCTTTCTTTTGGGGAAAAGGATTTCTTTTAAAAAAAAAAATATATATATATAATATATATATATATATATATATATATATATATATATATATATATATATATATATATATATATATATATATATATAATACATATAACATGAACATTGTGATAAATGATTTTAAAAAACATACACAAAGAAGTACTTGAATCAAACTAGTCACCCCAAGACCATTTATGTTTAGTCAAACCAAGTGTTTAAAAAAAAAAAAAGTCATTACAGTGAACAATTTTTACATATATGATATATAATATATATATATATATTCTCTATCTCTCTCTCTCTCTCTCTCTCTCTCTCTCTCTCTCTCTCTCTCTCTCTCTCTCTCTCTCTCTCAGAATATCTGAAAATATTTCACACACACACACACACACACACACACACACACACACACACACACACACAACACACACACACA
>CM060336.1:15317996-15415496 GCA_030674155.1 Stramonita haemastoma
TGTGTTCTTTGTATGATATTTTGAGGAGTCTTCTGTGGCACTTGTTCTCGAATGCTTGGATTCTCCTCTCTAACTCTGCTGTCAGAGTCCATGATTCACAGCCATATAGGAGGATAGATATCACGAGGGATTTGTAAAGGTGGTATTTGGTGCAGAAGCTGATGTTATTGCTTCTGATGATCTTCTCGAGTCTGACTAGAGCAGATGTTGCTGTTGCAATGTGAGCTTTCACTTCATTGTTTGATGTGCCATCTTTTGTTAGGATGGAGCCTAAGTATTTGAATTGGCTCACCTCTTCTAGTGTTTCTCCATTCATCTTTATTTCCGTGATGTCATTACTCGCACTGTTGACCATGATCTTTGATTTCTCTGTACTGACCTCCATGCCGTATGCGCTCGCTCGATCTGTTAAATTGTCTGTGAGGATTTGCAGTTCTTGTTTGCTGCTGCCCATGAGGTCAATGTCATCTGCAAATCTGAGGTTGCAAAGGGGTCTTCCACCAATTTAGCTATTGCTAAATTTAGCAAAATACATGTATGCAGTATTGTGTCATAATTTTTATGCAGTGGCTAACTTCTATAAACATTTACCAAGTGGTTAGTGTCATTGTTGTGAAGTGTGTGTCATTCAAAGAGTATACTTTCTGAGTATTGATTACTACTTCGTTGGAAAAAAGTTAAAGAAAATTAAAGTCTGTCCCAAGCCTAAGGCTCATCAGCAGGCCAGTGCTTATCCCGGTTTCTGTGGCGTTAAGCGACTGAGAGTCATAGACTCCCCCCTGGATAGGACGCCAGTCTATCGCAGGGTTAACCCCCAATACAAGGTTGGTACCCCTTTTACACCTGGGTGGGGTGAGAAAATAGCCGTAAAGTGCCTTTTCCAAGGGCACAACGCCATAGCCGAAAGCTGGGATGGAACCCGCAACCTTTAGATCACGAGTCCAACGCCCTAACCACTAGACTCCAGCGGCAGCTTCGTTGGAAAAACTGACAACCAAATTTACAGAACTAACTTTATATCTGAACATATAAACTTGTTCAGTTGTTGTTTCTAAAGGAACAACAACAAACAAAAGTTAATGTAAACTGAGAAAAATGAAAGACCAACAAAGCAAACTATTCCAAAACAAATACCCAATATAAAAATGACATTTTCAACAACAACAACAACAAAAACAACCCAAAAGTGATATATATATATATGTATGCTCAGTCATGAATTTATACACTCAGATGTTGAAAAAAAAGTGAACATTCTTTTTCATTTTCAGGTCACGCAAGCAGGTGGATTATGCCAAGTTTGAGGCAGATAATGATGGTAATGTTGAGCACTCTCTGTCTCACAATCTCCCCGTTCTGACTAACTTTGAAGTTGAGGTTTCATGTTCAGATCAGTTACTCTTACAGATGAGATCTTGTCATTTTACATACATCAAACATCTTCAGTCAGGGGGAGGGAGGAAGAAAAGAATAACCTTTTAGTTTTGGCTAGAGTGTCAAAGTTGTGGTCTGATTGTACATGAGGGCACAGGCTCAGTCTTCAGATCTCTGCAAACATTTCGATTTGAGGAGAGTTTTTCTGCAGAGTTAACATTGGGTCTCATTTCTCGCAAATGCACAGATATTGCCATATTCATTGGGTGGAGTGGGTAGTGCCTGGCCTCCTGTGCTTCAACTCTGCAGGAGGTCTGCCTGCTGGCCTCAGCTGACATGTTCTGACTTCAGGGCAGCTCATTAAGAAGTTCATAAGAAAAAAAATTGCTTGAAATAAGCACATAAGGCCTCCTGGGAAGACAGAAAATAAGCGTGAGAGAGAGGGAATTAAGAGGTTAGGCAAAAGACAGAAGCAAAGGGAAAGATAGAAAAGGGGAAATTTCTTGTACAGAATTTCTGTATTTGTTTGTTTTGATTGTATTATACTTAAATAGTCCCAGCGGAGATATCCGATTTAGGGACTGTGGTAACCACAAGTCATCCCATTTTGGCACTGTGGGCCACCCTAAAAATAGTACAGTTCTAAACCAATGTAATGCTGTGCAAGCATAATAAAAGATTTTCCAGAAGGTGGGGATGCTATCTAATATATACTGCAAGAGCATCCCCATTTGAGGGGGACGTGTGTACATGTGTGTGTGTGTGTGTGTGTGTGCATGCGTGCGTGTGAGAGAAAGAGAGAGAGAGAGAATAAACTTCAAAATGTAATAATTTTCACAGACACCTGTCTTCACTTTTGTTTGTCTATATATAATAGGAAAGTATAGAGTATAGCCCTGTTAAGTAATATCAAAGCAGGTGCACTTCCATAGCAGCATCACTACATCATCCTGATCACCATTGAGCATCATGCAATACAAGAAAATTGGCCCTGGCTGCTCTGGTCTCTTGGTGACTTTCAGTTTCCGTTTCCCATACATTCTGTGCCTATGGGGCATTGATTCTAAAGCCTTTGGGATAAGTGGTTCATGGAGGAAGGTTGCTGGAGGGGCATTGTGCTGGTCACCACCCTGAGTGGGTGTCTCACTCAGGCTGGCTTTGTGACTAAGCTATTATTGTCGTCAGTAGACGGTTTAGTAAGTGGTGTCATGCATATGTTTGCTCAGAACAACTTACAAGCATAACTGAACGCACCGCAACAATGGGACTCAGCAGTAGTGCAGGGCCCCTCTGACTGGTGGGCCTATGGTGGCCTAACTTTGAAAGCTCCCTGTGGACTTCTGACCCTGGGGATGCGATATGAGTCTGGGTATGTCTGGGGCAGAGAGAGTGAAATGAACGTGGTAATAGCAGGTCAGGAGCATCCCAAAAGATGAGGCAGCAAACAAACAAACTAAATAACAAACTTACTAGATTAGTAAATGACATACAAAAAATGATTTTAACATCAGAATCTCGTAGACCTTTACATGTTTTTCTTTGTCCAAACTCCTAAGCACAGCAGAATGAATGCTTGAAATTAAAGAAAACCAGAATAACAAAAGAAATAAACCAATTTTTACTGTCAACAAGTTGTATGTGGGGATTCTTATTCATAAGTGCCATAAATTACCATTTTATTTTCACATTTTATGGAAAGCAATAGTACTATTGGCAGAATCTAAATGTCAGAATTACGTACAGTCTCTGTACGAAATCTAAAAGTCAGTACTCCAGCAGAAGTATATTACTTTAAGTGAATGTTCAATAAATTTTGTCAACAGCTTCTGTTTTGTGTCAGCAATAAAGGGTTAATGGAGGAGAGAGAATGGTTTAACTACTCAGCAACAGTGTATAATCATAATCTCACATTTCTATCTGTTTCCAATGTACTGTTTTTTATGGAATGGTGACAGCTTGAAACCGTCAGAGACAGATGTGAGAGTGATGATGATCATATTTATTTGTATTGTTATGTCTGCCATTGAGGGTGAAAAAAGGGCTAATCAAAGGGCATCACATGAAAACGTTGAAAAAAAAGTGTTCATACCATTACCTTAACAAAAAAAATTACGTCTTAAACAATCCAAGCAAACAAAGCAAGTATGGAATCAAAAGAAGACAATTGATGCTTGGAGTTCAAGAAAGGCCATCAGTAAAGTGTGATCTGCTGTGTAAGGATAATAAACAAAAACACATGATTAGCAAAGAGAAAACTGTGAAGTAAACAAAGAATGTTATCTCTGAATAACATTGAATAGATAGATCTACTCATTTCTGCATAATGCTTTTGCTTACATTAGGTATGATGAGGTCAGAGGAGTTCTGAGGGAGTCAGCAGGGCATAGAAATTTTTTACCACAATCATCTTAGCGTAGAAGTTGTAATTACAATTAGTAATAGTAGTGTCTGTAACTGTGTAAGCATCAGTTGTGTAGACCAATCACAATATTTGAGATTCAGATCATTTTAGCTATATGTGTCATGAAAGGAGGTAAATTGTGATGGTTTGTGTGTGTGTGAGAGAGAGGGGAGAGGAAGGGATGCTACTTTTAGTATCTCTTCATTCACAGATCTTATTGTTTATGTTTGTGTTGGTGTTTTTTTTTTCTCCAGATGACTTTGCCAGTCCTACACCCCCACCTTCAAAGAAAAAGAAGACGTCAGAGAAGGGTGAGGGGCGAAGAGAGAAGGAAAAACCTGCCAAGGTCACATCATCTGATAAACCCTCAGGGAGAAAGGAGAGGCATGTATACACTACAGTGTGTCTTCATTGAAATTCTGTTTTCCTTCATCTTCCCATGTTCTGTCTGTCTGCCTTTCTTAGTTATTTAGTCACAGTTTTTACATAGATGTCTCTGTCTCTCTGGTTCTCTGTCTCGGTCTCTCTTTGTCTCTCTCTCTCTCACTCACTCACTCACTCACACACACTCACTCAGTCACTCTCTCTCAAATAATTTTCCATGAGAAGTACCTACCCAGTATCAGAACAGCTTCAGTTTTCCTTTTCCTTGTACATTGGGAACATTTCTTATGAGTTACTTCACTTCTGCCAAGAAATCCACTCGGCAGATTCTTGACCAACTGTGTTAAGTAATTGCACTGGTGAAGCCTGTCATCCTTGCTGGGTTGTTTTATGTTTACTACAGCCAGCTTCTTCATCAAACACACAGACAGCAGCTATTGTTGTCTGTCATATGTGCAAAAATGTGTTGCACTGCCATTAGGCATCTGACAAAGCAACCCCAGCCGCAGTGCATCCAACCTCAGATAGGGAGAAGATTGTTATATTCCAGGTCTTTTGGGGGGGAAAGGGCATGAGAATGGACCAAAAAAAGTCAGAAAATAGACAAGAAGGAAGTGACAGGGGGGGAAAAGGAACTTGGCAGAAACAAAGAGACAGATAGAAAATAAGGATATCCTAGCACATAATTTCCAGAAGGTGGGATTTGCTATTTATACTGACGGGCCCCCCTTGCAACCTCACAGGGAGAAAACTGCAACCTGCTGAGAGAACTGAGATCAGTTACAAATTACAGGATCTTTACATTCCTGATCATTTCAGTGCCCCCAGTTATCCCTTTAACCATTAACACTTTGTACCCCAAGGGTGCAGCTGCACTGCAGTCTCTGTGGACCAGCCCTGCAGCAGCTGAGTGCAGTGTGCACTGGGTCATCATAGTAAAATCCTCATATCTTTTTTGTTTGAAGCCCATTTCTTATGAAACTATGGCATTGTGTGGGTAAATGACTGCCCATTATATGCGTGCATAAAAATTTATATTGCATAAAAAAGAGTATGTTAATTATGGTGTCAAATTACGTAATTGCTCTGATTTTAAGTGGTGATCCCACTGATGGGCTTATGATTTTTATGCAATGTATGCAACAAATACAACACAACAACAACAAAAGTATACAAGAATCTCAAATAAACAGGGACAAACATAGGTACTATACAAGTTTTCTTCCAGCATGCATCAAATGTAATATAATCAAAGGGAACCACTGAACTGTAGACATGACACTGTCACAATAACGATCATGGAATATACAGATAACATTTCTTCCCTAGTCCAAGAAAGTTCCTGAACTTTTCTACACTACTTTATTCATATGTACAGAATGTTTGCACTTCACCAGGTGGCTTGTAGTTCATTTTCATGTAAACAGTTGGTGTTTATCGTAGCGGTACTCACAGTACCAAGGCCACGCCCCTCCCCAGTCACCCCCCCCCCCTTCCCACCCCTTTTAGCTGGCCTATCTCGTTCCTCGAGCGGCACACAGTGAGTATCACGAGACTCAAAGCTCTCACGATCTCTATCCAAAACACGATCTTTATCGGCAACGTAATAACTCGTTTAAAACTTCTGTTACTTCGTCAGCAGTGAAAGTATGATGTACCAAAGCCATACTACAAGCATATGACACGTAAAACAACAATAAACACAACAAAAACACGCTCAATTTATATGCAGATTAGCTGTGAACGATGTGCGACCAACGTGGCAGCTAAAGCCAACAAGCTAAAACGACCATGTGAGAATAGAACAGAATGGGAGGGCGAAAGTGAAAGTACCTGCTGTGGTACGGATTAATCCGTACCCCGTCCAGGGGAGATGATCGTGTGGTACGGATTAATCCGTACCTGGGGTAGAAAGTGTTAAGGGAGAAGCTAGTCTGATTTTTTTTTTTTTTTACTTTTCCCCCATCCATTAGACCATGAGTGGTGATTTGGGCACTAGTCTTTCAGATGAGACAATAAACCGAGGTCCCGTGTGTTACACCTCATTATTTAGCGCACGTAAAAGAACCCATGACAACAAGGGGGTTGTCCCCGGCAAAATTCTGTAGAAAAAAGCCACTCTGATAGGGAAACAAATACAGTTGCAGACAGGAAAAAGAAAAAATAAATAATGGGTAGGCACTGCACATGTGCTGACATGCTCTCCCCAGGGAGAGCGGCCCGAATTTCACACAGAGAAATCTGTTGTGACAAAGTGGTATAAATTATTTACAGCACGTAAAAGAACCCACGGCGACAAGGGGGTTGTCCCTGGCAAAATTCTGTAGAAAAAAGCCACTCTGATTGAGAAACAAATACAGTTGGAGACAGGAAAAAGAAAAAATAAATAATGGGTAGGCACTGCACATGTGCCGACATGCTCTCCCCAGGGAGAGCGACCCGAATTTCACACAGAGAAATCTGCTGTGACAAAGTGGTATAAATAAAATTTTTTGTCAACATGTCCTCAGATTGCCGCTGGATGACAAACTGTATGAGCGTGACCTTCAGGCCGCCCTGGAGATGTCACTGCAGGAGTCAGCGTCTCAGCCAGACAAAGAGGAGGAGGCCTCCAGGACAGTGGAGAGTCACGCCATTTTGCACAGCACGCCTAGGGTAGACTCTGATCGTGCCCTGACCAGAACAGGTGTACTGTCATTTTGTGATGGGTACTAAAGTGTGTGCGTGTGTGTGTTTGTGTGTGTGTGTGTGTGTGTGTGTGTGTGTGTGTGTGTGTGTGTGTGTGTGTGTGTGTGTGTGTGTGTGTGTGTGTGTGTGTGTGTGTGTGTGTGTGTGTGTGTGTGTGTGTGTACCTCTAGGTTCATTTGAAAAAAATGTTTGACTGAATATCTATTTTGTAAAAACTTTGATGCAGAAATGTGTGTGTGTACCTGACTACCTCTATCAGGTTCATTTGAAAAAATTGTTTTACTGAATATCTATTTTGTAAAAACAAACAAACAAAAACTATGATATAGAACTGATGAAACAGTCTAGGGAAAAAAAAGACTGTCTCAGCATTGCTTACTTCTTCAAATATTCACCTGAGTGAACAAAAGAAATGATTTTTTGATGTTGGTGAAAATTATCAATACTGGTGAAACAATTGATGCACAGTGTGGACAATCCACAATAATAAACTCAGATTTTTTTTTTTTAAAGAAGAGAGCTTAGGAGCTAGCACGTCTCAAGTGTAGAGAGCAGCTCGGTAGGTTGCATACATATATACATATGTCATTGTACATGGTTTCAGAGGAGCCAGAGGATTCCCAGAGCATCATGCCATCAGCCATTCCACACGGAGTGACAGCAGACAACAACATAGAATTCCTGGGCACAGTCACCTGCAGTGACTCAGAATCCCAACCACCACCTCCAGCAGCCAAGCGACGAGCAGCAGCCTGCAGCAAGAAAAAGTCCAGTACTGTGTATGATGAAAGTAAGCTTTTTGTTTTGCTTCATTATGTTTTTTGTTTTTCTTTTGACCACCAACCAACCATCATTACCATTGCAAGTCTCTACGGAGTTCGGGTCATTGTAATTGTTTTTTTTGATTCTTTTGCTAATTTCAACTCCTGGGATTTCACCATCTGTGGAAATGTTTGCATTTTGTAGCCTTTTTTTTTCTCACCATAAAGGTAGATGCATTCCTTTTCTGAAGATTTTTTTAAATAATAGGTAAAAGAACTTATATGGTTTATTCTATTGACATATTCTATGATGGAAGTTGTTACAACCAAAGTCCTACAGGTCCTGTTTTTGTTTTCTTGATGGCTTCATGCTAGTCAGTCAAAATTGTATGTTATGTTCTAGTTGTTTCATTTTCAGTTTGATGTACCTAGCACAGTAAACATTCATTTATTTTAAAAACTGCACTGATAGGTTAGCTAACTCTGTGCCTTATGAGAAAAAAACAACAAAACTTTCCAGCAGTTTTAGATAAAACACTCATTAACAATGAATACCATCATTGCAGCTAGATCCAGGGAGTGTAAACCCCCCTGCGCCCCGAAAAAAATCTCAACTGGTTTGTCCTTGAATGTTTTTAGTGTTTTTAAACTTAATAGCAGGGTTCATGATAAGAGGATTTTTTTTTTTTTTTTTTTTTGTGAAGACTTTCTGCTGTCCAGCTCCCACTACAGTTTTTTTTCTTCTAAATGTCAGACATCTACTTCACTTTTCACATTGTTTACTTTCAGGTACAGATGATGATGATGATGACTTTGGTGATGAAGGTTCTTCTGAAAGCGACAGCGACTTTGACGACGCAGACAGTGACTTTGATGATGGCAAGGTCAAGGGCAAATCAAAAAGAAGGTCAAAGGCAAAGCAGCACCAAAACAAAGCAAGGCTTCTGCTGCTGCTGCTGCTGCTGAGAAGAAACCTAAGACAGCTTCAAAGTGCAACAGCAAAGGTATGACTCTTTTTCTTTTTTTTTTTCATTCCTCACTAATGCTGAGATTCTGTGTATTCAAGAATTTTTACCCTTCGTTAAAGGTAGCGTCACTCCAACTTCAGGGTCAATGAACTTTTTGTTTTGGCATTCCTCTTTTGCATTACTGAAAACAGTCGTTCTGTTGAGAGCTGAATTTATTTTCCTCCCACCCTCCACCCAATTCTCACCCCCCCCCCCCCATTCTCACCCCAGACCCCCAAATAAAAAGGTGTGCAATTAATTTTATTTATTTTTTATTTTTTATTTTATTCTTTTATATCGAGGATAATAGAATAAACACTCATGTGCTTTTTTTCATCCCGTCCCGTGTGTATGCAGTTGTGTAAATATTGTCATCTGTTCCTACCAGCACACAATGGCCTACTCTTACGAAAAGCGGAACAGGATTTATCGTGTGCACAAGATGTTCATACATTTGAGCAGGGTTTATCAACTGGTCATTATCTGAATCGCTGAAAGTTCGCATCCTCAGCTCCCACCCTGACACATGGACACATTGACAGACGTGCAATTGTGTGTGTGCACACACGCACGCATGCAGACACACAGACACGAACACACACACACACACACACAGATACACACAAACACACACACACACACACACACACACACACACACACACACACACACACACACACACACACACACACACACTCACACACACACCTCATACACACACACTTTACTTATTCAACATTTTGACATTTATATTCTGGAAAATATTTATTTAAAATCATTTTCCTTTCCTCTGTTTGACTGTTAGCCCCATCAGCTGGGCAGGGGGTGGCCACACCCAAGGCAGCAGTGTCATCCACAGCACAGAGCAGAGCCGCCAGCAGTGTGAACCACAGGGTGGGAGCATCCCTACCTGCATCCCTACCTGCCTCTGCCACACCCAAGGCAGCCGTCAGCAAATTGCCCAGTGCTCCTCACAAGACACCTGTGTGGACACCCCCAGGTACAGTGTTTATTGCTGTGGGGTTTTAGGGGAGGGGGGGCGGGGGGTTGTTTGTTTTGATTTCTTTTCTCTGTTGTTTTTTTCTTTAGTGTACTGAAGCATTGCTTTCTTGAAAGAAAAAAAAAGAAAGACTAGTTGTATGCCTGTATACATGTGTGTGTTTGTATGGAAAGTTTTGTTTTCTTACATTTATGATGAGATTTTGTAAAAAAAAAAAAAATTAATAATAAATAATTTTTTTTTCAATCTGTATATAAAAAATCACCCAAACAAATAGAAAAGAAAATTTGCATCAATTTGAAAAATAGCTCTCAAGCACAACTATATTTTATCTTTTCAGCACGGAGTGACAGCAGCAGCAACAGTGGCAGTGGTGCCGCCCTGAAATCTCCTTCGTCAGGTTTGCGGTTGGGGTTATCCCGTCATGCACAAATCAAGCCGCTCCACCCTTCCCTCAAAGTATCCTGAGCATCCATCAACCTTCATCCCCCCCCCCCTCCTCCTTTGGAGACTGTCTGTTCAGGATTTGGCCAAACTCCACTATTCAGTTGACTCTTGTAATTATGGACCTTGACATATGTGATGCTCCACCACATAAGGAGTCACATTGCACCAGAGGTCAATTTTTGGTTATTGACAAGTTATTACTCTGCAATAAAAAGGCTATTCAATACCAAAAAACAGATTGAAAATCGAACATTTCTGTGCAAAGTTATTACAAACTGAAATGATAGACTGCAGGATGTGACAAACTGAGAAACGGGCAAGTTTATTTCCGTAACAGGTTGTCAGAATAAGGGCTTGGGTATTTTCAAAGCACATTTAAAAGCAAAAGGAATAAAAAAAATTATGCCTTGATATTTCAGTACAAGGTAGAATAATGGATATAGTTTAATAATTTATCAAAATCTCAAAATTGACAACTTGACCCCCACCTGCCTTTAATTAATGGTTCCTTGCGCAGAATTGGGTAATGTGCTAAGCGACTCATTCCGTGGTAGATCGTCACATATCTGGTACAAGTCTAGATGAAGATAATGGGTGTTGGAGCTGTACTTTACCTCTGCCCAATGAGACCAAGACCAAGAACATCGTTTGTCATGAAAGTTTGTCAGCAGATAGATTTGGACGTATTTATTGCAGTAATATGAACCTCACTTTTGTGTCTGTGTTCTTCTGCAGGCAAGTGTCTTGGGTTACGATTCCATCTAGACAGAATTTTCTGGTGTTTCCCGTAAGGGTCTTGAACTATGTTTTAGCAAATACCCTGATGTGTTCAGCACTGTTTTTACTGATGTTAATTTTGGAACAGTTCCGTTTTCTTTGGAGCAGAATCAGAGGTAAAAACAGAAAGTGAAAGACTTATTTGCCTGAAGAAATGATGTATAGTATTTTAATTTGTGGTTGTTTTCATTATTGTTTTGTTTGTATGGGTTGTTATTTTTTGGGGGGGGGGGTAATTTTTGTTGGTGTTTTTTGTTTGACTTTCCTTAGGGAAGGGGGAAGGAGTGGGAGAGGAATGGTTTTGGTGTGTGTGTGTGTTCTTAAGTTAACATGTTGTTCCAAAGTAAAGTGATATTAGATAAGAAAGTAAAGAGGAAGGTTTATGAATGTAATTACATGCATGTGCTTTTGTGTAAGTGCGCATGCATACTTGAGTGTGTGAATGTGTGTATGTGTGCGTGCACCCATTATTCTTTTATTGTATCCCTGCACTATTTACTTGTGTTAAAAAAACAAAGCAGACTGAAGGAAAGAAGTGAAGGAATTCTATATTATTGTCAGCATTTCTCTATGAGAAGGATTTATTTGTAAAGCAGACTGCTGGGGCAAAAATTTGTTTATCAGTAGCCATTTTTAAGTGTTTGTTTCCATTTGTTATTTTGGGGTGGGGCAGTTTGGGGTTTTTTTAATGTTTTTTTTTTTTTTTTCCTTTTTGTCTTTCATCCGGTTTTGATTGCTGAGTTTCTGCAGGAGATGGCATTGTGTGCAGAACGTTCCATTTTATGCTACACAAGTTGTCAAGATTTCCACTGAGCAGATGTTTGACAGTTGTATATTTCTGCATACAATTAAGCCTTGGTTACTTACACAGTGTGTTTGTGCTTCCACATTCCTCCAAATACTGACATAGATCACAGGATTTTCATCATGCATGTCTGATCTTCTGCATGAAGAGAATAAAGAAATGGTAGGTCCGTACTTCAGCTTAACCTGGAGGATTTTGACTCTAAAGATCCCCTTTTTCAATCCTCTGGAATCAGCCAACTTTCTAACCCATGACTTCAAGATTACTTTAACTTGACTACACTTTTAACTCCTTGAGTTGTTGGGCCCTGTGCTGATTTTTTCAGGCTTTTGTTTGCAAACTTTTTCGGCCCGGCATTATGATAGCTGCATTACAACTTTGAGGATGATGTCTAAACATGACACCAGTAAGCAGGCATCAGGGCCTACCTGCGTGCAATGGCCTACTCTTCTGAAAGGTGGAACAAGTTTAAATCTGTACATAAAACTTGTAGTCAAGCAAGAGACCTCAGTTTTAAGTCTCATCCAAAGGACTTCAGGGGGGGAGTAGAAATGTTGGTAATGTTTACTCCAAGGGGGAAAAATTTCCTTGAGCAGGTGCCTCAGTTGTGGCTCAAACCTAGGCCATCAGAATATGAGCACAACACTCAAACCACTAGGCTTTCCCACCCACCTTTCAGGCAGTGCGTCTGGACAAGATAAGCCAGGGAAATGCCATCCCTCCAAAGGATTTATAGGATTAGGAATAGATTATTCCATTCATTTAACAACTACAACTTGTAGAATGGAGGGAACTGGTTGTCAAGTCTTCAGGGGTGCCCCCACGGTTGCCAGACTAAGGGATAGATAGATAGAACTGGTAGAATGAATCAATCAAGATGTTGAAGGTAAGATGAAGTATAAGTGAAAACAAGTTTTTTGGGGGGGGTTCTTCTTTTTTTTTGATATTCTGTAATCTTTATTCTTACTTTTTTCAAGTTAGTCTCATGGTTTTGATGGGGTTTTTATGTAAATGAACAGGCATGGTTAGTCTCATGGTTTTGATGGGGTTTTTATGTAATGAACAGGCATGGTTAGTCTCATGGTTTTGATGGGGTTTTTATGTAAATGAACAGGCATGGTTTTAACTCTGTGGATAACTTTCCTGATTGTGCCAGTTTGAATATAAGAAATGAAAAGTGGTTCGCTTTGGGCTTTTATGGAGAGGAGATGAAAAGAGTTTTAAGAAAGAACGTCAACATTGCAGTGTTACCTCTTGTTTCTTTGTTGATATCAAAATCAGGCAGCACTTTTCTCAGGGGGGGGGGGGGGATTCAGGTAGCTGGTGGGAATCAGAAGTGTCAATGACTTGATGGTTTTTACCTTTGCCTGTTTGGAGAAAAGTTTGTTTTCTTAGCATATGAATTGTTGTTTTTTAAACTGTTTGTAATTCGTGTTTTCAGCAGGCATGTGTGTTTTGGGAGAGAAATAAATCTGCAGATAAACATTTTTCGATGTTTTTGATTTTCTCTATACCCACAAACTCTTACGTCTGTGTGTCTTTGTATATGTCTCAAACTTAGAACTTTAAAGCTCATAGTGCTTTACCCTTTTAAAGTAGATTCCAGATGTTTTGCTACTTTCCATTGAACATTTTTTTTAGATTGCCGGTGACTACCAGCTGATACTTTGTTTCTGTTCTGTCTCTACTCCTTTCTTTCTCTGCTCTCTCTCTCACCCATTTTCTTTCCATTCGGCAAAATGTGTTGGACTTTTTAAAAATCACACAAGGCAGACTTATCCATGGACAATAAAAGATAAAACTACTGTGCATATGGTGATATAAATTGTATGTGTGATTTAAATAGTAGGCATCCATCAGTCTCAGAAGACTATGGAGTTACGTTCTAGGCTTTTAATCTAGGATTAGAGCAGAGAAATAGTAAGAACAGATAAGAAATAAAGTGGAACAGATATCATTTTGATATGTGTATACAGTGTGTCCCTATTTTGAAGTAATCTCAGAACTAGTTAATACTAATATTTTTATGCCTCTGTCTCCAAGAAGCGCTGATCACAATGCTTGCTTAATCAGTTCCGTGCCTATAGGATGTCAGCTGGCGTCCTTGGGGTTTTTTGGGATTTTTTCACATACTCGTGTCTGGTGTTAGAATGAAAATTTCATCTCACATGGTTAGAGGAATGTCTTAGCTATTCTAAAGTAGGTACATCATTTTTTTTCTTCATGTTAGTCCTGACTGGTTAAGTTCGTGGAGTGTAAGCTGAGCACCACGTGGCCAGAAAAGTTGAATTTATGCATTATATTCAGATATGTGCGTAAAGATTTGATTAAATTGGTAAAGATCATCCCCAAAGAGAGTATTATCACTCTTTTGTGGTTATTCTTGTATATCTTGGCCAAGAAAGTTGCTTAAGTGTCTGGCAAAAATTTGCATAAATTATAATTTGTTAATTAGGCGTGTAACGTTAGAAAATCAAATTTTAAAAAATCTGTTTAGACATTCAGATTCCTCATTCATTTTCCATTAAAAAAACATATGATATTTATTTTTCTATATCAAATAGTTTTCACGCCATAATTTTTTGTTAATTACCCCAGAAACTGTAAAAAAAAAACTCTGGCAGTGGCAGGGCCCTTAAATCAGATTTTTCCCGACAGCGAACTGGTTAAAAGATTACAAAATGTTTCATGAGTAAACATGTGATAAAGTCATTAAAGATTGTTTGGTTTATTCTGGACTATCAGGGTTTATTTTTGACACAAGTAGTATGGCAAAGTAAGAAGTCAAATCCGACTTAGCCAATTACTGATACAGCTTTCAGGGCTTTTTCTTTTTCCTTCTATTTTTCAGCTAGAGCATTGAGGTTCACCAATTAAGAGATATTGCATGCGCAACAGTTTTTTCTTACCATCAAGGTTGCCACATTCCAACTTAAGGATTGATGTCTAAACATGACACCAGTGTGCATGTGTTTTTAAAGTGTTGTCATCTGTTCCTATCGGTACACACTGGGCTTTTTGCCAGCTAACAAAAGAAGAGACAACAGTAACAAACAAAAAAGCCCCAAGAAAGGACAGGAAAACAATCATAAAATAGCAAAAAGTATTTTTATTCTTTTTTTTTTTTTATTATTATTCTTTTATATCAAGGATAATGAGATAAGCACGTGTGTGCTTTTTTACATCCAGTCCCCGTATGTATACAGTTTTGTAAATGTCATCTGTTCCCACCGGCACACAATGGCCTACTTTTACGAAAAGCGGAACAGGATTTAACGTGTGTGCAAGATGTTCTGCGTGCGTTCACACACGGGGCCTCAGTTAGTAGTCTCATCCAAAGGACTTTAGGGGAGAGTGGAGTCAGCACTGATGTTAACTCCAGGAGAAAAATCTCGAACGGGAATCGAACCCGGGTCGTCAAATTGCGAGTGCAATGTTCTGACCACTAGGCTATCCTGTCCCCACACACACACAGTACACACACAAAGAATTAAAGTAAGAAATTAAAGTTTAAGTCTGTCCCGAGCCATAAGGCTCATCAGGCCGGTGCTTATCCCGGTTTCTGTGGCGTTAAGCGACTGAGAGTCATAGACTCCCCCCTGGATAGGACACCAGTCTATCACAGGATTAACCCCCAACACAAGGTTGGTACCCCTTTTACACCTGGGTGGGGTGAGAAAATAGCCGTAAAGTGCCTTTTCCAAGGGCATAACGCCATAGCGGAATAGCTGGGATCGAACCCGCAACCTTTAGATTACGAGTACAACGCCCTAACCACTAGGCCACAGCGGCGGCAAAGTAAGAAATAGACAACCAAAATGATGATTATGATAAGAATTTTTTTTTAAATACTTTAAAGAGGCAAATAAGCAGGTAGTAAAAAAAAATAATAATGAGTCGAGCAATTGAAAACATCAGCCCACCATCAACAAAATAAATCATACAAATTGATATTTTGGTAAAAGAGGAGGAAGAAACTTAACCAATATTATCATAATGGGGGGGAGGGGTTGCTACCAATAGCAAATTACATAAAACATATGTCTCAGATATAAAGAAAAGAAAATTTTGCTTTTTTGTGTGTGTGTGGCATGATTTACACACACACACACACACACACACACACACACACGCGTGAGCCCGTCACCAATAGGCTTCATGATAAGGGAAAGATATGCCTCAAATTTTAATTGAAATAATGCAACCGTGATTTAAGTGAAATTACGTATGTTGGGGGCCTAGATAGTTAAAATGGTCAGAACACTCGCTTTCCTCCAGCCAGTGATAAGCAGCATCGAGCGTGGTTACCAATTGGATTGGTGACCGTTTGCGCTCCTTGGCTTCAGTACAGACCCCCAGTTCACCCAACTGTAAATTGGTACCTGCCCTCTTTAGGGTCAGGGAAGGTAAAGCAGCAAGGGAAAAGCACAGGTAGGCCTAGCCCTCTACAGGCTGTTTTGTGGGGAAATAGGCTAACGGAACAGCTGCAATGCAAAAAGTTATCTGGAGTCTTGTCCCTTGATTACAGCTTCAAAATGGCCGCGATCTTCAAACTTGTCCCTTCATCAGTCATTTCATTTCATCTGCATGCCTTATTCTTAATTTTTGCGTTGTTACTTTTTGTACGACTAGGTGGAACAATATTTCCGGAACTTACTCCAGAAGATATATTATCTATATCGAAGGATCAGTGTGTGGTTGCTATCGTCAAACCCCATGGAAACGGCCCAGAGCAGACAACGAAAAGCGACGATGTCGCGGATCTTCTTGCAATCTCTGACGTGGCCTTCAGCCAAGAACCAAAAATATTCGTGGGCACGTGCGATTTAAAGAAGTTCGTTTGGCCAACAGGCAAACAGTTACAGCTGAATATTGAACAGGATGAAATTAAGGTAGTGGTATTCCCACGGCATCAAAAAGACAGGACATGCTTACAAAAACCAGAAAACCATGTAGTGTACCCCCTGCATTTGGTTACAGCAAAGCCAGTCTTGCACACCCTTTTGTGGCATTTGTTAACCAACATTGCAATACCTTGAGAAAGACGATGGAAATTTGAACATTCAAGGACTCCACAGAGAATACTTGCTTGAAAATATCTTTTCTGTCAAAGAGCTTCCAAGTTCTGTCACCATTTCAAATCTTGTCAAGAATCAAAAGAAAAAGCCAAATCATTGTTATAAAGACGTTAACGTGGGGAAAACTTATTGTCCAGAATTGTCAAAAGAGAAAACTTATCTGCAATACAGCAATGTTCCGAACTGTGAACGTATACCACTTCCAAGCAAAGAACACTTTATCAACAACTATTTGACTCGTTCAAAACCTGTGATAATCACAGGGGCTATTGAACATTGGCCAGCCATAACAAAATGGACAAATGAGTTTTTGCGCCAGGAGTATGGTGAAAAGGAAGTTCATATCAAACTGACTCCCAAAGGAGAATACGAGGGTATAGAAGAAGCAAACATATGGGAACCATATGGCACTTTCAAGATTCCACCAGCAGTTCTAAAGCAGCTTTCCTATCCTGACCTAGTTGTTGTTAGACCAGCAGGAATAAGCATGAACTTTTCACATTTTATGGATCTTGTTGAAAAGATATCAGAAGGGACATATTCTAATGTCTCTGCATATTTAGAGTATACATCCATTGCTGATTATTTCCCAGAACTGAGAGATGACATTACTGAAATGACATTCTTCCAAAATGTCTTAAAGCTGGCACATCTCAATATCTGGCTCAGTGATGGCAATACCTTGGGAAAAAACTCACTTTGATCCTTTCGATAATTTTCTTTGTCAGGTACTAACTCTAGTATAATGTGTAAGTTGGTGTTTTATTGTACATGTATGTCGCTTATTGTGGAAGCTAAAGAATTATGGTTGTCATAAAATGGCAGATTATATAGGTGTTAATTTAGTTTATTTGGGGTTTTTTTGCTCTTTTTTTCTCTTGGGTAGGAGGGTATCTTGTGTTTCAGATAGCAAATTGCTATGAAAACTGGTGAGAATACTTTTTATGTGGTACATAAAAACATTGGTTGTGTAAGAAATGTACAGCATGGAATAGTTAATGGACAGTAGTTGTAAGGAGTTGTATTTAATAATTTTGTATATATTTTTCTCTCTATGCAAATGAAACATAGAAATGCCCTGAGTATAAACTTAGACCAATACTGTAAAACTTTTCTTTCCAGTTTTGTTTGTTTTGAGAACAAAACCAATGCATGGAACATTAGAGGCTGTGCACAATCAGCAGTACAGTATTTAGGCAGGTTATAATTGAAGATATAAACAACAACAAACCCAACCAACAACAACAAACCCAAAGAAATACAAGGCAAGAAAAGAGAGAGAACTATAAAAAAAAAAATAAAGAAGGCAAGCAAATGTTTTAAAAAAGATGGAAGTTGAGTGGACCACAGCAGTTTATGATTGCTGGGATCAGTGGTGCAAGAGTTCTCATATTGAGAAGTAAATGTCACAGACAGGCACACAATTTTTGTTTTTCTCCTTGCATTTGACCAATAGAACTTGCTTCCCATTCACTCCTGCCCATTTCCTGCATGTAAACAGACACATCACTTGTGTTCATAAACAATCCTTGTGCAGCCACATTTCAAGTTTGATATCAATCCATTCTTTAGGAGCCAAAAAACCACAACATTTACATTTGTAATCACAGAACAATTTAAAAGAAAAACAAACAAAAACCAAAACAAACAAGCTACAAAAATGCTGAAACATATCAGAGGTCATCCAGCATTTTCAGAAAAGAAACTTTTTCAGAAGCACTATTTCAAGTATTTTAATGTTTACAGTTTAAGAAAGTTTGTAGAAATGTGAACATTTTTTGTTTATTTGGCACATTTGCTCACACAATAATTTTTTTTTACATAAAAAAGAAACAAAAAAGCCCACTGAAAAATAGGTATTAGAATGTTCATCCAGGTATCAGTAATTTTTTTTTCCGTGGTGATAAGCACAATGAAGATGCTCTATTCTGAGATTGAAGTTTTTCATAGCCAAGAGCATGTTGTGGTCAAATTTGACAGAACCATCTGATTTCCCTTTTTTCTCCAAAGCGCATGTTATGTCATAAGTTTATATGACAGTTTTTATAATGTAATATTTTGTATAGCAGCATACAGTAAGTATTGCTTTTTATGACCACTTAAAAGTAACATATGCAACATTATATCATAATAATATATTCATTATATATATTATATATAATATATAATTATTATATAATATAATATTATTACGTGATGCATTTATTTGTCCAAGCAGGTTGACAGTTTGCACAGATCTTCCCATGCTGTGCACTTGACTTTGCCAAATCAGGAAAACTATGAAATGTCAGTATACAGTATATAACTATCAGGCAGGGGAGTGAAAATGTGACCCTGCACTCAGATTACTAACACATGATATTTTGTATCAAGGTTTTCACCAAGCTTTTCCTGCTTTTGGGTTGCGTTAATTGATGATAAAAAAACAGTAGACAGGTAACACGTCTCAGCTAGTTTTGTGCAAGAGACTAACAGGGTGTTTGCCGCTGCATGAGACTTTTTCTTCTTTTTTTTAAATGCTTTTCCTTGTAAAAACGAAGAACAAAATGTTTCATTGAGGAAGTTAAGGATTTTTTAAAAAATGCTTTTCCTTGTAAAAATGATGAACAAAATGTTTATTGAGGAAGTTTGGGACTTTTCTCCTAATATGATGGGTTTTTTGTTTTAGGATTGTTTTTTTTTCATATGATGTATTCACATACTTTTTAAAGTATATTGCCAGCGTAGTTGTGGGTGCTGTAGTTGAATGAGTCATGTGTTAAAATGCATGACTTATTTTATTGCTTGCAGCTAGTTTCAGTATGATTCATATCAGCTGAGATGGGTTATTTTTCTGGTGGCTGTGATAGCTATACTAAGAATTTATAAGAATTGGTTTGCTAGGGGCTTAAGATAAAGCAAATTTTCAATAATTTTAATTTATATTGTTTTTGTTTACTTGTAATAAGCCTAACTTAAACCTAACATGAGTTACATGTCCGGGGGGGGGAGGTGTCAGAAGGCTTTCATCAGCACCTAGGCACAGACACAGTATTGACTGGGATAAAATATTTTAAAAATTTAAAGTATTTCTTTATGGTGGGAGAGAAGTGCTTTTGTAGCCATAAATCTTTTACATCATTTATCTTGTGATTTTGTGTACTTTGCAAATGTGGTGCCTGTTTTATGAGTTTTAGAGGCTCTTACTTAAAGCAAAAGATTATTGGTGATTGTTATATTGCTGCTTTTGTTGCACTAATGTATATCATGTCAGGCACATAAGGTAGGAAGGCAAATAGTTCAAAGGAATGTATGGTTCAGAAATCAGGTCATTAGTTTTGTATTCTGTTTAGTATTGAAATGTTTTCTTACTCAGTTTTGGAAGTTTTTTAAAAAGTATGTACCATTGATAATAGTAAAGCTATTTTGTGTCCCATTTTTCCATGTTTGCAGGTGTCTGTGTGTGTGCGTGTTGCGTGGTGTGTGTGTGTTTGTGTGTATGTGTGTGCATGTGTGTGTGTGTTTGTATGTGCGTGTGTTGTGTGTTGTGTGTTTGCGCATGCATTTGCTGACATGCATGTGTGTATGTGCTGTGTAATCCATCATTAAACTAGATAACACATACTACGCTGAATGCTTTCAGATTAGTGGGGAAAAGCAGGTGACACTGTTTGAGCCACACAATGACTACCTGTATGAAGGCCATATTCCTGAAGCCATCTTGTCCTACAATTCTACCCTGAAGCAGTTCAGGCGTTCCACTCTTCTGGACAGTACGTCAATGGTGATGACACCTGTGGACATCCTAAACCCTCACCTGGATGTATGGGATTTGTTTGTCTTGTTCTTATCTGTAATGTACAGCATTGCTACATTGGTTTTAATATGAATATGGATTTATGTGATGAATGTTACGTTACTACTTTGCGTTGAATGTGAGGCTGTTTTTTTCCTGTGGTTGTCAGTGCTGCATACATATTAGAAAATATATTAGAATGGCAGATATACCCACAAGATATATCACAGAACCATAATACATGTACTCACCTCCACAGAGATCCTGATCAAGTTTTTAGCCAAGATTGTTTGTTCAGCCCTTGAATGAAACTAAATCCTTTTTGTGAATGGACCATTTCTTGTTCAGCTTCTTCTGTCTGGAATAGCTTGCCACAATCATTTTTCAACCTTTTCTTTCATCCTTTGTTGTTGTTTTGGGGGTTTGGTGTTTTGTTTTTTTTCACCCTGACTGGTTTTGAAACTGCTCTTTCTAAACTTAATACGGAAGTATCAGTCCATTTTAACATGACATCTCAATGATTATCATAAAATCTGACTAGATGTGTGGCAGCTTGTGAAGGTAACTCTATGAATCTAAATATGTTATAAATGGATGGATGATGGGTAGACAGATGGCTGAATGTAACCTCTGTTTTTTTCTACTTAAAAAAAAAAGTTTGATTTTTTTTGTTTATTTTTGTTGTTTTTTTGTTTTCTTTTCATTTCATCAAGGCATCCATGTTTAGTCTTTAGGGTGCTGTAGTTTCTGTAGCCTACAGCTCAAAATCTTCTGGTGGAAATTTGTAAAGTCTCAGCTAGATGAAAATGGTAAAAGAAACAATTTTTATCATACAGAAAGATGCATATTTGCATTCAGGTTTGAGGTGCAGCCGAGCTGTCTAGTTATGGGGTTTTCCCTGGGAGTTAGTATTAGTTCAAACTGCGTTCCCCAACTAAATTCCCATGTCTAAATCCATGTAAATGTCTTTTTTTTTCATCTATAACATCTTGTACACATGCTAAAAATCCAGCCCTCATTTCTGGCAGAGCAGGTCAGTTATGGCCAGTGGTGTTGATGACATGAAAATAACCAAAATACAACTGAGATTTTACCAAGTTGTTCAGTTGTGCAGTCGGTGAATTATCTGTTTGACTGTAACAGTCAGGTATACAATGTGTTTACTGCACCGTTCACAATATGCGATATTTTGATCTGAGTTCCCAGCTGTGACTTGGACATTTGCTGTGTCAGCAGAAGTTGATGTTCAAATCCTCAAAACTACAGGATAGAAGTTACCTCCACTATGTTGCTCAAACTGGCCTCATATCAATTAAGTCCAAAAGCTTGCAGCACTAAGCAAGTAATAAGTTGACCACTGCAAGTTACAGTCTTCATTTTTTGCTTGTTTTATTTTGGGGTTGTTTTTTTTGTTGTTGTTTCAAAGTTCTCCTATGGTGATATTTTGCTTATGCAACCATTTGCCCACCATTAAGGTAGCCACATTCTGACTTAAGGGATAATGCCTTAACACAACAGCAGATTGTTTTCCACTCCTACCAGCATGCAGTAGTCTACTCTTCCAAAAGGTGGAACAGGTTGTAATGTGTGCATAAGACAATCTGCATGCATTCAGTCATGGGACCTCAGTTTGAAGTCTGATCCAAAGGACTGTGAGGGGAGTGGAGATGGTACTGGTGTTAACTCCAAAGGGAAAATCCCCTCAAATAGGCATCTTGATGGTGGCTAGAACCGTCACTGTCAAGATTGTGAGCTTAAATCTCTAACCACTAGGCTAGCTATGCCCGTCTCCCCCATCTTCATTTTGATTCCATCAAAATATCTCTGTTGACTGAATGAGCCTTGTTGAGCCACAGACCTTGACAAGCAAGATTTCTTTATCAAACTGTAGGCTTCATGCTATATTGTCATTGATTTTGTGACAGCGATTTCCCAAGTTTGGCTCTGCACGCCCCATGTCCTGCACCATCAGAGAGGGAGAGGTGCTGTTCATGCCTGCCTTCTGGTGGCACGAGGTGCAGTCCCAACCCAGTAGGACTGAACGTCGCAATCTAGCTGTCAATTTTTGGTGAGCTGTTATTTGTGGTAACTGTCATGTTTTGAAGTCGATGCTGTATGATTTGCTCTTTATAGAAATCGAAATTTTTAAGGGATGATTTAGACTGGATTTTCTTGTGTTTTATTTAGTCCCGTAAAAAGTCAGTACATTCAATAGTTAAACACACACACACACACACACACACACACACACACACACACACACACACACACACACACACACACACACACACAATTTTAAGTGCAATTTAGGCAAGCTCATTGATCGTGGTTTGCAGAGTTGACTGTCATCTCTATCTGGTTGACTTATTCTCTGCCCAATAGCTGCATACTTAAATGCTGATAATCAGTCTCTTTTATCCATAGTAAAGCTATGGATGGGAGGGACAGGACAGCTCAGTGGTCAGAGTGTCTCCCATGTTAAGTAGTGTCGAGCATGGTTACCAAATTGGATGGGTGACCGTTTCACGCCTTGGCTTCAGTACAGTTCCCCCTGTGCACCCAGCTGTAAATAGGTACCTGCCCTCTTTAGGGTCAGGGAAAGTAAAGCAGCGAGGGAGAGGAGATGTGCACCACCCTCAACATGCTGGCCCCTAGAGAAACTGAGGTCTCTGACGCCTCGCTCCCCTACGACCGCACAGGTTATGGGACACCTTTACCTTTACCTTACCTTAAAGCTATGGATCATGATCATGAAATTGATATTATTAAAAATGTTACTTAAAACTGTCTTAATGATCGGAAGACTTGTTATCAAGACAGTCTGGGTATGAAAAGTGTGGGCTCAATTTGAGACCAATCCTTTGCAATAGTTTTGATGTGAACCAGCCACATAGGAGCAACTGTTTGTAATAATTGCTAATGTACATTCTGTTCTCTGTACATGTATAGATTTCTTCTTGTGGTTTATTTTCTGAAATATTTTATTGCCAATTTGTTGATATTTTTTTCCTCTTTTCTTTTTGTCTGTTACAGGTATGAACCTTTCTTTGAGAAGGAATTCCCATGCCCTGAGTGTCAGCTTGATGTTAATCCCAAGTACAACCATCTCCTCTGATAAAATGATGCGCAGATAAAAAAAATATTTTAAAAAGATGTGCTGATTATACTTTGATACATCCCACTTCAGTTCATTTTCTTCACACTTCTTCGATGCGTCCCACTCACTTCATTTTCCTTCACACTTGTTATGTCTGTTGTGTGTTGATGTCATCAGTCTTTAAAACTTGAAGTATTAGTAGTTAGGTGACAGTATGCGCTGAATCTGATCTGTGTTAATATTACATCAAGATTGGGTTTCTTTGTTTTTTGTGGTGTTTTTTGTTGTTGCTGCTCTTTTGTTTATGTGTCGGTAGTTTTTTTTAGGGGGGAGGGTGTTTATTTTCATTTTGTATTTTTTGGTTGGGACTTTTTTTGGGGGGGGCAAGCCATTTGCTTTGATCTTACTAAACCGGTTCAATATGAGCATTCCTCAAAAGGATTTTTATTTTGGTATCTTTTATGGCTATTATTTTGATTCCTTTTATCAAAAGAAAAAAATCAAAACAAGTTTGCATGCGAGGATTTTAATGCTGGCGTAGCTTTAACTGGTTTGGGGTTTTGTTTAATGTATTATTGTGTATCTATTTTGTGATTGACATTCTTTTCTTTTAGAGAAAATTGTAAGCATCTGCTAAAAAGATCTTGTGAAAATGCTGATCACTCTTTTTTGTTTTTGTTTTGTTTTTTTGTTTGTGGTTCAGGTTGTATGAGGTAAGATTTTCAGTTTTTCCTGTCAGCAACTATGATGTGATAGAATCACCTGCATCGTCTTGGGAGTACTTAATAGGGAATCTTTTGTTTTCCTATTGCTGTTGTGATGGACATGAATGGTTGAGCTTTTTGATCACTCTTTTACAACAGAAAAGAATGAAATAAATTATTGAGAAAATCAAGCATAGATCACACACACCCTTACCTCACTACATGTATAATACACTCCCATTGTAACACAGTATACATACATACATGTACACTTTCATTGAAATCTGGAAGGACTGACTGATGTACAGTGATACTCAGTTTCAGTGACAGACTGAAAAACACTTCAAATTCAATGCAGCTGCTTGGAAAGATGTATTGCTTTTCTTTTTTTTATATCATATATATTATGGTAGCGGGATAGCTAAGTGGTCAGAGCGCTCGCTTTCCCCCAGTCAAGTTAAAATTTTTTATTCTTTTTCTTTTATATCGAGGATAATGGAATAAGCACTCCTGTGCTTTTTTTCATCCAGTCCCCATGTGTATACAGTTATGTAAATACTGTCATCTGTGTGTGTGTGTTCTTCAGTTTAACGTCTATTCACATTAAGTGATTTTAGACCACTTAGTGTATGTGTGTGTGTGTGTGTGTGTGTGTGTGTGTGTGTGTGTGTGTGTGTGTGTGTGTGTGGTGTGTGTGTGAGAGTGTGTGTGTGTGGTGTAGTGTGGTGTGGTGTGGTGTTTTTTTATTTATTTATTCTTTTATATCGAGGATAACAGAATAACAGAATAAGCAGCAGCATCAAGCCTGGTTACCAGTTGGATGGGTGACCTTTTGCGCGCCTTGGCTTCAGTACAGTCCCCCCAGTTTACCCAGCTGTAAATAGGCACCTGCCCTCTTGAGGGTCAGGGAAGGTAAAGCAAAGAGGGAGAGGAGATGGGTGCCACCCTCAATATGCTGGCCCCTAGAGAAGCTGAGGTCTCTGATACCTTGCTCCCCCACGACCGCCTAGGTTATGGGACACCTTTACCTTTATAGAGAAGGGATACTGACACAGTGACAGATCAGACTGCTATGGATCAATACTGTGACAGAGTCCTCTTCATTCCTTGTGTACTGATATGTAAAAGTGGGAAATTAGTATTGGGCTAGTTTACATATCTAATTAAGCAAAGTTTATTCACTTGATCTCATTGCTTCATGTATTTTTGTGTGGATTTTTTTGTTACGCTTTTTGTTGATTTAAGTTTTTCTTCACTTTGGTATGAGTTGTATGAACAGATTGGAAAGTGACTTTGTTTGGGTCATCAGTCTGTCTAAACATCATCTGTTAATTTATCATGGGGTGGGGGGCTTAAGATCAGCTGTAGCTTGATCATTATGCCTCCCCCCCCCCCCCCTCCTCCATACCGTTCTTTGATTGTGTAGTATTAATGAATTATTAATTTATTATGTTTAAACTGGTCAATACTTTTATTCATATATTGCTTGGACAGATTTATGTAGAGAGAGATACAATCATGTGGATGGAAGAATACAAACCAAAAGGACGGACAGACAGGTTGACACTAGACAGTTTGATGATATGAATACTTATGGATGGGTAGGTGGGTAGCTCACTAGCTGCTGAGATAGAGAGATGGAGTCATGGATGGATATACCCATGCCAATAAAGTACATGTGTAATGATATGTATACGCATGTGTTTATGTGTGCATACTCTATGCTTGTGTGTGTGTGTGTGTGTGTGTGTGTGTGTGTGTGTGTGTGTGTTACAATACACAGCCATAAACACTAACTAGTGTAAGTCAAGAAGTGCAAAGTCCACATTAATAATCTGATATATTTTATAAATAATCATAGTGTCAGTGCATGATAGATCACAGACCATGGAATGTTAACAGGATCCCTTCCATTCCATGCTGACACTGTTCATTAGTTTTAAAAGTGTAAAGTAGGCTAGGTAGCCAAAGTGATTTATCTTATCAGTGGTGCTTCATGAAGCACGATCAACCTTGCATAGGCCTAGTTAGGCTATATGATCGTTGGGGACGAGATCTAAACTGCATATCAATACTAAATTTGTTTCAAAAGTTTATTCAATAAGAACATTTTTCTTGAGTAAGTTATCACTTTTGATTGAACATAACATCAGAAGGAGACAAGTTGAGATCTTAAGCGCAACACAAATTTTCACTCATAATAATACTGCTGCTGTGAGCATTCAAAAAAGAAGAAACTCTCTTGCGATTTGCTGGTAGACATGCCTGAACTGATAAATCCTTTCGTTAAAGCACAGGCCATATTCCCTGCACCTATAAATCCAACTGTGAGATTACTAAAAGCTGCGTTTTCTTCTGATGCCGTCACAAATAAATGTGGAAAGCGGAGGTGTTCTAGGCCTATTAGTCTAGTCAATCTCTGCAAAAAAAAAAGTGCTGAGAAAGGAACGAATTGCCATAATAATGCTTTTGTGATGGTTGGATTGGAAGGAAAGTCGCCAACTATTAACATAACCAAAAAGTATGATGATCTGAGTGTCAGAAGGTAAACTTTTTAAAAAGATTTTATGACGTCATGTAATTTGGGTTTTACCATATTTTTAAACAGTTTGTAATATGGATGTGTAGCATATCGTTGAAAACTTTCGAATATACTAATTACGAATCTGATAATAGAATTTCCATTAAACGCAAAGCCAAAATTAGTGGAAATGTACCTCTCATGTTCTATATTTAGTGTTCGCAGCCCATCAGCATGCAAATGAGTATGCTTCCTACATTTTATCAGTATTTTAACATCGCAGAGTAAAATGCTAGTCTCTCCTTGAAGGTCAGAACTTCACAATGAGTGTAAAATAAAACAGTGCAGGGTGAGGCAAACAGCATCAGAGTTAGTTCAAATAAATCTCTGTGGTCTGTCACTTCAGTCTGGCATAATCAGAATAGAGTTCCCAACAAAGAATCAGTACATATCTGATAGTTATGGAAAGCTCAGTTCATCTAGCACACTCTTGCTGGAATGAAATGAAACAGCAGAATCAATCAAAATCAGGCACACCTGGTGAATCAAGTTCATCCACTTCCTGAAAGATGGTGCATTGAGACAGCTCCAGCCTTTGCATTGTCTGCATGCCACAGAACATTGGAGCCTGTGTCTTTCTCTGTAGGTACATCCCTTCTAACTGACATTTTTATAACACTTTATCCTTGTTTCCTTCTTCATCTAATATCACTGTGAGTGAAGAGACCTTAAATTAAATAAAGAACACACACACACACCAGACCGTGGTCTAGAGGTAACGCACCTGCCTAGAAGGTGAAAAGTCCAGGTGGGAGTGTGCTGTGGTTCCAATCCTGTTTGGACCCAAAGCTTTCCCTCCCATCTATGAGATCATGAGTGGTGGTCTGGGTGCTAGTCTTTCGGATAAAACATAAACCGAGGTCCCGTGTGTTACACATCATTATTTAGCGCACATAAAAGAACCCACGCAAGTGGCAAAATTCTGTAGAAAAAGCCACTCTGATAGGAAAACAAATACAGTTGTAGACATGAAAAACAAAAAATATATAAATAATTTTCACGCTGAGAAATCTACTGTGATATAAAGTGGTTGTTTTTTTAAATAATAATAGAAATAAAATCCACTCAATAATGTTACTTAGAATGGTGATCAAATCTGTCTGAACATACTTGACAATAACACTTCTAGCAATTTGCTGTGCCATTAGGCCTCCTCCATTGAATCCAACCATTTTGATCTCGATTGCATTTCACTGTCTCTTTCCCTCCCACGATTTTCCACTAGGCCTAGCCTACTGCTGTTGCGAGTATCTTTGGCCTAGCCTATGTCTAAGCAACGCAATAGGCCTAGGCTTATTTTATTTAGAACAGCTGATTGAGAGCTCAAGGCGCATGCCTCAGAGCTGCTTGACTCCCATTGGCTACTTACTTTCATCTTCATACCACGGCCGACAGGCTTGTGACTGAAGGGATTTTTCACAAAAGTAGGCCTAATCTTCTATCAGTCGTAAAAAAATGGCGTAAAAATGGTAGGGGCATGTCACAAGATCAAAAGGACTTGCAAAAACAAGGCACTGCCCAAGGAGGAAGAAAAAGAGGCAGACTAAGGAAGAGATGGGAGGACAACATCAGCCAATGGACATGCCTAGAACTCGACGAAATTTTGAGAAAAACAGAACAGAGAGAGGAATGGAGAGAACTGGTTGTCAAGTCTTCAGGGGTGCCACCACGGTCGCCAGACAAGTATAATAAAGATACATAGATAGATACATAGATAGATACATAGGCCTAAAGGAAAAAATTTTCGACTTTTTACACATAGGCCTAGGCCTACCCAGTCCTGTCACTAGCTATACTTTTTCAGAGATTGTTCCAACTCATGGTAGTTGATTTCCATTCTCGAACTTTATTGTCTTATCATGGGACTGGATAGCTCAGTGGTCAGAGCTCTCGCTTTCCCCCAGCCAATAACAAGTTTTTTTTTTTTTAATGCATTCATTCAGAAACGACAATAAGTAAAAATCAAAGGATGACCTTCAATTTAAGAGAGACAGAGAGAGAAGAACGAATAAATAATCTTTATTTTTCAAGGGTTACAGAGTAAGTATTCACACACTTTTCTCCCGTCCTTGCCCAGATTAGGGAATATCAAAAAACGAACAACAAATTACAGCACACACACCACCAACACACACACACACACACACACACAACACACACACACACACACACACACACACACACAACAAACCAAAATTTAAAAAAAAAAAACCATTACCAACAACAAAAGTTCAGCCAATTAATTTTTTAAAAAAGGTAAACATTCAAAAAACGTATAATTGTTGATGATTATTTCAACAAAAGAAGATAGATATGCATTTAACAAACACATAATCCTAAACTGGCTCGAACATGCCAAGACATATACACTGATTCTAATTAAGTAAATCAAATAGATTAAAATAGAGAAGAGACACCAGAAAAAAAGAACAACCCAAACAAAAAAATATATATCAAAAATTTTCACAAATCTTCCTTACTTTAGAATAATATTATGAATTAAAAATAATAACAATAAAACTACCAACAGCGACCAAACATTAAAAAATTCAACAACAATGAGATGTAACGCCCCATAAAATACTCGAACAACATTTTCCAAAATGGTGTTATCTATCTATTGTAGTATAGAGGTAACGTGCCTGTCTAGAAAGCGGAAAGTCCAGGTCAGTATGTGCGGTGGTTCGAATCCCGTTTGGGCTCGAAACTTTTCCCCCATCTATTAGACCATGAGTGATGATCTGGGCGCTAGTCTTTCGGATTAGACGATGAACCGAGGTCCCATGTGTTACACATCATTATTTAGCGCACGCACAAAAAATCACGGCAACAAGAGGGTTGTCCCTGGCAAAATTCGGTAGAAAAAAGCTACTCTGATAGGGAAACGTAGTTGCAACAGAAAAAAAGAATGGGTGGTGCTGCACTTGTGGCGACGCGCTCTCTCTGGGGAGAGCAGCCCGAATTTCACGCAGATAAATCTGCTGTGACATAGTGTGGTAATCAATCAATCAATCAATCAATCAATCAATCAATCAATCTATCTATCTATCTATCTATCTATCTATCTATCTATCTATCTATCTATCTATCTATCTATTTATCTATCTATCTATCTATCTATCCCTTAGTCTGGTGACCAAGGGCGACTTGAGTCGTGTTAACTTAAAAAATTTAATTTAAGGAGGGACCATGACATGAAGTCCTGCACATCAAGAGAGAGAGAGAGGGAGAGAGAGAGAGAGAGAGAGAGAGAGAGAGAAGAGAGAGAGAGAGAGAGAGAGAGAGAGAGACAGAGACAGAGACGAGACACAGACACAGAGAGAGAGAGACAGAGAGAGAGAGACAGAGAGAGAGAGAGATGATATGCTTTTTTTTTTTTAACATCCACTCCCCATGTGTCTGCAGTTTTGGAAATTTTGTCATCCATTCCTACCGGCACACATTGGACTACTCTTCCGGAACAAGTTTTATGGTGTGCCCAAGATGTTCTGCGTGCGTTTGCACACGGGAAAGAGTCAAGCCAAGTAAAATTTGGAGAATCTTTTTTTATTTCGAGGATAATGAGTAAGCACTCATGTTCTTTTTTACATTCAGTCCCCGCCCTTATCAGGGATAACATCAAGATAAATAAACCCCCCTCTAACCAAACTGGTGTCCCCACCCCTTACCCCTCATTCCCCCTTTCCCCCCACAACCTACAACATTGATGAATTAATGAATTTAGGCAACACACACGCGCTCACGCGCACGCATGCACGCACGCACATGCGCACGCGTGTACACACACAACACACACACACACACACACACACACACACACACACACACACACACACACACACACACACACACACACCAGCGTATAATTCAATATAAGCCTAAAATTATACAATTTGGTGTGTTGGAAGCTGCATGGTTCGATGTGCTGCGCACAGAGAGACTAAAAGCAGATTCATTGTAGCATTTAGGCTAGACCTAGGCTTAATGGTAACAGTTTCAGACAAAAGAAAAGCGTCTGGCATTACCAGAGATGGCCAGGAGTCACAATGGTGTTCAATTGTGAAAGAATAATCAAGGTTATTATGGCTGGTCTGAATAAGGTGAATTTTTTTTTTAAAGATTTAACTTAAGCACTAAAATATAACACAGTGCATGAGTATGATTGTTAACATCACTGACTTTAAGATGCAGATAGTCAACACACACACACACACACACACACACACACACACACACACACACAACACACACACACACACACACACACACACACACACACACACACACACACACACACACACACACACACACCACCACCACCACCACCACCACCACCACCACCACCACCACCGACAGGTGCAATCTACATTGGGCATAGGCCCCAGTAGGCCGAGTTAAAATTGTCAGTGCTCAGCCCTGACTCTTGAGATGTCTCTTTGTTTCAAACATATTCTACAATTGGAAGCTAGCCAGGACATAAGTACTGCGCACCAAAACATTAAGAATAAGTCTTAAAACACAGAGCAAAAATTTTGCAACCTCCAAGTCAAACTATTAGCCTATCTGTTTTGTGTTTTGTTTTTTGTTTAGTAGGTCTGTCTATGTTCCCATTGTTTCCGGTTTTCCGACGCCATGACGTAACCGGAACACGCGGAGAAGACGGGACAGTGAGAAGATACTCAGTAAAATGACACATGGTAATTTCTGATTCATTGCTTTGTTAATTACTGTGCTCTGTTGACTTTGAATAAGGAATCGTATCAAAGTATTTTCTTATTGTTTGCATATTTTATGACCAAGTAGCTCAATGAAATATGGCTGGTTGACCACAGTGTACTGTAGCCTATTGTGCAGCCAGATCCAGGTAGGCCTGCTACCTTGATATCCTTTTTATTATCGTTCTGGTGCGCGGGAGGGATAAACATCGTCTATCGGCAAGGTTGAAGGGATGCTGGTAGATTGAAGAAGTCACGAAGGAAGAAATGAAGAATTTTAGAAGTCGTAATGATTCAGGATATAGTATTTATTATTTTTGACAGGAAAATTAAATGGGGGGCTGGTTTGTGAGGCCATGCAGTGGTGCCAACATATTGACATGTAATGCCTAGTCCATGACTGGTATGACTACACACTGCATTTCAGGATATTCCATTTTTACTGTGACTTACCAAGTTACCGACTACTTCCATTATTGCCCAAGGAACCACTGAAAGTCAAGTGGAACAGTCATTGAAACTTTTAGGCTGTGTAACCTAGTGGAGCTCATTGTGCACCATGTTAATTATTTATTCATGTGCATGATGGGTATGTCCATATCTTCAAATGGGCGGGGGGGGGGGGGGGAGGCTAGCCTTGTGGTTGGAGTTTTGAACTTGATCTCACAATATTTACCTGAAGGCTCTGGTTTTCCTGAGGCATCTGTTTTAGGGGATCACCCCCCCCCCCCCTCCCCCAAGTTAATATATACCTTACTGAATCCATTCCCGTGAAAGTCCTTCAGATAAAACAGTAAACTTAACTTTGCCATGCATGTCCACCAAGACCTTATTCAAGGGGATTCTTCCCCTGGAAATGGCATTATTGCCAACCCCGCTACCCCGTGTGTTCTTCAGATGAGACCATGAATTGAGGGCCTGTGCATGAAACAGAATGCATGCAGAGCATCTTGCACATATGTTAATAAAACCCATTTTGCCTTTTGGAAGGCTTGTCTAGAGCATGCCATTAGAAGGGAATGAGACCATTAAAATGCACACACACTGGTGTTGTGGTAAGTCATCATACTCAAAGTTGTAATGAGGCTACCTGAAATTAAGGTGGGTAAACAAGTCATATGCACAAAATGTCACCTTTGCTTAACCTTCGAGCTCTAGCTGAGGAATGACCCCCCCCAAAAAAACAACAAAAAAAAAAAACAACAACACCGAACAAAACAAAACAAACTCAAAAAACCTGGCATGGAATACACACAGAGCCACATACTAAAATTCCATCCATTTTTCATTGCTGGCTTAATCTTTTGTGAAAGTGAGTGGATTTTACCAAGTTGGTAACTTGTTTAGTTTGTAATTGATGATTGTACCAGAAGACATAGGTAGCTCTTCAGTAGACACTTGTGTTGATGCTGAACATTGTTTCTGTTCTAAAGGCTCATGACAGAGGAAACCCAGAACTTGTGATGAAATGGCAAGGAGCAGAAAGAGAGAGGACAAACGATGGTGAGAGTGGCTTCATGAGAGACATTTGAAAGGTAAAAAAAAAATAAAAAAAAGACATTTTAAAGGTAGATAGGTGGTTGATAGATCTTTTGACAGCTATCTTAGAGTGTATGTTGTCTTGAATGACAGATCACCTGTGTTAGTGTAGGTTGCTTGGGTATTTTCCTTCAGTCTTTTATGGCAATTCCGTATTGGCAATTTTTTGGATTTAGAAAAAAACAACTGAATATCAGATCCAAGAGCTTGAATTCTTGTGAAAATGACCAAAATGACAGCCTGTGATAGAACACCTCCTTTTTTTGTTGGCTGCTTCATCTTGTGTAACATTCCTGTCTTGCTGTTCCTACGCTGCTCATTTCAGTCTCCCTGCCACAGCCATACCCAGATTTGTTATGTTGCATCCTTAGGGTTGACCCATCAATATTAGGCTGCCATGTGCAACAGCCAGGGGCCTGCACTTTTGTTGAGTCACTTTGGTTCAAACTGTTTGGTGGATGTCATTGGTGCTGTTCTGAGCTAACATATGAAGGACACTACCTACTAAGCCCCTATAATGACAGTATTAGGTCAGTCGTGGAGCCAGACTGAGTCACCACTGATGTGAGCAACCACCAGTCCTTTAAACAACCGTTCCTCCCCCCCTCCCACGAACCTCCAAGGCTTTTGACACAAACTCACCACAGGCACAGAAGTGAATGGGGAAACCAAATCTTAGGTCACCATGAGACCAGAGCAAACTGTGAGCATTGAATCAGAGGCAATTTTTTATTATTACATGATAATCATTGGCAATGAGGATAATGTAATGATGCTTCTATGGAAGTGCATATGTTTTGAGAGAACTTACTATCATTATATATTCCGCCATCAACCGGGCCCGAGAGATACAGACACCTGCAAAGTTGGTCAAGTAGTTTGAGCAACACCCTCAAATTCGTATTCGTGAAGTAAATGAAGCTCGACTGTGTGTTCCCAGTCTCCCAAATGAGCCCACAGCACACTCACTCTGATAGAAGCTGGCTGGAGTCCGATAATTCCCTAAGACTCTTGTGGGATTTGAACCTGCGACCTTCCAGTCTGAAATCCAAGGTGCTAACCACTGCGCCATGGTGGCTGGTACAAACACCTCATTGAAAACCCTTAAGGATGATGATATTGATAAAGTAAAAATAGATACCTGCTGAAAAATAAATAATGGTTCAAATACGTATGTGCACGTGAAGAAATGAATGAGGACTAGCAGACACAGAGTCACTAAGGAGGTAAAATTAATTTAGCCCATATGCAGTAAGTCTCCAGAAGTGATCTCTTGATTGCTAAGTTGGATGGATTTTTGTCATTTGGAGTTGAGCAAAAAGCAAAGCATTTGGAGCAAAGCCAAAACTATGCACTGAATCTTGTGTAATCGATGAAAGCAGAGCTCTGAGGTTTTATTAATGAAGTAGCAGCAAACAAAACCAAATTTTTTCATCTGTTCCTACTGGCACACAGTAGCCTACCCTTCCAAAAGGTAGAACAGGTTTTAATGTGTGCGCACTGTGTGTGTGTGTGTGTGTGTGTGTGTGTGTGTGTGTGTGTGTGTGTGTGTGTACATGTTTGTGCATGCATGTGAGCATGAGTGTGTTTATGTAAATATCTTTTGGGGGAGAGGCTGTCATAGTTGATTTTGTAGAAGAGGTCCTAAAGCGAAACTGATAATTGGAAGGAGGGGGCAGGTTATGAGTGGGTAGGTTACTGGAAATAGAATTGAAAGACTAGCAAATAAAAGAGCAGGGTTTTTGCATGTGGTTTCTTTTGGGCTAATTCCTTAGTTTATCAACTAAGTTTTTTTTTTTTTTAAATTGGGAGAAGGTGGAAGGATATGTATTGTAAGGTAAGTAGAAATAGAAAAAAAAAGGCTAGCACGTAAAAGATGATGTTTTTCTCTCATGGTTTTAATTGGCGCTTATAGAATTATGCTGGGATTTTTTTGGAAACAGATGCACCACCCCCCCCCCCCCCAATACAGTAGGCTGGAAATCACTGACTGCAGAGCTGAAAAAATGTAATTAAACAATTTGGAAATGCAAGCAATAGTAATAGATAACTGTACCTTTGGGCTTGTTCCTTTGTTTTTCTACTTAATTTTAGTTCTTTTGAAAACACCTACAGCCTTTTTGAAAACAAAGTTAGGCTGCTGGAAACCACTGAGCTGATTCCAGAACTTGAAAATTGTTATAAAAAGTCCAGTTAGTGAAAGAACAGAAACAACCATGACTTGTTGATAGGCTGTGTGATTTGTGATTTAAAGAAAACTTCCAAACAATGCCATCAAGCAAGGTACCATTGTGTCTATGTGCCATTGTGTCCATATGTATGCATACAGGCAGGCGAGCCTGCTAACCAACACGGCAACAGCCCTTTCCCAGTTACTAATGTTAATTGCTAACACTGACCTTTACATTAACCATTATTTCTTAACCCGGCCCCACATGCGGACACAAAGGCAGGTAGATATCATGATACTAGATGTGGCACAGAAACAAATCTTTTTTGTTTTTTACCTTGTTAGGTGTGGAGGAATAAGGGGGGGGGGGGGGGTAGGGAAAAAGAATGTTAGACAGAAGGGCAGGGTGGATAGCTGTATGTGGGAAGGGGCATAGGAGAAGTTATGGCCAAGTCTCTGTGTGTGAGTGCAAGAATAGGGAAAGGGCAAATGTTTGGTGGGTTTGTTTTTTTTTAAGAGAGGAAGGGGAATGAATATTTTAGCAAAATACACATTTTGTGGTGTTGTGGGAAAGGCAGTTACCAAGATGTGTGTGTGTGTGTGTGTGTGTGTGTGTGTGTGTTGTGTGTGTGTGTGTCTCTGTGTCTGTGTCTGTGTCTGTGTCTGTGTGTGTGTGCATGTGCTTGAAAAAGAGATAGTTTACATTTCATGAGAAAGTTTGTTTACATTAAAAAAAAAAAAAAAAGCTTCAACTTCAGGGGGATTTCCCCCCCTGACCCCAGGTTTTTTAGGAGAGAGGGGGTCAATCCCTCCCTTCAGCTCATTTATTATGATATCCCTCACTTTAAAAGGTGGGCTGCTTTGCTGTTTTATTCATGTAGTGCGTATTTCAGGTATTTGCTTAAAGTCATCTTTGTTTGCTGTGATTATTTGATAGACTTTCATTTATGTGCTTGCTATGTTCAGTATTGGAGGAAAAATCTGAAAACCGCACCTGTTTTCTGCATGTGTATATATATAATATATATTATATATATACACACACACACACACACACACACACACACACACACACACACACACACACACATGGAGGGACTGGCAGGTCTACACTTTTAAGTAGACTTTGGAGGTTGTAAAAACTTGCAACCCTTAATTCACCAGATGCCATGGCCACAATTCAAACCCCTGACTTCATGGATCTGCAGGCTGGGGTCCTAGTTACTGCTGCAGACAGACAGACAGACAGACCCCATGCTTTGCTGATTTATTATGTCAGAAATGATCTATGCATACATGAATATTGCTGTCAACTTGTTAAGCCTGGTCTGTAAGGTAAGTTTTCTTCCAGTGCTGGTGATTTCCTGGTGAGTTTAGATATTGTTAAAAAAAAAAAAAAAAAAAAAAAAAAAAAAAAAGCGTGAGGAAAATGGTTTTTTTTTTTGGTGCTGCCTGATCTTTTGTAATGTACCCGTCCTGCTGTTCCCATGCTGTTCATTTCAATATCCCTGCTACAGCCATACCCTGATTCGTTATGTCTCATCCCCAGGGTGGTGAGTCCACAGGGAACCCATCAATATCAGGCCGCCATGAAGCCACCAGTCAGAGGGGCCCTGCACTTCTGCTGGGTCACCTTGGTGGTGTTCAGTGGTGCCTGTTCTGAGCTAACATACACAGGGCATCACCTATTAAGCCCCCTACCAACAACATTAGCTCAGTCTCAGAGCCAGACTAAGTCACTCACTCAACCTGAGGTGGCGACCACCACAACAACTGCCCCCCCACAAACTCACCACAAGCACGGAAGTGTACGAGGAATGAGGATGATATTATGATGCTGCTATGGAAGTGCATGTGCTTTGAGACTACGAGGCAGGGTTGTACTATACGCTTACTGTCATAATATGACCCAGCATCAACCTGGCCCAAGAGATCAGACAACTGCAGTGTTGGTCAGGTATTTGAGCAGCACTCTCAAATTTGTATCTGTAAAGTGGATGAAGCTTGACTGGGTGGCCCCAGTCTCCCCACTGAGCCCACAGCACACTCACTGTGGGTAGGAGCTGCCCTGAGTCTGAAAAATCCTCATGACTCTTATGGGATTCAACCCCACGACCTTCCAGTCCAAAATCCAAGGCGCTAACCACTGCGCCATGGCGGCTGGTAAAATGGTGTTGTTTAATGATGATGATTATTCTGGCAATGCTTTGGGCTACAAGAACTCCTCTGAATTGGGGGAGGGTGGGGAGAGAGGAGGAGCGTGGAGGGGAATTCAAAAGTAAAGAGGATGGTTTGAAACTGGTTAACTGATGGAGGTGACTGAACTTGTAGACATACCACTTTCAGACATTTAAGTATAGCAGGCAAATGTCGCAAGAGACTGAGGGTTGGGTGGCTGGTGATACTCCCCCTAGGCTTGAGCCAATGGTGGGAGGGGAGACACTGAATAATGAGCTCTATTGAGAGTGACTTGGTCATGACCGCCAACCATTCCTTTTTTTCCCCCAGAATTTTTCCAGTTTTTAGCCTCTATTCGAGACAAAATGTATGCTTTCTGCTGTACAAGTGTAATATTAGAATTTTGCATTACTGCCAAAATACATCATTGCACATGAGAGGAGCAGTGTTGATTCTAGGGTGCGCCCATGTGAAATTCCTGCATTTTTTCAACATTCAGCAAAGTCATGTGAGCAGTGCTCTCTCTCTCTCTCTCTCTCTCTCTCTCTCTCTCTCTCTCTCTCTCTCTCTCTCCTCTCTCTCTCTCTCTCTCTCTCTCTCTCTCTCTTTGTCTGTCTGTCCCTGTCTGTCTGCCTGCCTGCCTGTCTTCTTGTCTGCCCTCTGTCTGTCTCTCTCTCTCTCTGCTGTCTCTCTTCTCTCTCTCTGTCCTGTCTTCTCTCTCTTCTCTTCTCTCTCTCTCTCTCTCTCTCTCTCTCTCTCTCTCTCTCTCTCTCTCTCTCTTCTCTCTCTCTTCTCTCTCTCTTCCCTCTCTTCTTTCAGACTCATGCTTCATGACCCATGGGATTGAAGTCAAATGGTCTGAGCAATTCAAGTATCGCGTCCATTGTGTGCTGACGAATTCCCACCCAGATTTGACACTTTGGACAACATTTGCTGTAAAGCAACAAAAGTCAATGCAACTGGTGCTCAGTGTTCGTCTCTAAACGATTTTGTCAACTGATTTTATGCTTTACGAAAGAGACATGTAAGTCATTCTGCCCCCCCCCCCCCCCCCCCCCCCCCTTGTCAAACACATCCCCTACAAAAATTGTTTTTGGATCCTCAAAGGTTGTCAGCTATACTTGGTTTAATCTTTTATGTTTTGTTTGTGCAGACTTTTGCTCTTAATCAGTACTTGATATTACTCATCAGCAGGGTTATGGTTGCAATATTATATTAAGTCATCATGCTATAATAATAATAAATGGAATTTATATAGCGCTTTATCTTGCAAAAACAAATCAAAGCGCTTGCATTCAACCAATTCTTGTGCATGCAGCCAACAACAATTTAGATTTTTAACAAGGTCAATGTACACACACACACACACACACACACACACACACACACACACACACACACACACACACACACACACACACAACAATAGAGGTTAAGCACTTTGGCAGGGTGGTGGATATTTCGACTGTTGAGAGCAGGGGCAGAAGATGAAACAGGAGGGGAAAATCTTAGCTTGAAATAAGTGTGTCTTGAGGCTGGATTTAAATGTGTCATAGGTAGGCTTTTTACGAGGGAGAGAGGTAGATCGTTCCAGATCATTGGACCACAAATAGAGAAAGAGCGACGGCCAACGGTGGATTGATTGAATCGAGGTATTTGTAAGCGCAGGGTATCTGCAGCAGAGCGGAGGGAACGAGGAGGAGTGTACGGGTAAAGACATTCACAGAGGTAGGAGGGTGCTGTTTTGTGAAGACATTTATAACAGAGTACTGATCTTATAGTTTACTCTCTGTGGCACAGGCACCAGTGGAGAGATTGCAAGAGAGGGGTAATGTGCTCAGATTTTTTCTTTCTGAGGACCAGTTGAGCTGCGGAGTTTTGTATACGTTGAAGGGAGTGGATAGATGATGCTGGCAGATCCAGCCAAAAGAGAATTGCAATAGTCGAGACGTGAAAGAATCAGAGACGTGACGAGTTTAGATGTTTCATCAATGGACAGGTACTTTCGAATTGCACTAATACGTCTCAATTGATAGTAGCATGACTGGCAGGTCTGGGTGATGAATTTTTGCATGGATAGTGTGTTGTCAATAACAACCCCTAGATACTTTACAGCAGTGGATAGAGTGACTGAAGTATTGCCGAATTCTACTGAAGATGTAGTAATGGAAGAGAGTTTGTGTTTGGTGCCTACCAGCATGGCTTCAGTTTTATCTGCATTTAGCTTACTTATTATGTATCCATTGGATGTTCAGCGTAGGACATATTTATCAAGAGAGAAGCAGATTTTCGAGTATCACAGCTGATCTGGAGTATCAGATAGAAGATAGTCATTTGTGATGTTATTATCTTGACAGAGCAGTGTTGAGTGAAGAAGGGCAGATGATCCGCGGATCCATTTCAGTTAAGTTGATTGAATCTTGTTTACTGCAACTGTTTGGAATGATCGGTAAGGTATGAATTACAAGTGAGAGCTGTGCCTGTGATGCCAACGTTTTTGAGACAGGAGTAGAAATTGAATGGGCTATAGGTCGAAAGTGCATAAATCGAGAGATGAAGGATATCTTTCTGTGTCAAAGCGTGTAGAAGCGTATTTAAGGTGTGCACTAGGGTGGTTTCTATGCTGTGGTTAGCGTGATAGGCAGACTGGAAAGGCGGAAGGAGGCTATTGGAAAGAAGATGGCTGTTGAGTTGTCTGAGAACGACTTTTTCAAGGACTTTTGAGATAAAAGGTATGTTAGAAACAGGTCTATAGTTCTTTAGAATGTTAGGGTTGAGATCGTGCTTTTTTAGTAGAGGTGTGACTATAGCGGTTTTGAGAGCTGGTGGAAAGTTTCCTGAAAGAAGTGATGAATTTACTATTTTCGTGATCGTAGGTATAAGCACCATAATTGGATTGGATTGGATTGAGTGAAAAGAGAAGTAGGTACAGGATCGAGATCGCATGATTTTATGGTCATTTCTCTCAGAATTGTCTGAATTTCTTTCTCAGTTGTTGGACGGAAGAAAAGGAGAGGAGTGCCTGTAAATTGGGGATCAGGAGGCACACAGGTTGGAAAGAAGTTTGATCCAATTTGGAGCGGATGTTGCGGACTTTGTCAGAAAAGAAAGAAGAAAATATAGCGGGAAGTTCAGAGTGGCTATGGACAGTAGGAAGAGGGCTTGCCTTTGTAGATCCAAGAAGAGTTGAGGTGAGGGAAAAAAGGGATTTCATAGACGTAGCATCAAGAACTTGAGCGGAATAGTATTTTGTCTTTGCTGAATGGATTAAGGTTTTAACTTTGTTAATTTGTTTTCAAAAGAGCTGTTTGTTATTTCAGTTTTTGTCTTTTGCCACTGCCACTCTAGTTGTCGGCATTTGCGTTTTGCGACCAGGATATCATTAGTGAACCATGGAGTGCAGGGCCTATCAGGCAGAAAATGGTCAGAAGGGGGTGCATGCTCATCAAGCAGTTGGCTAAGAACGGTATTGTAATGTTTAGAAGGGTCAGTATGTTCAGGGTTTCTGTTAGGCGTTTCGGCAGCTGAGAAGAGAAAGTTGGAATATCATTGGCCTTGAGATTGCGACGGGTGATGCACTTTTTCTTTTTGATAGGCTTAACAATGTTTAGAGAGAAGAGAATGGCAGAATGGTGGAAAGAAGTTCGTTAGTGACGGATACAGATGTGATGTCTAGTGAGGCATCGGTAATGAGCCAGTCTAAGATGTGCCTGATCTATGTGTTGGTTCGTTTACAAGCTGGGAAGAAAGAGGAAAGAGCGCTTGACATCAGGAGAAGACTGGGTTGTTGAAGGGGAAGTTGAAAGTCACCAGAATGATAAGTTTCTTGGGAGAGAGGCTGTAATGATCAAGGAGGGACTGACACTCTTTATGGAAAACTGAAGATGTTAGATTGTTCTCACGGCTAGGAGGTGGACAGTACAGACATCAGAAAGTAATAGAATGGGCCGGGTAAGCTAAGGTTGAGTTCACAGACTCCGAAAGATTCAGGTGAGAAAGGAAGAGAGTGGCAGAAAGAAAGCGCTGGATGCAGTGTGTCTTTGTAGATCACAAGTGATATAAAACATAAACATCTGAAAGCAAAATGAATTAAACAAAATATAGATTCAGCCAGTTCTGGATGTCTTTGATGTTTGGTGTATTGCTCTAAAATCTCAAATACAGGTGCCTCTAAACTGTTAAGGCAACATTTAAGAAAATTTCACTCATCTATTACCTGAAAACAGGGCCTAAACAAAAGCCACACCTTCAATGTTCAAAGGGTCAGGACATCTATAGGCATTCTCCCATTTCGGAAAGATGTTGTTGTGAAGTGTGGTGTTGGTCAGGTTTTTACTTTAAGAGATTTTATTTGCTTGTTTTTTCACCCCTGTTGCTTCAGATTTTAAAACAAATCAGCCATTTAGTAACTTGTTGAGGATAGTCCAGAACAAAATTACTGACGATTACATATATGCATCAAATTGGTTTATTTGCAGTTAACTGTTACGGTTTTTTGTTATTTATGCTGTAGTGCTTATGACAAAAATCTTTTACTCAGTTTGGTTATCAAGTCTAGAAATTTGCGAAACTACACTGCACTTATTTATCTAGTCCCTTGGTGATCAAAGGATGCTGCACTAATAAAAACATATGCTTTATCCATTTGGGATGGTCATGTGCCAATGCCTGGAACTAGCAAAGTTTTTTTTTTTTTTAAAACTTCATATAGCTGTAATTTTTACCCATTTTTTTTCACCATGCCAGCCCCTACTCCTGTCATTAGAACTGTCCTTAGAGTAGAGGTCAAAGTAGGGTTCCAAGAGGCCTGATGTGAGACATGTTGCTGACATTGATGCAAGGGTTTCCCTTTGACTTTGTGCAATGGAATGTCTGTTGTTGCATCCTATCTTGTAGCACATGGAGTGGCTGTATCCAGTCTGCACTGTAGGAAGTGTGTGTGGGGAGAACAGTCTTGATAGCAGCACACCTGACCAGGATCAAATCCATTTGGTGCCACTGCTTTGATCGTGGGTGTCTCCATAAAACCTTGTGTTGAGGGTTGGTGTGGAAAAAGGAGTTGGTAATGCTCAGGTCATTAAAGGTACAAATCAGGCAGCCTGTCCATTTTCATTCATTGTTTCCACTTTGAAATGACTACGGCAGGAGGCCCACAAGTCGTGATCCCAGAGCTCCACTCATGATCTGTTTATTTCAAGCGTAACAGGGTAACATCTTTCAGATGACATAACAATGATCTGTTTATTTCAAGCAGTTATAACAGGGTAAACATCTTTCAGATGACATAACAGAGGTTCTGTATTTGGAGAGTTTATCATGGTGGTCATCTTTCATGTTACATTCACAGAGGTTGTAAATTTCAAGAAGTTATCAGGGTAGTTATCTTTATGATAAGGTTTAGAGAGGTTCCAAATTTCTACAAACTTTTAAGGGTGCTAACTTTTTAGATGAAATTATCCAACATTGTAAGCAATGTAAGATTCTACAAAAGCAAGAGAATATTTTTTTTTAGATTGTAATGAAAAATCTCTTACTACTCAAGCAAGTGTAATCAAGATTAAATAAAGCAAAAGATGGGGCACTGTGCTGTGGTGATTATACTGTCTTGGAAGAGCAGCTTAATTTTCACTGGAGAAACTGACTTATAGTGTAATGGTATGGCACTGCTTTGCTGTGTTCAGTACTGTACGACATTTTACTTCCTTACCATGCATATTGTAGCATATGTATTATAAATTGCCATCCCATTCTATCCCATTACATCCCATCCTGTCCTGTCCCACCCAATACCATACCATATCATCCTGTCGGATATTGTTCCATCTCTGTCTGTCCACATACATACTGTTGAGCTTCGCCATTTCATTCCATTCGCCTGTCCTGTCCCACCCAATACCATACTTATGATGCTGTCCCGGACCATTCCGTTCCATCCCCTGTCTACCCATACTCTGTATGATCCTGTCCACATTATCCACCGTCTGTCTGTCCACCATACCATACTGTATCATCCTGTCCCAGACCATCTGCTCCATCATCCTGTCTTCCACCAATACCTACTGTATCATCCTGTCCAGCCATTCAGTTCTCCTGTCTGTCCCACCCAATACCATACTGTATCATCTGTCTGACTTCCATCCTGTCCCGTCTGTCTGTCCACCAATTCATATTGTATATCCTGTCCCGGACCTTCGTTCATCCTGTCTGTCCCACCCAATACCATACTGTATGATCTGTCCAGACATTCATCTCCTGTCCCGCCTGTCTATCACCCAATCTACTGAATGATCTGTGCCATCCATTCTTTCCACATGTCCTTCCTTAGTGACAGAGATGTTATTTAATTCCCCCTTTTGTGTTGTGTGTGTGGTGTGTGGCAGCCATGCATGGCATGTGTGAGGGTAGGGTAGATTAGGCAGAGATATGACAATTCCTCCTCTGTAGTGTGTTTGTGTGTGTTGTGTCGAGTACACGTGCGTATAATCTGTATAATGGACAACCAGGAAAAATCATGCAGTCAGACTGATATCAAGTGACCAAAAGTAGTAAAGTCATTAAAGATTACTGAAAATTTATAGTTTTTGCAGTCAGTCAGCAGTCGGCTTGCATAATTTTTCCTAGTTGCCATTACACTTCATATGAGCATAGGTAGATGGAGAAAGAGAGCTTTTGTGCAGAAATGATGGTTTAAGTGCTATGCATATACAGATACTAGATTTGTGCATCTACATGCAGATGTGTGTTAATGGTGTTTTTTTTTTCTTTTGCATTGGTTTTATTACCATTTTTCAAATCTATTTTCGGTATGTGTTGTAAGGTGGTTGTCATATGTTACAGATTGTGTTGAATTGAAAAAAAAAGTTTTGATTTTAATTTAAAAAAAATGTTTGTTGCAGCTTTGTCAGAAAGTCATGACCAAACCCATGTTGAATGATGGAAAGAAATATAAATGTTGACTGAGGGTGGGTTTTTGTTTTTTTGTTTTTTGCTTTATGTGTTGTTTGCTTTTCTTCTTTGTGTTGTATTGGCATCATAGTTTAAGATATATTTGGTGGAAAGAGGATACATTATTTATGTTTAATTTGCATTTTCTTTTCTGTCTTTTTTGGGGGTGGGTGGGGACAGAGTGGTGGGGCGTGTGTGTCTGTAGGTTGGGGTATACAGGGAATTTGTTCAAAAATATCTGATTAGTATTTTACATCAAAGAAAATGTGTTCATCAGGGGGGTGGGGTGGGAAGGGGGGGGAAGATAGTGGTGTGAGAGGTGTGACTGAATTCCTCCTCAAGTGTGTGTGTGTGTGTAAGTCAGTCAAATTTAGTCATGTGTGGGTGTTGTGGGGGGTTGGGGTAGACTAGGTTAGAGGAGGAGATTTCATGCCTCCTCTTTGTGGGTGTGTGTGTTCTTCTGTCTTTGTGTGTCTTTGTGTGCATGTGTGTGTATGTGTGCATATAATCTGTATGCTGGGCAACCTGGAAAAATCATAAAAGTTGGACTGATGTGGGTTAAAAACTGGTCAAGTCAAGAGTTTCTTTTGGAAAAAAAACACAAACTTATCTATTTTGTTTTTCCTCCTATCTTTTTTTGTGTGTGCTTTGAGTGATTGTGATCTAGGATTGTGTTGAACTGAAATGAAATATATTTGATATATATATATATAATGATGTGAGGTATTTATGGCACAGATTGTGTTGAATTGTTATTAGTGTAAATGTTTACGTACATATGACATCTTTGTCAGAAAGTAATGACCAAACCCATCTTTGATTTCACGATGGAAAGAGTTATACATTTTTACTGCTGTTTGCATTTTTATTGTGTGGATTATGTGTGTCATTTGGTCAGACAGAGAGAAAGGATGGGGCCTCCTCATGTATGTGTGTCAATCAATCAATCAATCAATCAAATTTTTATTTCCAGATGGTACATTGAGTAAGCATCGATTTGCTTTTTTCCATCAAGCCATCTATCTAAAGAAAAGAAAAACAAAATCAAAACAACTGCAAAAAACAAAATAAAGCAACACAAAAAACCCCAACAAAAATCAAAGCAGAAAATCCCTAGCAAAACAATAAAACCAACAAAGAAAGAAAAGGGGAAAGAACAAACAAAGAAACAAATAAAACAAAAACAAACATTTCACCAACATTAATTAGCTAACATGATTTCAACAACCTTAAAATAGAATATGTCTATAGATAAAACAAGCAACAATAGCAACTAAACAACCATAAGAGGAGAAAAAACAAACAAAAACACACACACCCACACACACGAAAAAAAAAACAAAAAAAAACACACACAAAAACCCACACTCCCACTCAAAAATTCATACGCACGCGCACACGCAACACACACACACACACACACACACACACACACACACACACACACACACACACACACACACACACACACACACACACACACACACACACACACACACAACACACACACACACACACACACACACACACACACAACACACACACACACACACACACACACACACACACACACACACACACACACACACACACACACACACACACAACACACACGGTTTGCACTCATCCCCTCAGCACGTATACTCGTACGTACATTCATACATTTTGAGTCTTTAAAAAAATCATATAGTGTCAACCCTCCCCCCCAAAAAAAAACAAACAAAAAAACAAAAAAACAAAAAACCAACCAAACAAACAACAACCCCCCCCCCCCTCCACACACACACACACACACACACACACACACACACACACATGCTTATATCAGATACAATGTAACCAAAATCCATTATTTAAGACTAAAAAAAAAAAAAAAAAAAAAAAGAATCCACAAAATGTCAATAAGCAATTTATGTCAGAATCAAATATCTCTATACTTCAGTACATACTTTATATCTTTAAAAAGGAGATAAGGAAAAAAACAACAAACGCAACAATACGTTATAATAATATCCATCACCACTGAGAGGAAATAACAGATATACGCTAACAAACATACAATCAAACAAAAGAAAAAAGAAAGGGAAAACACACACACACACACACACACACACACACACACACACACACACACACACACACCAAAAAAAAAACAGAATACCAAAAAACCCCACAAAAAAAACAAACTAACAAAGACAAACAAACAAACAAACAAACCAAAACAACAACAAAAAACCCCAATCCACACGGATTATATGTTAGGAGGAAGAAAAGAAAAGTCAACAAAAGCAACAATACCAAATGATAATATCCATCACCACTGAGTGGAAATAACATAAACAACGTACACACATGCACACATTTAAGATTTTTTTAAGAAAATTCAAATAATATCAAACAACAGCTTACATCAGTTTCAATGTCACCAACCATTATTTAAGACTTAAGAAAAAAAATCCTTGAAATGTCAATAAGCAACTTATGTCAAATTACAATACCTCCATTCTTCAGTTCATATTTATATATATAGAGGAAGAAAAAGAAAAAAAACAAAACAACAACAACAACAACAAAAACGCAACAATACCATATGATAATACCCATCTCCACTGAGAGGAAATAACATATGCACTAATAAACATACCAACAAACAAAAAATAACAAGCAATCAAAAGCAAGGAAAAACCAAACAAACAAGAGAAACAAAAATCCAAAACAAAACAAAAGCAAAAAACAAAAAAGCACAAAAAACCCTATAAAATTGGGAGGGGGGGTGGGAACAGATGGGGAGGGGAGTATCAAGGAGGAAGGAGGAAAACACAAGCAGCAAACAGAAGAATTATGATAATGATTTATGATTATATTAATAAATAAAATCCCTACATATACGAACAAAAACAAACACACACGCACACGCAACAACAACAACAACAACATTCAGAACCAAAAAGTAAGGCTTTATCCACTAATCAAAATGATATGAATATAATAGTGCTAATAGTCCCATTAATAAAAATAATAAAATAATTTTTTAAAAAACATTTATACTGAGACTTTTAAACTGGGGAGAGAAAAAAAAAAAAAAAAAAAAAAAAAAAAAAAAGCTCCATCTAGTCATCAAACCAGTGGTTTGATTTTCTCCTTTTGAATTTGCAAAATATGCATGTGTTTACATACATCTCTTATTCCCTATCCTGTTCATAAATAAATTATTTTAAAAAATAAATAAAAATCTTTGTCCGCCTTTTCCTTTTCCACATATATATATAGCAAGCAAGGTGTAGATTTTTGAGTCACAGTAAACCACACATGAAAGATTTTTCAGGGTGAGCAGAGAGTACCAATATCTTTAGTCTGTTCTAAATATGGTTGATTGGATTCATGTTTAGTTCTTAAACATTTTTGCATAAGCGCATTAAGTGATTTTTCAACTGGTTTTTGAACTGATTTTTATTTATGATGCATTTTAAATGTTTTGGGAGCTTGTTCCATAAATCACTACCTGAATATTGGAAGCTTGTTTTGTAAAGATTGTTTCTGGGTCTGGGAAATGTTAGTAGATGGTTATGCCTGTGCTCATTAATTTTGAATCTATTGATGATCTTGGGAGGGGCATTTCCATTGACAACTTTTTGTACAAATAGAGCTTTATTAAAGTAAAGCCTGTTTTGGAATGTAAGAATATTTGTTTGCTTATAATCATTGATGGTTAGGGAGCTTGCTTTTAATAGGACAAGTTTTAGTGCTCTTTTATATAATCGATGAATGAATTTCAAATTAGTTTCACTGCAGTTGTCCCAAAGAGATGAGGCATAGTCAACTATAGGCAAGATGTGTCCACAAAAAAAGAGTTTGCGTGAATGATCATCTAGAAAGTGTTTTATTTTTGATAGCTGGCGTACCTTGTTTGTAAGACGTTTTCCTAATGCCATCACATGGTCAGTCCAAGTAAGATTTTTGTCGATAATTACACCCAGAATCTTGTGTGAGTCAACTTCTTCAATAATTTTTTGATCTATCAACAGAGGTTGAAATTTACTTTTCATTTTTTGCCTCTTTTGTCTTGCTAGTACGTACATACTCTTAGTTTTTTGTGCATTTAAGGACATATGGTTTAATTGAGTCCAAGTAATCAATTTGTTGATATTGTTTTGAAGTTTGAGTGTCAGTCTTTGGGGGTCGGTATCACTACAATAGAGAGATGTGTCATCAGCAAACATTTCACAGCTACAATCTAGAAATAAGGGTAAGTCATTTACATATATAGAGAACAAAAGAGGACCCAATATTGATCCTTGTGGTACTCCATATTTAATAGATACTAATTCTGATGTTTGATTATTTGCAGTTACCAGCTGCTGTCTATCTAACAAAAAACTCTTTAAAAGATTGATTATTTCAGGTGTTAGTTTATATAGGTGAAGTTTACGTACTAGCAAGGAGTGATTAATTACATCAAATGCTTTTTCAAAGTCAACAAAAATTAAGCCTGTATAGTTATTTTTATTTATGTTGTGTAAGAGACTGTCTGTAAGTTGAGTTAGAGCTGTATGACAAGAATAGTTTTTACGAAAGCCTGACTGATCTTCATTTATTAGATTGTTGTTAGCAAAGTAGGAATATAAAGATTTTTGGATATGTTTTTCGATGGGTTTAGATAAGACCGATAGGATTGAAATTGGTCTGTAATTTGAAGGACAAGAAGTATCTCCAGATTTGTGGACTGGTATGACTTTTGCTCTTTTAAATATCAGAGGAAAGTTGTTTTTATCTATGCACAAATTATATAGATATGTCAATGTTTCAACTATAATAGGACCAGAAAGTTTCAATATTTTTCCATCCAGATTGTCAAGGTCACGTGTTGTGGAATTGTTTTGGAGAGATAGACTTTCCAACACATCTTTAATTGTCATTGGCAATAATTCAAACGGGAATTTAATTTCTTTTAATGCAATATATTGTTCTAAGTATTGGAGATCATTTTCATTTGACTTATCACATGATATGACTTTAGTAGCAATGTTTGAGAAATGGGTGTTCAGTTCATCAGCTGTTATGTCTTTAACTGTCTTTTGGCTTTTTGATATAGGTCTATTACATAAAATATTGATGGCTTTCCATACCTGGCGAGAGTCAGTAGTTGTGATTAATAGTTTTTGAAAGTAATCACGTTTTGATCTGCGTTTTAGTGAAGTTACTTTGTTTCTTTGTATTTTAAATTCTTCTTTTGTACCATGGGTTTTCAAATAGTCTCTTAAGCGCATTTCAGACTCTATATCTTTTGTTATCCAAGGAGGTTTAATTTTTTCTTTAACTCTTTTTTTGATGAAAGGGGCATGCCTATCATACACTGAAATAAATGTGGTAATCCAGAATTCTGCAGCTTCGTTGGGGTCTCTGATTTGATATATGTCTTGGAATGGCGAGTTTATCAAGTCTGAAAGAAAGTCTTGTTCATTGAAGTTATTAAATTTTCTGTAAAAGATGGTTTTATGTCCTACTTTGGGAATTTTGACACGATGTTTAAACCAAGTAAAACACACAGAATTGTGATCACTGCATCCACAGGAGGGGGCGCATACTTCTGTTATGTTTTGTTTTGTAGTAGTATAGATATGATCAATCAAAGTTCTTGAGTTATCTGTTACCCGAGTTGGTTTGTCTATTAGTTGTTCCAGGCCATGCATAGTAATGTTGTGACTCCATTTAGGCTTGGGTTTTAATAAGTCTATGTTAAAATCCCCAAGAATAATTGTTTCATGGTTTAAAAGTGTCACTTCATCCATAAGAGAGTTGAATTTTTCAAACCATTCTGTGGTTTCCGAAGGATTTCTGTATATGAATCCTTTAATATTGGACTATTGTGTTTTAATTTTATTTCAACCCAAATCGATTCAATGTCATAAACATCAAAGTTGTATAGTCTTTTACAACTCAGTGAAGAAGCGAAATATGTTAATAACCCAGTGGACTTGGGCTTGTGTGGATCCTGTCGAAAGATCTGATAACCTGGAATATTTATGCATGTGTCAGTTACATGTGGTGAGAGTCGTGATTCAGCAAGGCAAAATAAATGAAATTGATTCCCATCATTGTGCAGTATGGTCGAGATATCATCTTTTTTGTTTGTTGCATTGTTGATATTTAGGTAGCCTACACGGAGGCCTTGCTTTGTGGGCCACTTGTCTAAAGTTAAAGTCATGTTAAATTTTTTCCTTTTTTTATGTATATGTATAAAATCTATCAAGTCAGGAGACTTGATTATCAAATTTTAAAAAACAACAAAAAACTATAATACAATTTCGAAAACTAAAATATAAACACAATTCAGAATCTGTAAGGAATCAATTATAAACAACTTTTTGAATCCAGTCCCGTTTTTACATAAATCATATAATCATAAGAATAATAAAGCATATAAATTGGGAAAAAATATTTTTAGTAAAACTAAAATACAACAATTTTTACTAAATCAATATAATCAACCACACACTAAATATTATTATGATACTAAACACAAAAAATACAGTGATTAAAAAAATAATAGATGAAAAAGCAAACGAAAATATAGTATGCAGAATTGATTCAAAAACTCCAGTACACACTAGTCCAATGCAACAACTGCTCTGTTGCAAGAGACTCTGAATCCCGATATACCTGCTAGATATAGAAGGCAATTTTCCACTCAAATGGAATACACACTGCAGCATGACATTGATCAACACCATTTGATGTTGGGTGGAAAAAAAAAAAAAAAAAAAAAAAAGGGGAGGGGGTGGTGGTAGGGGCTGGGTAAAAGTATGGGGGGGAGAGAGAGAGAGACAGACAGACAGACAGACAGACAGACAGACAGACAGACAGACAGACAGACAGACAGACAGACAGACAGACAGACAGACAGAGAGAGAGAGAGAGAGAGATCCATTCATGAAAATTGAACCAATCATTTATCATCAATGCCAGCACTGCATATAACATTTGGACACCTGCACAAATACATTTGTAATTATTTAGAACATTATATATGGGCTGTATATTTGATGCTGGCTTACAGGCAGATATTTATCGCATGCACACACGCATGCACACATGCACGCACATACTCATTCACATAGTTATTATACACGTACATGTATAATAACATGTGTATGTGTGTGTGTGTGTGTGTGTGTGTGTGTGTGTGTGTGTGTGTGTGTGTGTGTGTATGGGGGGTTGGGGTGTATTTGGGGTGGGGGGGGAGTGGGGGAAGACTAGGTAAGAGATGTGACTGAATTCCTCCTCCTTGTGTGTGTGTGTGTGTGTGTTTGGGGGGTGGGTGAGTGGGGGAAGACTAGGTAAGAGATGTGACTGAATTCCTCCTCCTTGTGTGTGTGTGTGTGTGTGTGTGTGTGTGTGTGTGTGTGTGTGTTGTGTGTGTGTGTGTGTGTGTGTGTGTGTGTTTGGGGGGTGGGTGAGTGGGGGAAGACTAGGTAAGAGGAGATGTTACTGAATTCCTCCATGTGTGTGTGTGTGTGTGTGTGTGTGTGTGTGTGTGTGTGTGTGTGTGTGTGTGTGTGTGTGTGTGAGTGAGGGTAGACTAGGTAAGAGGAGATGTGACTGAATTCCTCCTCTTTGTGTGTGTGTGTGTGTGTGTGTGTGTGTGTGTGTGTGTGTGTGTGTGTGTGTGTGTGTGTGTGAGAGAGAGAGAAAGAGAGAGAGAGAGAGTGTGTGTGTGTGTATGTGTGTGTGTGTGTGTGTGTGTGTGTGTGTGTGTGTGTGTGTGTGTGTGTGTGTGTGTGTGATGGGGCACGTGGAAAAGTCATGGAAGTCAAACTGATGTCAGTGACCAGAAGTGGTTAAGTCCATGAAGATTTTTTAAAACTGTAGGCAGTATTTGCAGGAAATAAGCAGTTAGCTTTATTATTTTTCCGAGTTGTCAGTTATGCAGTGCATGACAGTGTTCTTGTAGAATGGATTTTTGTTTGTTTTTTTGCTTGGTTGGTGTATTTTTCAAAATGCTTTTTAATGTTTATAAAAAAAATTCCTGTAAGGTAATTTCAATACACATTATGTGGAATTGAAAATAAGAATTGATATTGATGTAAACGATTACATATGTGACAACTTTGTGAGAAAGTAATGACCAAAACCATTTTTGATTTCATTATAGAAAGAATTGTACATTTTAACTGCTGGGTTTTTTTGTGTGTGGATTGTGTGCGTTTGCTTTTCTTCTTAGTGCAGTTATAGCATCATAGTATAAGAGATGTGTGTGTGTGATGTGTGGAAAAAGAGCATTTTCTTTTTTTTCTGATGGTAACTTTTTTTTGGTAAGGGTGGAGAGAAGGGGAAGGGGGGGGGGGGTAACTATACGGGGAATTTATGAAAAGAAAGCTCTCTGATTACAGTGATTAGTACCTTAGATTGAAAAAGTGTATGTAGGGGAGAGGGGGGAAAAGGAGGGGCCAGATAATGTGAGAGAAGATAATACCATATTATGATTTTATGCCTCCTTATGTGTATGTGTGTATGCATGCAATCTGTATCATTGACAACCAGGAAAAAATCATACAAGGTAGATTGCATAATTTTTCCAAGTTGCCAGATATGCAGTGTATGAAGAATTTTAAAAACTTTTTTATTTTGGGGTTTACTAATGGGTTTTCTTTTTTCTTTTTTTAATGTTTTTTTTTTCTTCTTAATTTCCTGTGAGGAAGTTATGACACGGATTGTGTTGAATTGAAAACTAGAATTGATATTGGTGTAAATGTTTACATATGTGGCATCTTTGTCAGAAAGTAACGACCAAAACCATATTTGGTTTCAAGATTGAAAGAATTATATATTTTGGTTCTATCGTTTGGTTGGGTTTTTTTTCTTATTAAGTGGATTATTTGTGGGGTTTGCTTTTCTTTTTTGTGCTGTAATGGCATCATAGTTTAATTAAGAGAAGTGCGTGGAAAAAACAGCATTTTTGTATTTTGGTTGTATTTTTTTTAAGAGTCAGAGAGAACAGGGAGGACTATGTGGAAAATTTATGAAAAGAAAGCTCTCTGATTAGTACCTTAGATTGAAAAAGTGTGTGTGTGTGTGTGTGTGTGTGTGTGTGTGTGTGTGTGTGTGTGTGTGTGTGTGTGGTGTGTGTTCACTTCATGTGATATAAGACTGGGGAGGGGGTTTGTGATGAGAAATGAGGCTGGAAAGTAAGGGGATGCGTCTTGGGTTTTTTTTGTTTTTTTGTTAAGTGTGTATATGTTTTCTGTGTGTCAGTGTCTGTGTCTGGGGGGTGGGTGAGTGGGGGGTAGAATAGGTATGAGGAGATGTGACTGAATTCCTCCTCTTTGTGTGTGTGTGTGTGTGTGTGTGTGTGTGTGTTGGGAGGGGGGGGGTGAGTGGGGGGTAGTATAGGTATGGGGAGATGTAACTGAATTCCTCCTCTTTGTGTATGTGTGTGTGTGTTTGGGGGGAGGTGAGTGGGGGTAGTATAGGTACAAGGAGATGTGACTGAATTCCTCCTCTTTGTGTGTGTGTTGGGAAGGGGGGGGGGGGAGTGGGGGTAGAATAGGTACGAGGAGATGTGACTTAATTCCTCCTCTTTGTGTGTGTGTGTTTGGGAAGGGGGGGGGGGGGGGGTGAGTGGGGGGTAGTATAGGTACGAGGAGATGTGACTGAATTCCTCCTCTTTGTGTGTGTGTGTGTGTGTGTGTTTGGGAAGGGGGGGGGGTGAATGGGGGTAGAATAGGTACGAGACGTGACTGAATTCCTCCTCTTTGTGTTGTGTGTGTGTGTATGTGTTTGGAGAGTGGGTGAGTGGGGTTAGACTAGGTTAGAGGGGATGTGACTGAATTCCTCCTTTTGTGTGTGTGTGTGTTTGCGTGTATGTTTTTTTGGGGGGGGGGGGGGGGTGAGTGGGGGTAGAATAGGTAAGGATGTGACTGAATTCCTCCTCTTTGTGTGTGTGTGTGTGTGTGTTTGGAGAGTGGGTGAGTGGGGTTAGACTAGGTTAGAGGGGATGTGACTGAATTCCTCCTCTTTGTGTGTGTGTGTTTGGGAGGGGGTTGAGTTGGGGTAGACTAGGTATGAGGAGATGTGACTGAATTCCTCCTGTGTGTGTGTGTGTGTGTGTGTGTGTGTGTGTGTGTGTGTGTGTGTGTGTGTGTGTGTGTGTGATGGCCACGTGGAAAAATCAGGCAAGTCAAACTGATGTCAGTGACCAGAAGTGGTCAAGTCATGGAGATTTCTGAAAACTTGAGGCAGTTTTTGCAGAAAACCAGCAGATAGCTTGCATCATTTTTTTGAGTTGTCAGTTATGTAGTGTGTAACAATGTATATGTGTGTGTAGAATCAAGTTTTTTGTTTTTTGCTTGCTTGGTGTATTTTTGGTGTGTTTATACAAAAAATTGTAAGGTATTTATGACACAGATTGTGTTGAATTGAAAATTAGAATTGATATTGGTGTAAATGTTTACATATGTGACATCTTTGTCAGAGTAATGACCAAAGTGATCTTTGATTTTATGATGGAAAGAATAATACATTTTGACCGCTGCTGTTTGTCTTTTTTTTTTTTTAATTAAGTGGATTATTTATGGGGGGTGCTTTTTTTTTTGTGCTGTAATGGCATCATGGTTTAATTAAGAGAGGTGTGTGTGATGTGTGGAAAAAAGAGCATTTTTGTTTTTTTAGTTGTATTCTATTTAAGAGTGAGAGAGAGAACAGGGAGGACTATGTGGAAAATTTTATGAAAAGAAAGCTCTCTGATTAGTACCTTAGATTGAAAAAGTGTGTGTGTGTGCGTGCGCGCGCATCTGTTCACTTCATGTGATATAAGACTGGGGAGGGGGTTTGTGATGAGAAATGAGACAGGAAAGTAAGGGGATGTGTCTTGGGGTTTTTTGGTGTTTTTTTTTAAAGTGTGTATATGTTTTCTGTGTCTGTGTCTGGGGGGTGGGTGAAGTGGGGGTTGATATAGGTATGAGGAGATGTGACTGAATTCCTCCTCTTTGTGTGTGTGTTAGTTGTGTTTGGAGGGGGGGGGGGGGGGGGTGGGGGTGAGGGGGGGGGTAGTATAGGTATGAGGAGATGTGACTGAATTCCTCTTCTTTGTGTGTGTGTGTTTGGGAGGGAGAGGGTGGGTGAGTGGGGGTAGTATAGGTACAGGGAGATGTGACTGAAATCCTCCTCTTTGCGTGTGTGTGGGTGTGTGTGTTTGGGAAGGGGGGGGGGGGGGGATGAGTGGGGGTTAGAATAGGTATGAGGAGATGTGACTGAATTCCTCCTGTGTGTGTGTGTGTGTGTTTGGGGAGTGGGTGAGTGGGGGTAGAATAGGTTAGAGGAGATGTGACTGAATTCCTCCTCTTTGTTGTGTGTGGTGTGTGTGTGTGTGTGTGTGTGTGTGTGATGTGCCACATGGAAAAGTCATGCAAGTCAAACTGATGCCAGTGACCAGAAGGGGTTAAGTCGATGAAGATTTCTGGAAACTTTAGGCAGTTTTTGCAGAAATAAGCTGTTAGTTTGCATCATTTTCTCAGTTGTCAGTAATGCAATGTGTGATAATGTATATGTGTGCATGTAAAATCAATTTTTTTGTTTGTTTGCTTGCTTGGTGTATTTTCCCAATTTAAAAAAAAAAATGTTTATACAAAAAATTGCTGTGAGGTATTTATGACGCAATTGTTTTAAATTGAAAATGAGAATTGATATTGATGTAAACATTTACATATGTGACACCTTTGTGAGAAAGTAATAACCAAAATCATCTTTGATTTCATGATGGAAAGAATCATACATTTTGACTGCTGTTGTTTTTGGCTTTTTTTTTTATTGTGTGGATTATGTGTGGGGTTTACTTTTGTTTTTTGTGCTGTAATGGCATCATAGTTTAAGTAAGAGATGTGTGTGTGTGTGGAAAAAGAGCATTTTTGTTTTTTGGTTCTATTTTTTTTAAGAGTGAGAGAGAACAGGGAGAATTATGTGAAAATTTATAAAAAGAAAGATCTCTGATTAGTACCTTAGATTGAAAAGAGTGTGTGTGTGTGTGTGTGTGTGTGTGTGTGTGTGTGTGTGTGTGTGTGGTGTGTGTTGTGTGTGTTGGTTTGTGGTGTGTGTGTGCGCCCCCGTCTGTTCACTTTATGTGATATAAGACTGGGGAGGGGGTTTGTAATGAGAAATAAGGCTGGAAAGTAATGGGGATGTGTCTTGAGTTGTTTTTTTAATAGTTTTTTTTTTTTTAAGTGTGTATATGTTTTCTGTGTGTCAGTGTCTGAGTCTGAGGGGTGGGTGAGTGGGGGGTAGTATAGGTACGAGGAGATGTGACTGAATTCCTCCTCTTTGTGTGATTGTTTGTGTATGTGTGTTTTTGTGGGGGGGGGGGGGGGTGTGATGGAGGTTGGGGTGTGTGATTATTGATTGTTAGGTGTGATGTTTAGTGAGTTGGGGAGATAGGTATAGGAGATTGCGAATCCTCCTCTTTGTGTGTGTCTGTGTGTGTGTCTGTGTTTGTGTGTGTGAGGGGGTGATTGGGGAGGGGGGAAAAAGGGCGAAAGGGAGTTGGTCGGAGTTAGAATGTTGGTGATGGGGAGGGAGGATAGTGGGTGACTAGTAGAATTACTATCCCTCTGTGTGTGTGTGTGTGTGTGTGTGTATGTGTGTGGTGTGTGTGTGTGTGTGTGTGTGTGTGTGTGTGTGTGTGTGTGTGTGATGGGCCACGTGGAAAAAATCAGGCAAGTCAAACTGATGTCAGTGACCAGAAGTGGTCAAGTCCATGGAGATTTCTGAAAACTTGAGGCAGTTTTTGCAGGAAACCAGCAGATAGCTTGCATCATTTTTCTGAGTTGTCAGTTATGCAGTGTGTAACAATGTATATGTGTGTGTAGAATCAATTTTTTGTTTTTTGCTTGCTTGGTGTATTTTTGGTGTGTTTATACAAAAAATTGTATGGTATTTATGATACAGATTGTGTTGAATTGAAATTAGAATTGATTTTGGTGTAAATGTTTACATATGTGACATCTTTGTCAGAAAGTAATGACCAAAGTGATCTTTGATTTCATGATGGAAAGAATAATACATTTTGACTGCTGTTGTTTATCATTTTTTTTATTAAGTGGATTGTTTGTGGGGGTTGCTTTGCTGTAATGGCATCATAGTTTAATTAAGAGAGGTGTGTGTGATGTGTGAAAAAAAAGGCATTTTTGTTTTTTAGTTGTATTCTTTTTAAGAGTGAGAGAGAGAACAGGGAGGACTATGTGGAAAGTTTATAAAAGAAAGCTCTCTGATTAGTACCTTAGATTGAAAAAGTGTGTGTGTGTGTGTGCGCGCGCGGTGTGCGTCTGTTCACTTCATGTGATATAAGACTGGGGAGGGGGGTTGTGATGAGAAATGAGGCTGGAAAGTGAGGGGATGCATCTTTTTATTTTTTAAATTTTTTTAAGTGTGTATATGTTTTCTGTGTCGGTGTCTGTCTGGGGGGGGAGGTGAGTGGGGGGTAGTATAGATACTGGGAGATGTGACTGAATTCCTCCTCTTTGTGTGTGTGTGTGTTTGAGAAGGGGGGGAGGGGGGGGGGTGAGTGGGGGTAGAATAGGTAAGAGGAAATGTGACTGAATTCCTCTTCTTTGTGTGTTTGTGTGTGTGGGGTTTGGGAGGGGGGGGTGGTGAGTGGGGGTAGACTAGGTACGAGATGTGACTGAATTCCTCCTCTATGTGCGTGTGCATGGTGTGTGTGGTGTGTTGGTGTGTGTGTGTGTGTGTGTGTGTGTGTGTGTGTGTGTGTGTGTGTGTGTGTGTGTGTGTGTGTGTGTGTGTGTTGTGTGTGTGTGTGTTTGGAGAGTGGGTGAGTGGGGATAGACTAGGTAAGAGGGGATGTGACTGAATTCCTCCTGTTGTGTGTGTGTGTGTGTGTGTGTGTGTTGTGTGTGTGTGTGTGTGTGTGTGTGTGTGATGAGCCACATGGAAAAGTCATGCAAGTCAAACTGATGTCAGTGACCAGAAGTGGTTAAGTCCATGGAGATTTCTGAAAACTTTAGGCAGTTTTTGCAGGAAATAAGCAATTAGCTTGCATCATTTTTCTGAGTTGTCAGTTATGCAGTTTGTAACAATGTAGGTGCATGTGTGTAGACTCAATTTGTGTGTGTGCTTTTTTGGTGTATTTTCCCAATTTAAAAAAAATGTTTATAAAAAATTGCTGTGAGGTATTTATGACATGGATTGTGTTGAATTGAAAGTTAGAATTGATATTGGTGTAAATATTTACATATGTGGCATCTTTGTCATAAAGTAATGACCAAAACCATATTTGATTTCATGATGGAAAGAATTATACATTTTGATTGCTGTTTTTGTGTGGATTATGTCTGGTTTGCTTTTTTTTTTCTTTTTTTTTCTCCTTTGATAGATATCATCATCATAGTTTAGAAGAGATGAGTGTGGTGTGTGTATAGGGTTTGGGTTTTTTTGTTTGTTTTTTTGGTGGTAACTTTTGTTTTGAAGAGTGAGAGAGAAAACGGGGTGTCCTGTGTGGAAAATTTATGAAAATAAAACTATCTGATTAGAATCTTTATTGATGGGAAGTGTGCGATTTTGTGTGTGTGTGGGGGGGGGGGGGGGGGGGGGGAGAAATGATCATGTGGAATGAGGTATGATTTAATACCTCCTCGTATGTGTGTGTGTGTGGTTGTTGTGGTTGTTGTTCGAGGAGATGTGACTTTATTCCTCCTCTTTGTGTATGTGTGTGTGTGTGTGTGTGGTTGTTGTTGCTGTTGTTGTTTTTTGAGGAGATGTGACTTTATTCCTCCTCTTTGTGAGTGTGAGTGTGTGTGTGTGTGTGTGTGTGTGTGTGTGTGTGTGTGTGTGTGTGTTGTGTGTTGGTTTTTTCAAGGAGATGTGACTTTATTCCTCCTCTTTGTGTGTGAGTGAGTGAGTGAGTGTGTGTGTGTGTGTGTGTGTGTGTGTGTGTGTGTGTGTGTGTGTGTGTGTGTGTTGGTGGTTGTTGTTGTTGTTGTTGGGTTTTTTTCCGAGGAGATGTGACTTTATTCCTCCTCTTTGTGTGTGTGTGTGTGTGTGTGGTGTGTGTGGTGTACGCGTGCGCGTGCGCGTGCGTGTGTGTGTATGGTGTTGTTGTTGGTGGTGTTTTGGGGTGTTTTTTTTGAGGAGATGTGACTTTATTCCTCCTGTGTGTGTGTGTGTGTGTGTGTGTGTTGTTGTTTTGTTGTTGATGTTGTCATTGTTTTTTGAGGAGATGTGACTTTATTCCTCCTCTTTGTGTGTGTGTATATGTGTGTGTGTGTGGTGGTGGTTGTTTTTCGAGGAGATGTGACTTTATTCCTCCTCTTTGTGTGTGTGTGTGTGTGGTTGTGTGTGTGTTGTGTGTGTGTGTGTGTGTGTGTGTGTGTGGTGTGTGTGTGTTGTGTGTGTGTGTGTGTGTGTGGTGTGTGTGTGTGTGTGCGTGCTTGGGGTAAATGTGTATATTGCCTTTTTTTTTTTGCAGTCTGTGCAATACTTAAAGAACTTGCAACATATGAGCTTCATCATGTTGTTGAAAATGTGTATATTATTTTGATTGGTATGAATGGAAGTGACATAAATGGGACATACCACATACCAGTTTTATGGATGGATTTTGTTAGTTTCTTATTTCTAGTGAGTAGTCCAACCCATTCCCGTTGTTTTTAAAAGTTTGGGTTTTAAATGTGGAAGGGAAATATGAATGATAGAAATAGTATTCTGCATGAATCAGATGAAACAAGAGACAGCTTTATTGGTTGGTTTTGTGGTGTTGTAGGTTTTTTCTGTGTTTTTGTTCTTCATCTGTGAAATGGAGAGTGTTATTTCTGTCATTTGTATGATGTGATTTGAATTGTGAGTTTGGGACATGGTGTTGATGGCAAGTATTTTCTAGGGAAAATATGCTTAGGTGGGGAGGAGGAGAGAAAGTTATGGATGTATGTATGTGTGTGATTCATTGTGCTGAAACGCCCCCGCCCCCCCCCCCCCCCCCCCCCCCCCCCCCAAAAAAAAAAAAAAGAATAAATAAATAAGAAAAAAGAGAGGGAAGTCGAAAAAAAAAAGAGAAAAAAAATCAGGAAAAAGAAGAAAGATGAGAAAAAAAAGGAAAAAAAAATCTGAAGAAAGAGGAAAGAAGAAAAGAAACTGAAAGGAAAGAGAAAAAAAAAGACAAAGAGAAAAAGAAAAGAAAAAAGAACTCTTTCAAAAAAAAAAAAAAAGGAAAAGAAGCAATTATGGAAAACAAATACATGAAATGTGTGTTTTGCACCTGTAACCCAGGTGTATGTGAGATGGCATCATTGACATAATTATATTTGTTAACAGGTCTGGAAGACTGTGTTGTTGTTTTGATCATAATAATGTTAGTGTTGTTGTTTTTAGCTTAGAAATGCTGTGAGAGATTGTGTTACTATGCCGATGGTTGTGATTGTTGTTGTTGGGATCATGTTCAGGTGTAAGATAGTGTACAATACTGTGTTATTGCATTGACGCTTGGTGTGTGAGGCTGTTTTTGTGTTGTTGTTTTTGTAAGCAAGTTTTTGGATTTTTTTTTTTTAATCATTTTGTTTAACCTTGAGGAGAGACTTTACCTTTAATTTTTTTTAAACTTTTTTTTGTATTCATGTAATAGATATATAAAAACACAGTAATGTTTTGCCCCATAAATGGTGCTGGTATAAAAACTTATGAGTTGAAGGTTGGGGGGTTGTGTGTGTGTTGTTATTTTCTTCCCCCCCCCCCACCCCCCCACCCCCCTTGACAGACCTGTTTCTAGCCTATGACCTTTCCTTATAGTTAGACCTGATATCTGTTCCAACTTTCAACAGACAACTCTATCACCCTGCCTAAGTGGTGTGGGTGTGTGTATAAATTTTAAAATGTTATTATTTTTGTGGAATGGTTGCATGTGTGTGAATGTTTTGAATGCAAGCACTTTGATTTGTTTGCTTAAGATTTAGCACTATACAAATGAAATTGCAATATTTTTATTATTGAAGATAAAAAAAAAGTACCAACTACATCAAGAACAAAGTGGCTTGTTTTTATGTGTTTGTATGTTTGCTTATGGCATCAGACTATTATGGCATTAATAATAGTAAGAATCATGATAGTAGTATCAATAACTCTACTTCAAATCAAAATAATGATGATGATGATAATAATGATAGTTAATGAATGATGATGATAACATTAATAATAAACATTATTGTTATCATGATTACTTCTTTTACTACCACTATTATTATTGTATTTATTATGATTACTAATATTGTCAGGGTTGTTATCAGTGTCCTAAGCTGTTGTATCACACCTCAGCCTCAGTGCTAGAGATTTTTCTGGTTGAAAATCAGGCTCCTATTGCAAGGTAGAGCATTATCATCACAGCACAGTGCCAGCCACTATTGTCCCCTGAATGTACATGCGCATTGTTTTCCCATGATAGTGGGTGGATTTTTACTACATTTCAATCAATTCATGCAAAAAACAATGCATCACACATTAATTAAATATGCTAACACATTTTTAAACTGTCAGATTTTGTTAAGAAATCCAAACAAACGACCAAAAAAACATGATGAATTTGTTTAAATGCAAAAACTCTCTAGAAATATGTGATGAAGATGAGCTGAATCAGTAGCATTATGGCCAGGGAGGGTTTTTGTGGAGAGGGTTTTTTTGCAAAAAGAAAAGGGTCAGAAAACTGTTGGCAGTAAGTGCTGCAGTAGTATCTGTCAGACTGTGCTTCTTCTTAGTACAGAGTATGCAATATTCAGAATTCAGAATGATCTGGATTGAGGCAGGCTACATAAGATACTGTTAAGTTTGTGGTGGTCTTTCAATCACAGACAGTTCCATGTTCAGTATTCAGAATGCACTGGATTCAGGAAGGCTACATAAGGTACTGTTAAGCTTGTGTTGTTTTTATCTCATTTTATGTGTGATTGATGTGTTTTTTTCCACAATGCGGTGACTGTCCTGGGTTTACCCTTATGGCTGGCCATGGTGTTGATACATGGAATGAGACAGTAGAGTTGATTTTATACCCAGTTTTATTTAATCTGTATAAAAGTTGCACAGTTTTCATCTATGATTTAAAGTTTTACAAGGTGACAGCCTGATGTGGCTCTGGTCAGCAGGTCTATTTAAAAACAAGCAGATTGGATTGGACTGTTGGGAAGCATCCCTGAGTCAGTCTAGTTTTGCTGGCCTGCTTGTGGGATGATAACATTGGACAAGAGTCAAGAATCAGCTATGTGTATCCGAACTCTTGTCTAGAAGGGGACATGTTCCTACAGAGAGGGTTGTTCTGTGGAGTCTTTGTGGCAGGATGTTCAGCTTCTTGTGGAAGGCAGGTCTGCTGTGTGCATCGTCACAGTGTTAGTTTTTACAGCAGGATGTTCAGAATGCAGGTCTGCTGTGTGCATCATCACAGTGTTGGTTTTATAGTAGGATGTTCAGAAGGCAGGTCTGCTATGTGCATCACCACAGTGTTAGTTTTATAGTAGGATGTTCAGCTTCTTGTGTGAAGGCAGATCTGGAGTGTGCATCATCAGTGTTAGTTTTTATAGCAGGATGTTCAGCTTCTTGTGGAAGGGGAAAAAAAAAAAAAGCTTTTGGAAAACAGGTGTGCTGTGTGTATTGTCACAGCATTAGGATTGGACAGTGGAGTTGGTTTTATACTCCTTTTAAATCTGTATATAGCTGCACAGTTTTGTTCTGAGATTTAAAATTTGACAAGGTAACAGCCCCGATATGGCCTGTATGGTCGGCAGGGCTATAAACAAGAAGACTGGATAGGATTGTTGTATTAAGATTGAGGTTGTTTTCCATCCTTGTCGCATTCACCTCAAAGGCTGACTCTGCAGTAGGGTTGTCTGTCTGTGTTGGTGTGGAGAAAGTGCTGGAGACTGCTCCATGTGTGGGGTACTGAAGGAAGAGGGGCATTGTGTCTGTGCGGTTGTTGGGGAATCCTTGATCAGGGGAACTGGCATTCAGCATCATTTGCACTGGGGGAGGACAGTTTGTGTGATGAAAACAGTCTGGTAGATAGATCTATAGATAGAAACATTGAATAAAAACACAAACAGAAATGGAGAAATAAAAACTCATAGTAACTACTTTTTGGTGCAGTGGGGATGGTTTGTGTGTATTTGTGTGTGTGTGTTGTGTGTGTGTGTGTGTGTGTGTGTGTGTGTGTGTTGTGTGTGTGTGTGTGTGTGTGTGTGTGTGTTGTTGTGTGTGTGTGTGTGTGTGTGTGTGTGTGTGTGTGTGTGTGTGTGTGTGTTGGTGTGTGTGTGTGCCTGAGAACTGCACCTGCCAGAAGCCAAGCTGGTGACATTTCATCATTGATGATGGATTGACAGGAAAAGCCCAGAAGACAAGGGGACCACCTGATCTGGAGGCTGGGCCCATTCTCCTTCAGGTGAAGAAGATTGAATTGATGATGAAATCCTTTATCAGGCAACTCCACATCTCCTGACAGGATTACAGAACCACCAAGTCAGTGTAGCATGAGGGGATCATGAAAGCTGGGCCATAGGATTCCCTTCTGGCTGTTGTCAAGTGGAGGAAGCTGGTGTCATGTCAGCCGTCACAACTCAACCCAGTCAACGTCATGTGTAACGATGAATCCATGGATACAAGTTGATGAAGAACCCTCATAGTTGTTGAAAATTGGGAATGCCTTGGATCATGCAAATCAGCCCAATGCCTTATGAACCAAAGACTTTGATGCAAGAATTGCTCAAGCCAAACAAAGTTATGTGAAGATTTTTAAGAAATAAAGCCACACCTCTTACGCAAGCACTGATTTGGCTTAAGTTACTGTTTGATAAGGAAGTGAGGGCTGGACTCTTGAAGCTGCAGATGAAAACAGTCAAAAGTGCACAGATGTGGTTCTACAGAAGACTCCTAAGAATAAACTGGACTGAAAGACAAACATTTTGGAACAAGTGAAGAAATGACCTGAGGTTTTAGGCTTGGTTAGGAAAAGGACGAGGAAATGTTTTTAGATACGCCCTGTGACATCAGAGCTGCCATGGGATGAAAGACTGTGGCCCAGGGCAAAGTGGAGGACAAACAAACGACAAAGATGACTGCTGACTTCCTATGTAGACAACATTACATAGCCAAGTGGACAGAGTTGCTGAAAGATGAAGTCTGCAAAAGGACTGAAGACAAAAGGGGACGGGGACAGTTGATGAGTCATGCATCGGTGGCTACTATCATGAATGATGTTGCCGACAGGTGAATAAGTGTGATGTTGAGCAGAATGCAGGAGAGAAAGGTGTGAGGTGTGATGATAAACTGATATTCGTGTCCAGATTTGACTTTAACATGATTTGTGTGGTTTCTTGTTTCAGATACGGTGGTGACCAAACAGGACGACATGAATCAAAGCTTCAGAAGAATTGTTTTGTTTTGTTTTGCATCCTTCCGTCTGTGACTGCTCCAGATGCCCAGAGCTTGCGTTGTGGACAGACACACTTGGAGTTAGCTAACATCAGTACCAACTCCACTGCCCTGAAAGTCCATTGGATGAAACTATAAACCGAGGTCCTCACACACACAAACCGAGTGTGAATGCACTCAGACCATCTTGTGCAAGTGCTAAAACCCTTTCTACCTTTTTTCAGAATAGGCAGTTGCATGCCAGTAGGAATGGATGATGACATTTTTAAAAATGCTTGCACACTAGCATTATGTTTAGACATAATCCTCGAAGTTGGAATACAGCTACCTTTATTAAATGGTAGTTTAACAGTCACAGATGTAACAGTCTCACCATTGGTAAACTTTGCAGCTGTAGCCGAGGAGCCAAAAAAGCAAAAAAATTCCATATATGCTATACCACTGCGGTAGAAAAACTCTACAGGGGTTTGTATAATACTAAAAACAGTTTCAGCTAAGGAAAAAATGGTGGTTGTGCTTGGAATGATCAAGGAACTAAAGAACTGAAAACATCACAAAGAGTAATCTTGTAGTGAAACACCAAGGACTCGGAAAGAGGGGGTTGGGAAGAGGGGACATGGAAGAGGTTGAAAAAAAAAAAGGGGGGGGGGGCAGGGGGGTATTAGAGGAGGGGAGAAAGAAGAAAATCTGTAGGAGAGGGGGAAGGGTAGACCAGGATGTAGCTGTTGTGTTGCAAACATGACTGTCGACATGTGTTTATACATGTTCCATTGGGTGTGTTGTGTTTATACATGTTCCGTTGTGTGTGTTGTGTTTATACATGTTCCATGGGGTGTGTTGTGTTTATACATGTTCCATTGTGTGTGTTGTGTTTATACATGTTCCATTGGGTGTGTTGTGTTTATACATGTTCCATTGTGTGTGTTGTGTTTATACATGTTCCATTGGGTGTGTTGTGTTTATACATGTTCCATTGGGTGTGTTGTGTTTATACATGTTCCATGGGGTGTGTTGTGTTTATACATGTTCCATGGGGTGTGTTGTGTTTATACATGTTCCATTGGGTGTGTTGTGTTTATACATGTTCCATTGGGTGCTTTGTGTTTATACATGTTCCATTGGGTGCTTTGTGTTTATACATGTTCCATTGGGTGCTTTGTGTTTATACATGTTCCATTGGGTGCTTTGTGTTTATACATGTTCCATTGGGTGCTTTGTGTTTATACATGTTCCATTGGGTGTGTTGTGTTTATACATGTTCCATTGGGTGCTTTGTGTTTATACATGTTCCATTGGGTGCTTTGTGTTTATACATGTTTCTGTATGTTCCAGTGTGGTGTTTGGAGATTGCTGAGGACTTTGGATGACGGCAGTTTGGACTCTGGCATTATTTGTAAGTAATCTCTTGTGTGTGTGTTGGTGCAGCAAAGGACAATTTATATTTCCAAATCATAATTTTCTGGGGGGAAATGCAGGTAAAAGTCAGAAATAAGGGTCTGAAACTTGTAAGGTTTTGTTTTTTCTGTTTGGTTTGCTTTTTTTTTTTTTAACTGAAATATGTAAAGTGTTTTTGGTTGGGTTTTTTGTTGTTTTGTTTTTACTAAAAAATATGTAAGTTATAAGAATTGGCCGGCTGTACTCTGTGCAGACAGGATATAATTATACAGGATTCAGCATGATGGAAATGTCGTCCTTCCTCATTCAAGCAATGCATTGCACATACAGATGGATCACCTGAGGAAAAGATGTAGAAATGTGTATTAGATTCTAGACTTTGAATCGTGTTGAAAATGACACTCTGTGACAAACAAACTTCCCTTTCAAAACCCTTGAAAATCAAAGTTTGTCTATAGAAAGTATTTTTTTAACGATGACATAAAACTATAGATATATTTTTGTGCCAAAAAAAAGTTCAAATGCATGTGAGTGTATGGATGAAACGGACATGCAATAGCAGACAATAAAGTGCCCAAGGGAAGTAATTATTAATTTGAATTTTAGTCCATCGATTTACAAACAACAAAGCAAGTCAAAAACTAAGCATTAAATCCCATGTAACTGACAATGGCTGAGCTCAGAGGGTAGGTGTGACAAGTAGCAACAAACAAAACTTGTGTTTTTACTGTGCGTGCGATAAAATGCATTCTCCTACAAGCAATGATGGGCATGAGTTTAAAACCTGAGGACAGCTGATGTGGTCTGACCAAGACTTGTCACTTTGTTTGGACTGGAGTTGCTATTAAACAGATACAAGGTAACATACTCTAATGCAGCTGTTGCCAAACACTCAGCCCTCGACGAAATTACATGCAAATTTTGTACATACAAAAATATGACATGATCAAGACGAGGGATTGTTGTACTTTTGGTTTCCACATGTGGACATTTTTTTCCACATGTGGACATTTTGTCTCGCGTGTGGTATTCTTTTGCTTGACTAAATTGGTAGATGTAACATCCAACTTTATCAAGAGAAAAGTCTTCAAGCCTGTGATCACAATCCCACACATTTTGAAAGTCTTCCTGCTCAGGTTCACACAGCAGTGCTACCAACACTTTTTTTTTCTTGAATCTGGTTGATTTTAGACAGTTAAGGGATTTAAAATATTTTCACTCATGATAGGTTTTCATTTCAGGAGAAAGTTTGTCTAGGCCTACATCTGAAATTAAGGCTTCAGCTTCAGGGGGCTGCATCCCCTGACCCCTCATTGCACACAGGATCTTGGTTTATAGTCTTATCTGAGGACTTTAGGGGGAGTTGAGTCGGCACTGATGTTAACTCCAGGGGGAAAATTCCCCTTGAATAGGATTTGAACCCAGGTTGCAAGTGCAATGCAGTTTCCTAACCACCAGGTTATTCTGTCCCCTTTTATTTATTTTATTTTTTATTTATTCTTTTATATCGAGGATAACAGAGTAAGCACTCATGTGCTTTTTTTCATCCGGTCCCCGTGTGTATGCAGTCCTGTAAATATTGTCATCTGTTCCCACCGGCACACGATGGCCTACTCTTACGAAAAGCGGAACAGGATTTAACGTGTGCGCAAGATGTTCTGCGTGCGTTCGCACACGGGGCCTCGGTTTAAAGTCTCATCCGAAGGACTTTTGGGGAGAGTGGAGTCAGCACTGATGTTAACTCCAGGAGAAAAATCTCCTCAACCGGACTCGAACCCGGGTCGTCAAATTGCCAGCGCAATGTTCTGACCACTAGGCTATCCGTCCCCCCTGTGTGTGTGTGTATGCATGTGTTTGTGTGTCTGTGTGTTTGTGTGTGATATTTGATATAGCTGTATTGCGACTCTGGAAATTCCCACTCCACAAAGAAACTTTGCTAATGCAATAGGAATAATAAAAACAGCTCATAAACATTAATGCAATTATAACAAATGTCCTATGTGACAGAGACCTTTTACAATTTCAAATGCCAATTTTGAATTATTGAATATACTAGTGAGGGAGTTTTCAGAAAAATGGGGCATGAAAGACTTTACACTCTTTCAGTCAAAAAGCATATGAATATTAGTGATATTCTCACCACACAGACATTTACCAATTTTGCTGAATTTGGTTGTCAGTGGTTTAGTTTCATTCTTTAAAATAATGTATTAATTCATCCTGACATGAAAACATTTACACAAGTCTTTGAATGGTTCACAACTGTTGCGTTATCGGTATTGATCACAGTTCTATTTAACAATCGCTCATTTTGCTGATTTGTTTCAACGACCTTTTGTTTGTGTGTGTGTGTGTGTATGTGTTATTTTATTTATTTTGTTTATTCTTTATTTCCAGGATAATGGAATAAGCACTCATGTACTGGTTTTTTTTTTACATCCAGTATTGTGTATACAGTTTTGTAATTTTGTCACACATTCCAACCAGCACACAATAGCCTACTCTTCCCAAAAGCAGAACAGGTTTAAATGTGAGCACAAGGTGTTCTGTGCACGTTCGCACATAGGACCTCAATTTATAGTCTCAACCGAAGAGTGTAGAGTTTGCATTGATGACAACTCTAGAGAAAAAATCTTCTTGAACAAGATTCAAACCGGGTCAGCAGATCATGAGCGCAATGCACGTCACTTTAACTGTCAGGCTATTGTGTGTGTGTGTGTGTAGGTGTGTGTGTGTGTGTGTAGGTGTGTGCATGCGTGCGTGTTTATTTATAAGCACTTGTGTGTGTTTTTTTTATATGCAGATAATGGAATAAAGACCCGTGTGCTTTGTGTGTGTGTTGGGGGGGATAGGGAGTTGCCTATATTGTTAAAGACATTGAGTTTATATCAGTTTTGTGTGTTTGCAGGGTTGGTGTACCAGGACACAAAAGACTTCACCGCTGTTGAGGGGCGCCATAATCAAGTCTGTGTAGGTGAGAGTGCACACATGTGCTTTTAGGTGCAGACCTGCTACGCTTTCTTTGCATCTATGATTTTAAAGGCTTGATTTTAGGGGCAGGATAGCCTAGTGGTTAGAGCATTGGACACATGATCTGATGGCCTGGGATTGAGCTGCCACAGAGGCTCCTGTTCTGGGGAATTTTACCCTGGAGTTAACATTTGTACCGACTCCGCTCCCTCTAAAAGTTCTTTGGATGAGACTAACTAATGCCCTAATTGCATGCAGAACATCTTGCACACAGGTTAAAAACCTGTTCTGGATTTTAAAAAAATTTATACTGTGGAGAGATTTGTTTGAACTCTAAAACATATCTGGTAGCAGGGTTTGTACAAATCCTAAAAATCCCTAAAAGGCCTGATTTTTGAAGAGCCCGTTTAAGGCCCCTTATTCCATTATCCTTGATGTATAAAAAAAATAAATTAAAAAAAAAATAAATAAATAAAAAGCCCTAAAAATGAGACTTACAACTCTGGATACCCTAAAAGTGGGAATTATGAGAGAAGTTCTTTTGAAACAGATAAAAAAAAAAAATCAAATTACAACTTACGGGAAGCGAAAGCAAGAAGGGTATCTGAAGATAGTGATTTTGCCAATAAAGCATCATCTGCTATTCGTGCCGCGCTGCCTAATTTGCCAAGGGAGGTAGGCCTAATTTGCCTCCATTGGAAGTGTGTGATTGCTTTTTATTCTCCAATTATTTTTTACATGCACAGGACTTCCTATTCCCTATGGTATGACCGTAATTTATTCAGAAAATAAGTTTCAACTATGGAACTACAATCACAAGTCGAGAAATTCCAGGTTTCTGTTTACTGCTTTACAGTCCTTCTCTACAAGATTTTTCAGTTTTAGAAAAGCTGTGCTGTGAATGACTAGGCCTATTCTTCCTCTTGTGCGCATGGAAGGAAGGTGGCAGGATGGTTAAGACGTTTGCCTGCCAACAAGTAAACTGTGAGGTTCTGGGTTCGAGTCCAAGCCTCGCCCTTTCTTCTCAGTTTGACAAAAAAAATCGACCTGTACGTCAAGTCACTCGGATGAGACTATAAACTAAGGCCCCGTGTGCAAACGCACGCAGAACAGCTTGCGCCCACGTAAAAGCCTCGTTTTGCTTTTTGAAAGAGCAGGCCATTGTGTGCCAGTAGGAGCGGATGACAAAATTATGAAAACCAGCATGCACACAGGTGTTGTGTTTAGACACCATCCCTGAGGAAAAATTGGGTGGTTGGAGCCCCCAGGGCAGTTCGGAACTGTATATAAAAATTTTTTTTAAATGGGTAGGCACTGCACTTGTGGCGATGCGCTCTCCCTGGGGAGAGCAGCCTGAATTTCACACAGAGAAATCTGCTGTGACATAAAGTGGTATAAATAAAATAAAAATAAAATGTGCACAGTTTAGAAAATGGCAGTCAGTGAAACAATTGCGTTTGAGAATGAGAAAACAATGAGACCTGTAGCCCAATCTATTCTTTATTTGAGGGGATTTCTGCACAGGTTTTCTGCAGAATGTATACCAAAATGAATCTAGTACATAAGGCAAGTCAGAAATGCCAGCGCTTGGCATATTTTTCATCACTCAACGTGGTCGGTTCAGTTGACTTTTAATTTGAAGTTTGTGGCTTATGGCAGACTCGATCCAAAGATTTTTGTTTTACTGAAAAAAAAAAAAAAAACCTGCAGAGAGGAGGTGGGCATCCTTTTCAAGCCAGTGTTAGGCCTACCACTTGGTCGTCTGATGATACATGACTTTTGCATGTATTCATAATGAAGAGAAGTTGCATCCAGCAATCTCTCTCTCTCTCTCTCTCTCTCTCTCTCTCTCTCTCTCTCTCTCTCTCTCCTTCCCTCCCTCTCTCTCCTTCCCTCCCTCCCTCTCTTGACTGTTTTTTTTTTTTCCTTTTTGTTGAATGTGGTGTTTTTCTCTTCTTTTTGTTGAATATGTTTGTTGACTGTGGTTGTTTTTTTTCTTTTTGCTGACTGTAGTTGTTTTCTTTTTTCTTTCTGTTGACGGTGGTTGCTTTTAGACAGTAAAGGAATTTTAGATATTGCTTTCATACAAGACTTTTTATTTGGTTAACAGTTCAGGAGATAGTTTTCTCTGGTGTTTTGTTTTTTTCTAAATGCTTTAGCCCCTGACCCTTGGTTTTTGGAAAGGGAGGGTCTCCATATCTCCCATGAACTCCTTCACTATAATATTCTCATATTTTTGACTCTGAAGATTGGTGGTTGCTTTGCTCTAGCTCTGCTATTCATGTAGTGTGCGTACTTGGGATGATCATATGACTTAAGAGTAAGATGTCTTTTGGATTTTTCGGTTGGTTTTTTTGGTAAAGACTTCATTTTCTTCTCTTTTTCTGGGTGGGTGGGTAGGGAGGTTGGTTTTTTGTTGTTGTTGTTGTTGTTCCTTGGCTAAAACTCAAGAGGTTTACCAATGGTGAGATTTTGTGTATGCAGTTAGTTTTACCCACCATCAGTTCAATCACTTTATTTTCTCATATACATAGTAATTTAAGGGGGTTTTAAGCCATACAGAAAAACAGTAAACATGTTAACATAATATCACGGATATATATATATATATATATATATATCTGCATTACCTCAGCCAGTCATAAACTCTTCCAAGTAAAATTCACAAACACTGGTGTGCACCCAGTATGCCCATGTATCCACACACTTACATATGGCTTGCACGCACACGCACGACACACACACACACACACACCACACACACACACACACACACACACACACACACACACACACTCTGGAAACATTCACACACATGCACATGCATTTTTATGACATAAACCAAATTGTTATCACGTGTTATATAATAAGAGAAATATCGTTTGAATTAATACTCTATTCTATTAAGATATTGAGCACAGTCTGTATAAAAAACACAAAAAACCCCCCAGAAAACATCAACAAAAACAACAAAAAATACACACACCCCAATAATAATAAATGTGCATGCATTTTTATGACATAAACCAATTTGTTATAACATGTTGTATTATCAAACAAATATCAATGAACTGAAAACTGTTTGTGAAGGTGGCCACATCCCAACTCCCATCCCATAGATCATACTGCTTTACTCCTTATGGGGATGCTGGTGGCCTGTCAGTATTAATAGCAACCCCCCCCCCCCTGTAAATTCTGTGCTAGCTATTCCCTCATTTCTATCCTTCTCTTTCTTTCTGCCTTGTTCCTTTTCTCTGTCACCTTATTGTCTTTTTCCTGCCTTCTTGGTCCATTTTCCTGCTGCTTTTTTTTTTTTCCTGAGACTTAAAAGATAACAATTCTCTCCCATGCTGAAATTGGATGTGCTGGGCCTGACTTGTCAGGTGCTTTAGGGCAGTGCAATGAGTTTTCGCTCATATGACAGACAACAACATATGCTGTGTGAGTGTTTGATGCGGAAAAAGAATACTGTGTTACTTGGTGACTGATATCTCACTGATGCTACTGTGTTAAAGAAGGAAGGTGGCAGGATGGTTAAGACATTTGCTAGCCAACAAGTAAACCGTGAGGTTCTGGGTTTGATTCCCAGCCTCACCCTTTCTTCCTAGTTTGATGGAAAAAATCAAACTTAGTGCAAAGTCCTGCAGGAGAGACTGTAAACAAAGGCTTTGTGTACAAGAAACTTACTCCGCCTTTCAGAAGAGTAAACCATTGTTTGTAGACAGCAGAAAAAAAATCAAACCAGCATGCACACAGGAGTTCCGTTCAGACACTAGCCTCAAAGTTGGAATATGGCTACCAAAATGGGGGTGGAGGGGTGGGGGAAATGGTCGCACGTGCGTTACTCTTATCCTTGGTGAACCTCAGAGCTCTAATCCAGGAACAAAAAAAAATCCCCCCAAATATTGTGTTACTTGGTGACCAATATCTCACTGATGATACTGTGTTATGTGTTGTTGTTTTTTTTTAAAACCATTTATCTATTTTTTAATTATTTATCTTAAAAAAAAATTTGTTTTACTATGTTATGTGGTAACTGATGCACATGTACAAATGGTGATGCTATGTGCAGAAGGTGACCATGATCAGGACAGAGACATCAGCACAGACAGTGACAGCACACCCAGAGGGGAAGCAGCACCACAACACTGAGCAAGTCACAGTTGAAGGAGGGCTAGTGGGGGGTGATAGGCAGAACTATATTGGATGGCGTTAGTTTTTACTCAGGGGGAGGGGGAGGGATTTTTTAAGAAGTATTTTGGATGGCTTTAGTTTCAGTCTGGGGGTGGGGCTGATGGCTTTAGTTTCAGTCTGGGGGTGGGGCTGATGGCTTTAGTTTCAGTCTGGGGGTGGGGCTGATGGCTTTAGTTTCAGTCTGGGGGTGGGGCTGATGGCTTTAGTTTCAGTCTGGGGGTGGGGCTGATGGCTTTAGTTTCAGTCTGGGGGTGGGGCTGATGGCTTAAGTTTCAGTCTTGGGGGTGGGGCGAATGGCTTAAGTTTCAGTCTTGGGGGTGGGGCGAATGGCTTTAGTTTCAGTCTTTGGGTGGGGCTTACGGCTTTAGTTTCAGTGGCTAGTATGTGTAATGAAGTAGTATTTTGGGTGAAAGTTAAGACAGGCATGGGATTTCTCCACTTTTCGGCAGAATTCTGCCATCATTAGCTATGTTTCTGCCATTTAAATTTTTTCTGCTTTTCCGTGTTTTTAAAATTTTTTTAGCTGCTCCGCTATCAGAACAAAAATTCATACAAACCACATTGAAAAAATCAGAGAAAGCGCAATGTCTTCAACTGTGTAGAACTTGAACTTTCGAAACATGCAGACATTTTCCAAATGCGAAAACTATTGAGAAATCTGTCGCCATATTACCACTTATAACCAATCAGAAATCACTTCACTCAGAGGTCATTATCTATACAATGTGAAAATGTCCCAAAGACTCCCAAGGTTCATTTTGGCAATGATCAGAAAGAGGTGGCTGTTATGCAAATAACATCATGTCCAACATTTTCTTTTTTTTTGTTTTGAAATCCAACATGTTTCTTTCAAAGACTTTTGACAGAACTTCAAGTCCAGAAGTTATGCCTAGCAAAGTCTATTTTTTACCACTGTAGAGTTAATAAAGGCTCAGAAAAGATTAGATTACAGATGAAGTGCCATCGTTGCAAAGTATTTTAGTTCTGCAGACTGGATTTGAATCAACACCTTCATGAACATTAACTCCAGTGTCTGGATCAAATAATTTATGCACAGGCTGCAAAAATTTGCTGATAGAAAAGGGAACAAGTGCAGTGACATATTATCTGCTGAAGAAGGCGAGGATTGTAATTATTGGGTGTTAGATAAAAGAGAGAGGGAGTTATCAGATCAGTGTGGAATGGAAAACATGATAAATGGATAAACAGGGAGGGGGGGGGGGAGAGTCATCAAGCAAGTGTTTGGTCAGATATATGACTAATCGTGTAACGCATTTTGAATGGTGGCTCTCAGAAGTGATTACTTACACTTTTGTGACTGCCACAAGTACTGGTTAGATTTTCCTTTTTTTTTTTCTTTTTCTTTTCTTTTTTTCTTTTTCTTTTTTTCTCTTTTTTTCCCCTTTTTTTCAATTTTTCCATTTTTTGGTTGTTTTTGTTGAAATTTTTCTTTGTTTCTTTTTATTGTTTTTTTTCTTTTCAGTGAGCAAAATCCCATGCCTGTTGAGAGTAATCATGTCTGCTACTGCACAATAACGGTTATCCTCAACCCCCTTCTCCCCCCCTCTCCCCCACAATTCTTTTTCCCTTATAATTTGAACAGCATCTAAAATAAGCATCATTTACTTCTCTCCCTCCTTCACTCCCCCCAGCAAAAAAGCCATCCAAACCAGCCTACTATCAAACCGTTTCTAGGCCATCCTTCAGGTGTCAATACTGATGTAAAAAAAACATCCAAAAATCCTGCTGCATTTCCACAGTCACTCCGCATTCCCCTCCCACCATCTCCAAGTTTTAAAATAAAGCCCAACTAAACCTCTTTTTCCCCATTGCTCAAAGTTAAATTCTTTATTCCAGAAAAAACCTGTTTAGGTACATAGAAATGCATACACAAAACCATCTAATGCAGAATCACTTGAGGTTGCAATCATCTAGCCACCAAATGATCACCCTCCGAAACTGGCAACCACACACACACACACACACACACACACACACACACACACACACACACAGAAATGCATACACAAAACCATCTAATGCATAATCACTTGAGGTTGCAATCATCTAGCCACCAAATGATCACCCTCCGAAACTGGCAACCACACACACACACACACACACACACACACACACACACACACACACAGAAATGCATACACAAAACCATCTAATGCATAATCACTTGAGGTTGCAATCATCTAGCCACCAAATGATCACCCTCCGAAACTGGCAACCACACACACACACACACACACACACTGACACTAGCAGTAACAACAATGGATAAAATGTCCATATGCAAAACATGAATATAAACAGTTTCGACAAATCAAAATCAATTTAGCTACTTAATACAGCCTATTATGTTGGGGTTTTTTGTGTTTTTTTTCAACCAGGTTTAAGAGCTTTAAAAAAAAAAATTGTTGTAAACAGTGCATGAAATTTTATGATGTTGCTGAAAATAGTCTTTTAAATTGTTAATCCCACTACAAGTCAACAATCCCCTTCCCCCCACAATTTTTTTTTTTTCAGTGATGACTTAAAGCCATCCAAAAAACGGCATCATAGGAAATACCACTTTTCCCACTTGTGAAATAGAGATCCCAAAATGACTAGAGCCCTGCACCCATCCACCCTCTTTGCAGCAGCTTGAATAAAGACATACATGAATCTTTAGTGCAGCCCCTTTACGATAACCCCTGAACCCTTGTTTAAAAAATGGCTGGAAAATATCTGTTGTCAAATTTGCTGCAGAGGGGGAGGGGGTTGATGCATGCCTGTGTTTCTGGCTTTTTTTTTTATTTGTGTGTTTGTGAGAAGTGTGTGTGAATGGAGTGTGTGGTGAGTGAAAACTGTCTGGTCCAACAGTCCAGTTCCAAAACACTGACAGCTTTGCCCCTTCTCTTTCGTCTTTTCTTCTCTTTTCTCTTCTCGTCTCTTCTCTCCTCACCTCTTTCTCTCCTCTCCCCTTTCCTCTCCTCTCCTCCCTCCCCTCTCCTCTCCTCCCCTCCCCTCCCCTCCCCTCCTTTTTCCTCTCCTCCCCTCATCTCCTCTCCTCATCTCTTCTGTCCTCTCTCATCTCTTCTGTCCTCTCCTCTCCTCTCCTCTTCCCTCTTCTCTTCTCTCCTCCCCTCTCCTCTCCTCTCCTCTCCTCCCTTGCTGTAATTCAGCCCTGTGAAATACTACACCACATCCAGCATCACTCTAGCCAAAACAAACTGTCATCATACACCCACCTCCACATGTAAAATAAAAGCTATGTAAAATACAACTGTTGTAATAAACCCATATCCGCATGTGAAGTGGAGCCATGTATAGTACAACTTTCGTGATAAGCTTAACCTCCACATGTGAAATGAAGGTATATAAAATAAAACTGTCATAATAAACACATCTCCATGTGTGAAATGAAGCTATGTAAAATAAAAACTCTCATAATCAACACCCCTCCACTTGTGAAATAAAGCCATGTAAAATAAAAGTCATAATCAACACCCCTCCGCTTGTGAAATAAAGCTATGTAAAATGAAACTGTCATAATACACACCCCTCCACTTGTGAAATAAAGCTATGTAAAATAAAACTTTCATAATAAACACCCCTCCACTTGTGAAACTGTCAGGAAAAAAACAACTGTTATAATGAACACATTTCCACTTGTGAAATGAAGCCACGTAAAATATAACTGTCATAATAAACACCCCCCCCACATATGAAATAAAGCTATAATGTAAAATAAAACTAAAATAAATAAGTGTACGTTCCAGGTGAAATGAAGCTATGTAAAATAAAACTTTCATAATAAGCACATCTCCACATGTGAAATAAAGCTATGTAAAACTGTAGTAATAAACACACCTCCACCTGTGAAATGAAGCCATGTAAATAAAAACTGTCGTAATAAACGTACCTCCACCTGTGAATTGAAGCCATGTAAAATAAAACTATCGTAATAAACTTCCCTCCACCTGTGAATTGAAGCCATGTAAAATAAAACTGTCGTAATAAACTTCCCTCCACCTGTGAAATGAAGCCATGTAAAATGAAACTGTCGTAATAAACGTACCTCCACCTGTGAATTGAAGCCATGTAAAATAAAACTGTCGTAATAAACTTCCCTCCACCTGTGAAATGAAGCCATGTAAAATAAAACTGCCGTAAGAAACGTACCTCCACCTGTGTAATGAAGACGTAAAATAAATCTGTTAAAATAAACATGTCCACTTGTGAAATAAAGCTATGTAAAATGAAATTGTCAGAAAAAAACCCTCATAATAAACACATCTCCACTTGTGAAATAAAGCTATGTAAAATAAAACTGTCATAATAAACTTATGTCCACATGTGAAATGAAGCCATGTAAAATAAAAACATAATAAACACACCTCCACATTATGAACTAAAGTTATAAAATAAAATAAAACCCAAATGTACCTCCCCGTGTGAAATAATGCTATATAAAACTGTCGTAATAAACACACCTCCACATGTGAAATAAAGCTATGTAAAATAAAACTCCTAACAAACACATCTCCATGTGTAAAATGAAACTTGTGATAAACGCACCTCCACATGTGAAATAAAGCATGTCAAATGGAACTATCCTGATGAACCTTTCCTGGGGGATGGAATAGCGTAGTGGTTAAAACATTGTGCCCGTGATCTGATTACCCGGTTTGAATCCCATTAAAGGGAATTTTCCCCCTAAGTTAACACAGCTGCAGACTCCACTCTCCCCAAAAGTTCTTTAGATGAGACTAAATCAAGGCCCCTTGTGCAAATGCATGCAGAACATCTTGCACACATGTTCAATCTTGTCATGCTTTTTGAAAGAGTAGGCCATTGTGTGCCAGTGGGAAAAGATGTGTACAAAACTGCAAACGCGCGGAAACTAGATGTTAAAAAAAAAAAAAAAAAAGCGCAAGTGCTTATTCCATTATCCTCAATATAAAAGAATGAATATCTACATGTTGAATGAATCCATATAAAATAAAACTGGCAAAATAAACGGATATCCACAGTGAAATCAATTCATATATAATACAAGTGTCATAATAAATTAGTTTCCAGGTGTGAAATGAATCTATCTAGAATAGAACTGTTATAATATTCAACTTTCCTCCACACTTGAAATTCAGCCATCTAAAATACTGTCGGAAAAACCTATCTCCACTCCTAAAATTCAGCCATCTAAAATATAATAATGATCTCCACTTTTAAAATTTGACCATCCAAAATACTGTCTTAATGACCAACCTCCACTCTGCCATGATAACAAACCTCTATTTAAAAAATTGAGTTGTCTGAAATATTGCCATAATATCCTACCCATTTGGGCCCGAAACTTTTTCTCCATCCATTACATCGAGTTGTGGTCTGGGTGCTAGTCTTTTGGATAAAACAGTAAACTGAGGTCCTGTTGTTACACATTATTATTTAGCGCTTACACATTATTTAGCGCACATAAAATAAGATACCTTGACTGGTAAAAAGAAGCCTCTAAAATACAACAGTTGTGATCAAAACCTACTTCCATATAAGAGATGGAAGCCACCAAAAATACCATTGTGATAATGACATAATAAACTTAACCTCCACAGGTAAGTTGAAACCTAAAATACAACTGGTAATAAACCCGACATAATGAACTGTCCTCCATGAGTATAACTAAGCCATCTAAAATGGTTTTGAAATTACCTACCTCCACACGTAAAGTGACAACATCTAAAATATAACTTGTAAAAAAAAACAACTGGTATAATAAACTTTACATAGTGGAAAATTAAACCATCTAAAATGCTGTCTTCATAAAACTACCTCCACGCGTATAGTGATTACAACTAAAATATATATTTAAAAACCTAGTAATAAACCTACCTGCATATGTAAAATAACGCCTGTAGAATACAAATGTGATAACCCTGTATACATCCAGGTGAGAAATGGAATGTCTAACTACAAATGTAATAACCCTACCTCCATATGTGAGATCAAGCCTCTAAAATACAAATGTAATAAACCTACTTCTGTATGTGAGATCCTCTAAAATACAAATGTAATAAATAAATAAAAAATAATAAAAAGCTAGGGCCACATGTGAAATGAAGCCTCTAAACTACAAATGTAATACACCCAACATAATAAACCAACCTCGCATATGAAATGAAGCCTCTAAAATAAAAATGTAATATATTAAACCAACATCCACATACGAAATGAAGCCTCCAAAATGAAAATGTAATACACCCAACATAGTAAGCCAACCTCTAAAATACAAATATAATAAACCAACCTCCACATATGATGTGAAGCTTCTAAAATACAAAAGCAATAAACCCAACATAATAATCCAATGTTCACATATGACATGAAGTGGAATATAGCCTAATGGTCAGAACATTGCGGGATTTTTCCTCTGGAGTTAACAACAATGCTGACTCTATTCCAACCCCCCCTAAAAAAAAAAGTCTTTGGGATGAGACTATAAACTGAGGCCTGTGCCAATGCACACAGACGGAACATCTTGCGCACATGGTAAATCCTGTTGCACTTTTCGTAAGAGTAGGCTGTCGTGTGCTGGTGGGAATAGATGACATTTAAATATCTGCATATATGCGGGGACTGGATGTAAGAAAGCATAAATGCTTATTCCAGTATCCTTGATATAAAAGAATAAATAAATAAAAGCCTAAATTACAAATGATGTAAACCAAATATAATAAACATTGGGTCCACATATCTAAAACCAGTAAAATTGTAATAAACCCAAAATAATATACCAACTACATGTAATATGAAGCCTCTAAATTACAAATGTAATAAACCCAACAATAAACCAACCTCCCCAGCCTCTACAAATGTAATAAAACCAACATGATAAACGAACCTCCACATTTGATATGAAGCCTCGAAAATACAAATATAATAAGCCAATTTCCACATATGAAGCCTCAAATATAAATGTAATAACCCAACAAAATAATCCAATGTTCACATATGACATGAAGCCTCGAAAATACAAATGTAATATACCAACCTCCACATGATATGAAGCCTCTAAAATACAACTGTAATAAACCAACCTCCACAGCCTCTAAAATATAAATGTAATAAGCCAACATCCCCTTATAGAAATTCACTGCATAACTGACCCATGTTGTTCATAAAATATTTTTTCAAACATTTTCTGTCAGAATGACCAGAAATTATGTTATTCCTCAAACTTGATGATAATTTTTGCCCAGTTTCATTTGTTTTTGTTAGTAATTAACTGACAAATTTGCTTTGGATTTGCATTTAATTTCATATATAGATCTATATACATACATACATACATACATATATATACACACACACAACATATATATATATATATATGTGTGTGTGTGTGTGTACTTTATAAAAATGAGAATATCAGCATTCACTTTGGGTCTCACAGATACCTTTTCTGACACATTATTTTAGGTTTAATGTGTCGACAGATGGACAGGTCATATCAGTTGTGTTTTAGGTTGAATATAGGCCTACAAAGTAATTCGGATCAGACTATAAACCAAGGCCCCATGTGCGAATGCATGCAGAACATTTTGCCACACGTTAAAACCCTGTTCCGCCTTTTGGAAGAGCAGATCATTGTGTGCCAGTAGGAGCAGATGACAATAACAAAAACAAACAAACCAGCATGCACCCAGGTGTCGTGTTTAGACATCATCCCTGAAGAAAAATTGGGGAGTTGGGAGTCCCCAGGGCGGCACGGGGCTGTATATGGCAACGTTCTGGCGGCTCCTGTGACGGTACTGGAACCATTTGTATATGTCGTTGCCTTTCCAATGGATCATTCCAGTGGTGTGGAGAGGGGTCTGCTGCATGGGTAACAGTTTGCCATCCCTACTTACTTACCCAGGCTTTGTGCTCTAAAGACTAGAGCGTAACTCCATTGTCTTCTGAGACTGATGGGTGCCTACTACAATAGGCCCACAATTTTTATTCAATTTTTGTATTAAAAAATTCAAAACAAAATAAATAGATGGGTAAAAAGGGAAGTGTGGTGCCATGTTCTGTTTGGGAAATTTCAATATTGTGAGTGCTCAGACACCTATGCTTTTTCTTCTTTTTTTTTCTTCTCGTTTTTCTTTGGCTAGGGCATCAAGGTTCACCAATGGTGAGAATTTATGCATGTGACGGCCCACAATTGATTAAGGTAGCTTGCCACATTCCAACCACGAGCAAACCCTAAACACAGCTTAATAAGTGTGCATGCCTTTTGAAAAAAAAACTTCTTGTGCTCTTACATACACTTGAAACCTGTTCTGCCTTTTGGAAGTGTAGACTATTGCATTATTTGCCTGTAAAAATTTGTGACATTTTTAAAAAGTGCATGCACACTGCTGTCACGACTAGACATCATTCCGAAAGGCAGACTGCTGCTACCTTAATGGTGGACGAAAATAGTTGCAGACATGAAAATCTCACCATTGGGAAACCACAGAGCATTAGCCCCCCGAAAAAAGTTAATGAGAAATTTATACCGTACAGCTGCATTTGCCATTTTCACAGCCCCCCCCCCTCAAAGGGATATCTACAAAAAGATGTTCTTTCTGCAGAAAAACCCTGAAAGGCCACACAACTAATTGTTCAGTTAATGGAAGTGACCGTACACTCTGTATACAGGGTGGAAGTCCAATCACAAGCACCTAAATGCAAAGCCGGCAACCTTCAACCAGGCATACTTTCAAAGGAACCCCTTTGCAACAATTGTGTGAGCATCACCAGGCAGAATTAAACACTTGCATGAAAAAAAACACTTGCCATTGTTTTGTTTACCTAGTTTAACTGATCACCATGAAAACTGAACAGATTTTAATTCCAGAGAAGGAGCCATCAAACTTGTTAAATGAAAAACATTTTGAGTACCTATTTATGACATTATATACACACACATAATATAATACATATGTGCATGCAGCAATAAACCATGTCTTATAAAATTGACAGTACTAGGAAAAGGTCATTTTCAAATTACATTTTTGTCTCCGGCCTTGCATTTCGAGATTCACCAATGATGAGAGTTTTCAAAAATTATTGTCTTTTTTTTTCCCATAAAAAAAGTTTTGCTGAAATTAATCCCCAAATGTGACTGGTTGACAATTCTGATTATTTTTTAAATTTATTTATACTTTCATACCGGGGATAATGGAATAAGCACTCGTATGCTTTTTTTACATCCAGTCCTCGCATGTATGCAGTAGTGTAAATCTTGTCATCTGTTCCCACTGGCACATGATGGCCTACTCTTACAAAGAGGGGAACAGGATTTAACGTGTGCTCAAGATGTGTGCATTTGCACTTGGTTTATAGTCTCATCAGGACTATTGGGGGGAGTGAGTCAGCACTGTGTTAACTCCAGAGGAAAAATCCCCTTGAATGGGAATTGAACAAGAGTTGTCAAATTGCGAGTATAAAACTACAGCGATTGTTCTACCTTGTACCCAAATATTGAGGTGTAAGTTTGTATCCTTTTAGTTTAATATGTTTAACAAACAACACCCAAGCCCTCATTGTGACCACTTATGATGCTAAGCATGTCTCATTTTATCACTTCCCACAATCTGATATTTCAAACTGTAATAACTTTTCATAGAATTGTCAGTTTCTGTTTGTATTGAATAACCTTTTATTGTATCCCTTTGTCAATAACTAGGAATTGATCTCTCGTGCAATGCAACTCATAAATGGTATTTGAGAAGTATCCAATTGGCATAGAAGAGTGAGTGTGTGAGAGAATGTCCATGATAAAGGGGCAGGGGCTGGTGCTAGCCTACTGGATCTTGGTGTAAATATAGCAGGCAAGGTGATGACAGCTTCTAGTGATGTCAGTCACCCAACCCCACCCACTCTCTTTACCATCCCCCTCAGAGCTGCTGGTCTTTTCCCTTTCTTCAAATTTTTATAATTCATTAGTTGGGGTTTTAAGTATTACAGGTAAGTGGGCCTAGAATGGGTTTCTAGTGTGCGAGGTAGGATGTTCAGAGTTCATGAATCCAAAGAACTTTGACATTGTTTTTCTCTCCAAACAAGAAAAAATCAAGGGTAGAACTGGAACCAGAACCTCAGTTTTCAGGTTTCTTCCATCCTTATTCTCTAAGACAAATATGCATCTAGACAAGAGCTGCTGCTGTGTGGCAGTAAGCTCTTCTTGTGTAACCTAACCAAAGTTTTTGTCATAGAAATCTGTCTACTAAATGCAAGATATATTGTGTACATTATAGAACTACCTAAACAAAGGTTTTCAGTAGGAGCTCCATGCAATGCCACAAGGGTTCCTATCTGTGTCTGCCGAGTTCTGCTACACCAGCTGTAACCTTTTCTGGCCTTCTCTCTCAGTGATGTTGGCAGTGCAAGTCCAGTCGATTTTAAGATTTCAAAAAAGGGGGGATCAAAGGCCCCCTAACATGGAAAAAAAAAAAGAAAAAAAAAGGGGGGGGGGGGGGGGCACCCCCTCCCCTTCATAAAAAAGTGGACAAGTAGTATTTGCTCATATCATTAGTACTCTATTTTTAAAGCATGAGAAACAAGAATGGGATGGTATGTAGGCAGACAGGATTAAATATACACCTTATGTATTGCAGCTAGTCTGTAGAATGATCTGACAGGAAAGAGAGCAAGAGGGGGGTAGTTTCAAGTTTAATCTTCTGATTGAAGGATACATACTACATAGATACATGGTTTGATTACAAGACAGACAGGGAGGGGGAGAGAGTCAAAGTTGTATTTCCACATTATGAGGTGGTGAAAGCAAGTTTAAGATGATAAAGAGGCGAGAACCAATATCAGTGTTAACCACCCCCATATAAGAGAGAGAGAGGCCAAAGTCAATTAAGTATTTCCACTTTGAGTTCTATTTTATTTCATACTTTATATCACAGCAGATTGTGTGAAATTTGGGCTGCTCTCCCCTGGAAGAGCGTGTTGCCACAAGTTCATCACATTGTTTATCAGTGTAGAATTTTACCAAGGACAACTTCCTTGTTACTGTGGGTTCTTTTAAGTGTGCTAAATAATGTGTAACACATGGGACTGCAGTTTATCGTCTCATCTGAAAGACTAGCACCCAGACCAACACCCATGGTCTAATGGATGGGGGGAAAAAAATTCAGGCCCAAACAGAATTAGCACTGCACACTCCGACCCAGACTTTTTTTGGGTGTGTTATCTCTAAACCACTGATTAACCAAGAGAGAGATGAAATCCAAAATATATCAAAGTTTTGCTTCCTCCTATCTCCACATGAAATATTCTGTTGGAAAGATCTAGGTAAGAAAAGAGGTGAAATCCAAAAAAGTTTTGTCCTCCCTTCCAGAGAGCTACCTATTTTCCTTCTGCTCTCAACCAGGAAAAGTTATTAGACACGCATGTTTCTGTTTGCATGACCCAGGGTGGATTTATAATACAGTTTATGAATCTTTAAACTGATGCAATAGAGAAATTTAGTAATCAAGTGTAGAATGTAGCCATCCATCCATAACATATCATTCTGACCATGGTAAAGACTGCACAAAGGAAATGATTGAAACAATGAAGTTTATTGTATGAACAGATAACGCTGAAATGAGACACAAATGTTTACAGCCTGATGACAGGCAGTTTCACGGAAACTGTCTCTACACATTACACCCACACTAGAAGTCACTCAACATATAAATTAAAACCTAAGCAGATTCTTCCGTCTTCTCCTCCTCTTTCTGTTCACTTTTTTCTTCTTCGCTGGTTTTCACCTTCTTTGTTGGGCTCTCATCTTCTCCATTTTCCTCCTCTGCACTTCGCTTCTCTGCTGCTGTATCCGTTTTTTTCTTCTGAAAGCAAACCAAAACACCCATGAGATCAAATCATAAAGTGGTCCAAGAAAAAACAATGCATAAAATCAGCATACATACAGTAGCATTTGGATCCTATGTAGTGATGGGCGTATCCTTTTAATTTGTTAGATTGTCACCTTTTTTTTAAATTGTAAAAACCATTTTAAAAAAATAAAAAAGTTTCAAGATTTACTAAAAATATGACATGTTAACTGAGGATGTATCTCACCAAGGAATTACCACCAAAAAAAATCCACCCCCCTCCCAAATGACTGGGCAGCTGTGAACATTTAAGAATGCCTCCTTGATACTGATGTGATCAAAATTTATGTATCTACCGCCTTTTCTGTTCTGTGCTTTTAATCAACAAAGGCAACTTATGGATTGATTTTTTTCGGGGAGGGAGTGTTCTCCAAAGCATTTAACCCTTTGCTGGGCACAACGCCCCAAAGCGCCCGACCCTGTCCTTGGGCAAAACGCCCCAAAGCGCCCGGCGACACGACCGTCACTTCAGAGCGATCATACATTCGAAATTCCCGCCAATCTCGCTTCAAATCTCGTGAATATAGAAGCCACGAGACTGCCCGCGAGACTTCCGCATGTTTATTACAAATGGCGGCGATTGGAGTGAGTTTGTTGCAAGTTTTGGAGGAAAAAAATCGCAATTTTTTCCAAGATGGATGCTATCTTCAAACCCGACATTTACGATCGTTTTTACAGCTTCCATGCCGAAAATATGACGCTGTGAGATGTGTATCTAGGCTCAAATATCGATGTAATCGATCCTAGTAGTGTGTGCACTTCTGAGTTTGTTGACTGAAGTGAGAGAGACGACTTTGACTACGGCGAAGTTCGAGACGAAAATCGATCGTCAAATCTAACACGCCAGATACGCGTTTTGAATTCTACTCTAGATTGGGAAATTATCGTGGATTTCAAGTTCGGCAATGGTTCAGAACTTAATATATTTTGTTATTTGGTTCTATTCGGGATTTTGATACGGTAGCGGCTCAAACTTAAACGTTAAGCTGATCGCGATCATCGTAAACAAAAATGGCGATCGTCGAATGTTCGTGCACCATTTATCAAAAAAACTAAAAAAACCAACAGTGGGTTGAAAATATCTTTTCTATAATTGTTTCTTAATGTTTTAGTTTTATTTAATCAAAATCCATGCACGCATTCTAAAGTTATTGAACGCTAACTGTAACACACACAAACAATCAATGACTTTGTGTGTTTATGCATTATAATTCTAAAAGAAAATAAAAATAATGACAAAAATTGGGTATTAGCAATTTCTTTATTCATTTCTGCATCTTGCTAGTTTTTATTCATCAAAATCCACCTGACCATTGTAGAGTTATTGAATGTTAAATACATACACCCACTCACAAGCCATCCACCTCCATTTTCTCTGCCCGCCAGGAAGGTGACAAATGATTTTGGTGCCCAGCAAAGGGTTAAATAAAGTGTACATCAATGTCCATAGACAGTAAACAAGTGGAATTCCACCTAGATTTTAGGGTAAAATTTTATATGAGGTTATTTTATTTTGTCGAGTTGCTTCCCTTCACATAATTCAATGTTGACATAAACAGGGCCAAGAAAATGTTCCATAGTTTCAGGATAGCAAACAAAAAAAAGGAAAGTAGGATGTTAATTGTCATATGGGAGTGAGGCATCAGACGTCAGCTTCTCCAGGGGCCAGCACATTGAGGGTGGTGCCCACCTCCTCTCTTCTCTGCTTTACCTTTCCTAACCCTACAAGAGGGCAAGTACCCATTTAGAGCTGGGTGGACTGTACTCAAGGCAAGCAAATGGTTACACATTAATTGGTAACCAAGTTCGAGCTTGGAGAAAGCAAGTGCTCTGACCACTCAGCTGACCCACCCCTAAGTTTTTGAGTATTTGATGAAATTTCCATCAATTTCTAAAAATGTCAGAAAGGGCTGGGTCATTGGGTACAGAATATGTAAAGGGTTTATCTTCAGATGCGAGGAAATGCAGTAACTTGGCCTCATATAATTATGAAAAACATTACATGCAGTCTGCAAGTGACTAGTCAGGTCCAACTGGATTTCAACTCAACATCTTTGTTGTTTACAATAACTAAAATAAAGACAAGTAAATGAGCAAGATAAGCATAAAATAAGCATAAAAAGTGAGAGAGAGGGGTACATTGATTGCACAAATTTTTCAGAAAGTGAAAATATATACTGAAAGAGCCCCTGGTCCCCCATGTGGGAAAACAAAACTACCAACACAGGATTATTATTTACCTGTTGTAGCTTCAGATTCCTCTGTTGATGCATTGTCATTTTTATCCCCCTCAGCCTCAGCATCTTTCTTCTCTGTGTCGTCTGTTGACTCTGCTTTGTTGTCGGCCTAAACACACGAACAAATTTACAGCTGGAGTAACATGTTACTGCAAAGCATAGCCTACTTACAGCATGACTGAGCTTTACTTGTTCACAATCCAGCTACTTTACGGTCAATATTTTTTTGAGAGTTAATTTTTTAAAGCTAATATATGCTGACAATATAACATCGAACTTATCACTTTTGCAATCTCAGTATGTTGTCATAGTTTTCCCCCATATGGAATAAAACTCCATATTAAATGCAGTTGCCCCTGCTTCCCCTTTTCAATGAAGAAACCCATTGCACACAATCCCAGATAGCTCTTAAACCTAGGTATATAATTATATCATCCTTGAAATAAAATACATGACCCACCCCAAAACTCTCCAAACTCCCAGATGCTTACAGTTTCACTCCGGACAGCCAGTTCTCTCCCTTGCTTTTTCCCACAGATGGCCCATTTGTAAGGGTCAGATAAAAAAAGAAAATTTTTTTACGACACTGTCAAATGAAAATTTTCTGAACTTATGAATAACATGCTGGGTTAGAAACTATTGAAGGACTGAAGCTTTCACTTCAATATTTGAGCTGGGACTAACACAAAGAAGAAAACACTGAATTTTGTATTCGCGTCGGCTACTCCCTGCAACCATGAACAAAGAGTTTGGAACACACAGAATCACCTGACAATGCTCTGCATTCCAGAAGTATGTCACTTCATCACAGCACTATTTTGGCCTGTGACCAACTGGGCAGTCCCCATCACTAAGGCTGCATTTCTAAATATCTTTTTCACACACACAAACTCATGCACAGGTGCTCTGCTGCTATCTTGGCCTGTGACAAAGTGGACCTGTGACCAACTGGGCAGTCCCCGGGCATTCCACCTAGGACAGGCTCACAAAGCTGTTTCCACACTAGTAGCATCATCGATGCGTAAAAAATCTGCAAATGGCAAATCTGCTATAGCGGACAGTCGTCCTTTCAGAGTCAAATGTTATCAATAAAATGTACAACTTACTGCCTCTTTCTGTGCCTTTACATCTTCGACTGTCTTCTCCTTGATCTCTGGAGTAGTCTGTGCAGTTTCGGTGGCTTCCACCTCGACTTCTTGCCTGAAACACAAAAAGTATATTACAGCCTAACCACAAAAAAGGAGCAAGTATTAACTTGGTTCTAAAGAAAGAGTGTCAAATGCAGGGTTAATCCCACAACAGCATCCCACGACAACCCCCCCCCCCCCCTTTTTTATATATATATATAATATAATAAAAAAAAGGATATCAAGTTTTGCTGCCTGGAGGTTTAGTAAATTGTTGATTATCTCGTCTACCCTATTTATGATATGCTTTCCCCCTTACAATATATCAAGCTCTGAAGATAACGCATCGGTCCCCAAGGAAACCAAAGAAAATTTAAATGTCTGAGAAGATACTATTTCAAGGGGACGGTACTCTAGTAGCTAGGCCTTTAAGCCTAAATCTAAATTCTTCGGCAGGGCCGAAGCCATGAAGTTGGCTCTTATAAGTCTTAGGCCTCTACGGACTGACGGGTTTATAAGGCCTAAAACTGCAAGGCTTTTTGAGTAAATCAATGTAAATTGTATCAATTGATTAATATGAATCTTAAACGCGGAAACTGCCCTTATCGCTAGTTTCAGTATACGTGTTGCCTAGCGTCCTGATGGCTCGTCCACAAGCCTTAGGCCTAGATCGATTGATGTGGGTTTGTCCGCTCTGAATTTAAAGTTAGGATAGCCTACACTGTGCAGTTCCTACTCCTAGTAAGAAGGGCCCGCCGAGACTTCAGTCCACAACTAGGTCTAAATCCATTCATCCTAAACGAAAAACAAAACCGACCAACAAACCCCCAGCCACACAAAGAAAGGCTCGGCAGCGTTTGCTTGCAAATAGCACCGGTCAGGTGATAGAATAGCCTAGTTACCAGTTAGCCTAGCGAGCAAAAAGCGGGAAAAAAATACACCACAAACTTTCACACGTAACAACTAAGGTTCAACACTTCAAAACCCAGCTTCGGATTTCCAAAACTCATTCAGCCAGTATTCCAGATCCAATGGCAATGTATCCAAAAGGTAGTCTTTCTGACAGTATCCGCAGCCCTGCCCGTCTCACACATGGTAGGCCATTCCACGGAGATAGTGGCCAAGAACGGACTGTAGGCCTATAAGGTGGAGAAAATATCACAACACTAAAACCACTTTGCACATACATATAATTTGAAAGAAAAACAATTCTTTGATTCTATATCGTTCACATAAAACTTACTTTTCACCGGGCATGATGATATGTTCCTTGATCGAGAATTTTTTTTGCTCTGCTAGACGACAGCGCGCACACTTCCTTGCTAGGCTAGATGATGAACAAAGAGAGAGTAGCAGGCGAAAGCTAGGCAGTTTAGATTCCCGCTCAAAGCCGGCTCATAATGTGATCATGTGACTAAAGCTAAGTCAATGATTGGCTCCTACCACGTCTCATTTTCATATATGAATATGGCGCATGCGCATTATCCTATGATGTCATCGAACAATTTGGCGGCAACGAAGGCGGAGGACATCGTAAGTCTTCGGAATTCTCCGAATTCTACCGAAGATTATCGGAAAATGCTCTGTCAACAATTCTACTTCCGGTTAACTTCGACTAAAGCAGACGAATATAATATTTATATACAACTGGATGCACTTATTTAACTTACAATGATCTGTGATTACAGCAGCCTTGAGTGCTTACTAAAGGTAGTGCTTGATATTTTTCTTTGATTTCATTAGAGTGTAAATATCTGTTTAGTTTTTTATGGATGATTTTCCCAGTGACTCGGTGAAATCGTTGGTCACACCCCCTATTCTTTTTTAGTTTGTAAGACTGCCTCATAGCCAAATAATACCACTTTATATCATATAATGATATTTTCAAAATTCATATAATATTGACACATGCGAAGCACAAAGCACAGTTTTATAAAATGATTATGCACAGTTAACGTACAGATCGGACATGGTACAGTTTTTGTTAAGACAGGCATAACTTGCACAGTTTTTATAATTTGTATGTGCCTAAATCAGTAAGCCTGAATGAAACAATTATTAATTTGATGTACAGGTTACATGGTGTACTACTGACATTATTTAGTAAGTCTTTTTTATTGATTTTGTTCTTAATGAGTATTGAGGAAAATGCAAAATATCCAAATACACAACAAAATTATTTGAGATCATCACATCACAATTATTATGCCACTGTCTTTGCACCATATTATTACATCACTTTCTGTTTACACTGTGGTCATTACACCAATGTATAACCAGTCATTACATCAGCTGAGTGTGTCATTGCACCACCATTTCATTACACCATTATACTGCTTTGTATAGTTGTAATCAATTTATCACTGTCTATCACTGACAACTACTCCCTTACATTACCCTGTTGTTTTTACATGACCATCAAATTATGTCATTGTAATGTTGACAACTGCATCCATACACCACTGCCACTGTCACCACCATGGCATAATAGCATTGTATCCCTCATTCTCTGGCAGCTATCAGTACACAACCATGTCATTACACTGATGGATTGTATCACCATTTTCATTACATAAGGTAGACATTATTTTTTGTCACTACACACTATGCCAACACATTACTGAGTCTTTATATCATCCTATTATTATTGTTATTAGGGGGTGGGATAGCTAAGTAGTCAGACTGCTTGCTTTCACCAAATCAAGTTCAGCAGCGTCGAGCGTGGTTACCTGTTGCCGTGTTGGATTGGTGACAATTTGCGCACATTGGCTTCATCGCAGTCCCCCCCAGTTCACCCAGCTGTAAGTGGGTACCTGCCTTCTTTAGGGTCAGGGAAAATAAAGCAGCAAGGGAGAGGAGATGGGCACCACCCTCAGTATGCTGGCCCTTAGAGAAGCTGAGGTCTCTGATACCTCGCTCACCGACAACCACCTAGTAACTTAGATTCAAATTCAAAATCTGAACCCAAAACAACAGACAATTCTGTGTGCTGGAGTTGAAAACTGGCAAAACTGCCCAGACATAAGAATTTTAAAAAAATTATCCACATGCTTAAAAAATTTCTTAATAAATAAATTTTAAAAAAAGCAAAGCAGACTTTGTGAGATGGTCTTTTTGTGTTGGTAATATGGACAGAGTTCCAGATACCGTTTTGCTTCATTTTTATTTTAAAAACTTGTTGACATCATCATGGAAATGGTGTGTGCAGGCCTCTTCCAAAGCAGAAGTGGTGAAGCTGTGTCAGGATGTGTTCAGTGCCGTCAACAGAAACAGTGTACAGATTCCAGATACACTCCTTACCCACTGTCAGCAAACTTTGAAACTTTCTGAGGAACAAGCTCGAATTGTAAGTTTGGTTCAATTGTTATACTGGATGGGGGAAAGAATGAAGAGAGAGAGAGAGAAAAAAAAAGCATGCAGTTGGTTTACATGACATTTTTTGTTTGTGTATTCTGGATTTGAAAGACAAACATATCTTCACAAAATGTTTTACTTGTGATTTGACCAAGCAAAGTACAGTTTGTTATGTCTCCTTTTCCCCCCATTTATTAAGCTAATTTTGTTCAACCAAGATAATAAACTAGTTGAAGGCAGGAATTTTGGGCAAGATATAATTTATTTTTGTTGTTGTTGTTGTGCATTCTCCAGCTTAACACTCAGGGGAGGGGGGGGGGGGGTCACCCAGAATGTGCACTGACTCACTTATGAATCACCTAGGAATCACTGCGAGATTGAAATTGCACACTGAGTGAGAAGTTTGCATGTATGATTGTTTTTAAATACCTCACCATATAGGCAGCCATATTCTGACTTCAGAGGATATATAAATCATTAAATGTAATTTATTATGTTCGTTTTTTTTCAGTTCAGTAGTGTTGTTTAAAAGAATACAGCATTCTGTGTGAAAGAAGGCAAACCAAAGAAATGTACCTAATGAGTTGACAGGCTTTCAGTAAAGTTCTACAAGTAACTATAGCTGATATCAGAAATTTTCAGCAAACTAAGTATACGTTTTTTCACCTATGAAGCGCAAATGATCTCCCATCCAGTAGTCTCACAGACAGCCTTGTCTTCTTTCCAGTTTGTCACGAGTCTGGGTTCCATCCTGAAGCAAGCAGTGTTCCAGGGTTCTGCAGATCCTCATGATATTGTGGCCTTGTTCCCAGGTACGTTACAGGATTGCTACTTTCTTTGTTTTCTGCTTCTTTTCTTTTTTCCTTTTTTAATTTTTACCCCATTTTCTTGTGTTTTGGGTACAAAGTTATTGTTAGCAGGAAGTCATTAGAGTCAATACTTTGCATTGCTTCACAATGATTTGTAAGCAGGTATTTTGGTGACAGACTTGAAATGGACTTATTCAATTTATACTTCTTTGCCTCGATGTTTGATTTTGTTGAATGAATAGTTGTCTCTTCTCAACCACATGCTGACAAGAGTTGGGCTTAGAATCCATTTTTAGCTATTGTTTGGGTAAATGTCACGTTATGGATGTCTGGTCTGGGTAAAGAGCTAGATTGCTTGATAAAATGTGTCCATTGCATATGATATGAGTACACACGTGCACACACAGACAGACAGACAGACAAGACAGACAGACAGCACACACACACACACACACACACACACACACACACACACACACACACACACACACACACACACACACACACACACACACACACACACACACACACACACACACACACACACACACAACACACACACACACACACACACACACACACAACACACACTACACACACACACATCACATGCATGCATGCATGCACACACAAACACAGTGTGACACACAACACATGCAACGACACAACAACACATGACACACACACACACACACACACACACACACACACACACACACACACACACACACACACACACACACACCACACACCACTCTCTTATTGGTTGGTCACTTTTTGAAGTAAAATGTTTTAATATTTTTGTCAGCATTGAAGCAACATGTAACAAAAACGATATTTTGCTGCAGATGGTTTCCACAAAAACTTGCGTGACCTGATTGGCAAAATCATCATTGAAAACATGTCAGACTGGAAATCACAAGCTGTTGGTGCTCATGGTAAGTCAACTTTGTTGTTCTTTGTTGTTCTTTCAGCCTGTGTTTGTTTGTGTGGATCTTCTTCTGTGTTCATGTGTGCAGGCATGTATGTGTGCATGTTTCATTGCTTGCATGCATGCATGCATGCGTGTGTGTGTGTGTGTGTGTGTGTGTGTGTGTGTGTGTGTGTGTGTGTGTGTGTGTGTTTTATATGGTTGTCTTCTTTATTGTCATCATCATTGTCATCTTCATTGTTGTTATTGTCATCATCTCCTTTCCCTGTTTATTCATCTCATTCTCTTTTTTTTTTGGGGGGGGGGGGGGTCTGCCTTGTTTTTTTTGTTTTTTTCTCTTCTTCATCTGATCTGTCATCAACATCATCATCATCACCATCATCATCATCATCATCATCATCATCATCATCATCATCATCATCATCATCACCACCACCACCACCACCACCACCACCACCACCACCACCACCACCACCACCACCACCACCACCTTTTCCTATTTATTCACCTCCTCATTTTTGGTCTACTTTTTTTCTCTTCTTCATCTGTCATCATCATCATCATCATCATCATCATCATCATCATCATCATCATCATCATTATCATCATCATCATCATCAACTTTATCCTCTCCTTCTTTCTTCCTCTCCTCCTCCTTCTCCTCCTCCTTCTCTAGAGCTTCTTTTCCTGTCTCCATCTCTTCTCCTCCTGTTCTGTCTCCTCCTCCTCCTTTTTTCTTTTTTTTTCCTATTCCCCACTTAGAATTCACAGCTGATAAGATGTTTACCAATGAAGCCTGTATCAAAAGTGCCTTCAGGCATAAGGTCTAAAATTAGTAAATGTGAAACCAGGGTGGATGTGTTGTTGTGAATGTGATCCTCTTTTTTTTTTTCGAGCATGCAAACCTACGCTTTGAATTGTGGAAAGGGATGGAACACTCATGGACAATTGTTTATGTATATTTATGTGCATTTAATGCATAGGATCTTGCCTAAAAATCTTCACTCAAACTGAAAGGGTTGGAATCGGCATACATGTCAGTATTATGAGTTTGTATCCTAAATCAAATCAGCCTCATGTCTTCCAGTTAATTCAGAAATTAGAAGGAAAAATGTTCATCATGAAAGCTGTTATCATTTTCCTTTCTACTGAAAAAACTACAAACAAAAAAAGCCTGTCTCCTTTCTCATTGCTTTTCAAGTTTTCAACAGAAAGCAATCAGTATATGTTGGTTTCTGTCAGTCTTAGTATGTTGATTCTTCAACCGGTGAAATTTGAGAGAGACACATAAAGAGAGAGAGAGAGAGGGGGGGGGGGGGGGGGGTCAGAGAGGAAAAGAGAGAGAGAGAGAGAGAGAGAGAGAGAGAGAGAGAGGAGAGAGAGAGAGAGAGAGAGAGGAGAGAGAAATTTGATTTGATTTGATTTGATTTATTCTTTTATATCGAGGATAATCGAATAAGCACTCTTGTGCTTTTTTACATCCAGTCCCCATGTGTATGCAGTTTTGTAAATGTCATCTGTTCCCACCGGCACACGATGGCCTACTCTTATGAAAAGCGGAACAGGATTTAACGTGTGGAGCAAGATACTCTCTGTGTGTTCGCACACAGGGCCTCGGTGAAAGAGAGAGAGAAAGAGAGAGAGAGCGCTAGAGAGAGAGGGGGGGGGGGGGGGGGGGTCAGAAAGGAAGGGTTGAAAGAAAGGCATTGTGTATGCTGTTGCTACTACTGAATTATGAATTCATATTTCATTTGACTCTAGTGCAGCCTCAGGAAATGGGAGTCAGGTGTTATTGCTAAAATTGTAAGAAAATAAACGTGCACACAAATGCTTGCTTATCAAGAAAAATGAATGCATTTTAGGACCTTTCAGAACAGTTAGCCTTCAGGGCTGAGATAAAGAAAAGAAAGAAAAAAAGAAGCATAGATTAGGGAAAAAAACAAACAAATCCCCCCAACCCCAAAACTTATTGATTAGAGATATAGTATAAATGGACTGGTTAACTTATTGATCAAAGAGGCAGAATAAACATGAACTCAATGATCAGAGAGCATTGAAAAACAACTCGCTGTCATTGATTTCAAGGAAGCATTCTATTGATGTTGTTGTTTATAATCTTCTTGATGCTTTTGTTATTATTGAAACAAGAAAAGAATAGGATTCGGTGAGGGCAGCAAAAACACAAAAAAGAGTGATGAAACAAGGAGTTGGAATGAAAAATACCAAAAAACCCAACAAAAAAACCCTTACTGAGTGGCCTTTTCAATGACAAAGAACATAATGCACAAAAGTGGTTAGAAATACATATCATGGATTCCATTGTTTTGTGGACATCTGTAAAGAATGGATGATAATTTATGAAAGTGTCAGTATACCTGGTTTGTGTCATGTACTAGGCATTTGTTATTGGTGGCAGAAAGTACACCATCTGGTCTGAACCCTTTCTCTCTCTCGTCTTCCCCTGTATCACTCTCATTCTGTGTGTGTGTGTGTGTGTGTGTGTCGTCCATGGTCCTGTCCGTGGTCTCTCTCTCTCTCTCTCTCTCTCTCTCTTCTCTCTGTACACAGTGTGTGTGTCTGTCACTCTCTTTAGAGACATTCCTTGTTCATTTTACTCTCTAATTGTTCTCTCTATGTTCTCGGTCTCTCATTTTTCTCAACAAGAATTAAAGTTCTAAAGAAAAGTGAATTTCCTTACTATGCACAATAGAATTGATATTACTAATGAGACTTTAAATAATTTTGCTATTGCTTAATTTCAATCAAAAAGGAGAGGAAAAGATGTTTATGTCGTGTGAACATGAATGCATCCTTGCGCACATGTTTTTGTGCGTGTGTGTTTGTGTGTGTGTGTGGTGTGTGTTAAAAATATTGGAACTCAAGGACCTTCCTGACTCTAAAATAAACGGATTTCAAAGCAGACATTATTTATTTGTTTGCCTCAGCCCTTGCGGCTGTGAACTTGAGGTCACAAGGGCCGCCATCTGAAGTGTTATAATCCACCTCCAGCCAAAGGTCAGGAAAAAGCGGCTGAACTATGTGGGTCCGTGCAAAGCCTGGTTTAAAAAAAAAGATTTTTGGTTCACTGTGAAAAAGGAGGAAAGAAGGGCCCACCACAACAGGGAAGGAAAAAAGTGGGGACATGAGTTTAGGAATGAGAAGAATGAACGCTCTGTGTGTGTGTGTGTTTGCGCGCGCAAGCAGTGTAAGAAGGAAACTGGACATGGAGCGAAATACACAGCAGAGGGGGTAGGCTAGGCCTAGTGTGAGAAGAGAGAGAGATAGAGGTGGGGGGTATTGCTGGTCAAGTTTGCATAACACGTTACGCAAAATACCCTGAGCCAGCCAGATAGGACGATAGGCTAGGCCTAGCACAGAAAGATGAGATAGCCTAGCCTAGGCCTAGTTGTCTGTCAAATCCAAAGAAGACTTTGAAAAATTCATCAATGTGCTCACGAACAGATTTTAACAAAATTTTGATGACCCTCTCCCTTTCTCTCTTCCTGTCTTGCTGTGTGATAGTCCAGAGAGACAAGATTGGCTCTAGGCCTATGATGACAGACATCCTCAAAGATTCTTGTTCTTCTCTCTCTCTCTCTGATCATACTACCCAGCATGGGGGCATCAATGCTCAGTCCCTGCCATAAAAACTTTGGGCTGAGGAAGGGAGGAGTGGTAGCCTAGACCTATGGTAGGGGCTAGCCTATAGGGGTAGGCTGCCTACTGGTTGTGGACTGTTCATTGCCCCCAATGTGGC
>CM060336.1:15427996-15432996 GCA_030674155.1 Stramonita haemastoma
GAGAGAGAGAGAGAGAGAGAGAGAGAGAGAGAGAGAGAGAGAGAGAGAGAGAGAGAGAGAGAGAGAGCTCCTATAACATCAGTCAGATGTGGGAAATCCAGCTGTGGGACTCAAAAGGATCCACACCTTCCTAGAAGGCTGGAAGCTTCCAACTGTCTCGGAATTAAACGACAGGCTAGCAGACTCTGGTCGGCATCAGAGATTCCTTTCTAGCTAGCTAATTCTGGTAATTGCTTCCACGATAGAGAAAACCCGGTGGATCGGTGGATGGACTTGATAGAGGTAACGCGCCTGTCTAGAAAGCGAAAAGCTCGGGTCGAAGTGTTCGGTGGTTCGAATCCCGTTTGGGCCCAAAACTTTCCCCCCATCCATTAGACCATGAGTGGTTGTCTGGGCGCAAGTCTTTCAGATGAGACGATACACGGAGGTCTCGTGTATTACTCATAATTATTTATAGCACGTAAAAGAACCCACGGCAACAAGAGAGTTGTCCCTGGCCAAATTTTGTAGAAAAAAGCCACTCTGATAGGGAAACAAAATTTATACAGTTGCAGACAGGAAAAGAAAAAAAATATTATGGGTGGCGCTGCTCTTGTGGCGTCGCGCTCTACCCGGGGAGAGCAGCCCGAATTTCACGCAGAGAAATCTGCCGTGACTGAAAGTGGTGTAAAATGTAAAATGTATATAAAAAAAAGGAGTAAAACCCACGATGTATTGAAGAAAATAAGTCTTCCTTGCAAGTTGTTTTTACTTTTTTGTGTGTATGTTACTGTAAGTTTGCCTCACCACAGTTGTCTAGTCACACAAATTCAGTGCTATTGCACCCCAAAACTCGTCAAGGGAGAAAGAAAGCAAATCAAGTTACGGTAAATCTTTCAAGCAAGTGTCACTCCACATTCGTGTCTGCCTGGATTGTTCAGACCCCTCCCCCCCCCCCCCCCCCCCCTTTTTTTTTAAAATAAAAATTTGTTTTAAGGGAAACTAGAACAGCGTTTCACCCCATAATAGCAAGCTTTGTCGCAGCAGGACGTAGCTTCGAGCGTGTAAGCTAAGACCCTTTCACAGTAATAAATCTGCCTTGTGTTAATACTGTCATTTTTGTGACCGTCTTACATGGTTTGGGGTTATTTTTATTTTGGCTTTGTTTTGTTCTGTTTTGTTGTCTTTTTTTTTTCCCTTTTACCCCTGTGTGTCACATCGTTATCAGGCGTTCAACTGCATTTCCTTGCTGTGTTCAGCGTAACATAAATCCGGGTTAAAAAACACCAGGAAGACGCTTTTTCGGCGTTTTTGTGCCTGTCACAAAGCCGAGGTTGAAGTTTCCTCAGTATGGTAATGAGACTTAAGCACGCTGTGATCGTGTGACGGCTGTCGCCTTTGTCGCAGTTTTTGTGTCTGTGTGTGTGTGTGTGTTTTTAAAATTTGTTTTGGTTTTTTAACGCTAACGGCTGCTATTTTCAAAAACTGGTATTTGGGGGAAAGCGCGTGTGCGTGAGAGCACACACACAACCAACACACACACACACACACACACACACACACACACACACACACACACACACACCACACACACACACACACACACACACACACACACACACATTCACTTTTTTGAGTCTGCGCTCAAGTGGAACAGGAAAGTCCATGTCAGTATTAGACACTAAAACTTTAGAGAGGGCCATAGAAGTTTTCAGTTGGTTTCCATTGAAGAGAATAAAGAAGTGGAAAGAAAACAGTGCTTGCGAAAAAAAAAAACCCTGCCTTTTCTCTGTATTCATCAACTCTTTCCTCTCTCTCTAATTCATCCAAACTAACTTTCCTCTCTCCTGTTGTCGCTTCTCTTCCACTTCTTTCTTCTTGCACCCCCCCCTCCTCCCCCCTCTCTTTCCATCATCCACCTAGTATCCAAGATGAAATATTTCCCGCACAGTAATTTTTTTGTCTGAGTTCCGTCACTTTAGTGTCTCCATTCTATCTCCTTGCACACATTTTCCTTCGCATAACCCACTCAAAAAAGTCCTAGGCGTCACACTACGAAATACTATCAATTTATATAGCATTTTACCTAAATTGAGATCTTTTCATTGTAGTCTAATAGCTTGAAAACTACTGAAAGAAGACCAGATTTTATTATCTTGTACTTCCACCCAGTCTCACCATTTAGGATAAAACGTTACCGTAAACAATGAAACAGTATCTAATCACTGAAAACACAGGTCTACTTGTATAGGCCTAGTAGCCTGGACTATATCCCATGGTGGAAAAGTTCCCATGCTTTTACCATTATTATGTACCAACAGAGAGTTCCATAGTTCTACACTCACCAGGGAGTGTGACTAATTAACACACTGTAATTAGAATCACTTGTCCAAACCGTTCTGCGTATCTGTCTACCAGGCTCCCCAAACACATCCTCTGTTGTCAGTCCAGCTAGGAAAAATGACTTCCAGATGAGCCTTTAATTAATTTTACTGTGGCAGCTCTCAGATTTTGCCTGGGAAAGACTAGACTACAAAGCATCTCAGTAGGCCTACATCAGTTCAATATACAGCTGAGTGTGGTCTACTGTTACAGTCATTGTAGTCTAGCTTTACAACGCTCTTTGGCTCCCCTCTCTTTGCACCTTTATAATTCTTATTACAATCATACATTGCTTTAAGTTAGTCTCAGAGTGAACAGCTAGCTCTAATAAAGTCAGTATTGTGGCATGGGGCCAACTTCAGTAAGTGCCATACAATGCATGAAAATCAGATCGGGAGCTCAGAGAGAGAGAGAGAGAGAGAGAGAGAGAGAGAGAGAGAGAGCACCTCTGCTGCATATGCAGTTTTGAACTTTTCAGGTCCGTTGTGTTTTTTAGACTTAGCATTAATTACCAAGAGTGATTAGTGAGACCAAAGGCATACTTGAGATGACGACCCCCAGGATTTGGAAACGCTCAAAAACGAAAATCCTCACCTACTAAAGTAACTATTATGGATCCATTTACATGGAGGACTAACAATCGCGCATATTTTAAATTATGCGCATGGCGGCCCACTCACTTTCCACACATCATAACACTTTATCTAGTTAAGCCTGTACAATAGCAATACTTTCGAATGGTGTTAAACCAGAAATGAAGACAACATGTAGGCTATGTGGTGGAGACAACCCAGCTTGATGCTGTTTCGTGTTTTTATCGATTTAACGAGAAAACGGGGATCAATGTAATGAGAAGGTGGCAAAGATACAAACATACCTCGAGGCCAAATCAATACTCTACATTCATCTCAAACCCGTTGTTAGGCAGCGTGGCCTCTCTTTCCTCTTTCCTCGATGTATTGATTTCTTTGCAGACAAGAGACTGACTGAGTAGTGACAAAACCCAGTTGTAAGCCATTTAAGTGATAGATAGTTTCCATGATGGAGGAAAATGTGGGGGTGATTGGATTGTGGAGGGAAATGAATTATAGTGGTCAGTGCAGTTGTACTGTAGCCTATTGGGCATGTGGAGAGGTGAACTAGGACATTCGGAAAAGGCAGTCAGTTTAGTGTCTGGTGTTTTCGTACATGATTGCATATTATTATATTCTATACATGACACACACACACACACACACACACACACACACACACACACCACACACACACACACACACACACACACACACAATCACACACAATCACACACAATCACACATGCACACACACACACACACACACACACACACACAACACCACCACCAAGAACAGAAAACAGCAACAAACCCCCTACTAATCTCATGCACATTGACAGTCACAGAAGAGCACCCACATAAACGCATTTCAAGCTTGTAAAGCCAGATCAGTATGAGGACATCAGCACTCATCTATCGATGACTGACTTGTTGATACCACCTTTTTTTTCCTGCAGCCTTACCAGTTTGACAAGGAGACAGAAAAAACAACCCAACACCTCTGTAGGCTTAAGGGGGTCAGCTCTATGTTCCCTCAGCTCTGTGTTCCTCAGCTCGAGTTCCCTCAGCTCTATGTTCCCTCAGCTCTATGTTCCCTCAGCTCTATGTTCCCTCAGCTCGATGTTCCCTCAGCTCGATGTTCCCTCAGCTCTATGTTCCCTCAGCTCTATGTTCCCTCAGCTCGATGTTCCCTCAGCTCGATGTTCCCTCAGCTCGATGTTCCCTCACTCGATGTTCCCTCAGCTCGATGTTCCCTCAGCTCGATGTTCCCTCAGCTCGATGTTCCCTCAGCTCTATGTTCCCTCAGCTCGATGTTCCCTCAGTTCGATGTTCCCTCAGCTCTACTTTTCATATGCTTTCATATGCTTCCACTGAAAACAACTCGGAGATCGTACTAAAAAGTTACTTTTTATATCAATTATTTTCTTTTGTTAATTCATTTGATTTTTGATAATGTGCGTATGTGCAAATGACAATTATTATTTCTTGTTTTACTCATTCTGAAAGTCAATGGGAAGGACAAAACATTTTATTTAAATGCGTTATCTCCTTAAAACTGCAAGACTTGCATGTAGTGATGTCTCACTGGGTGTAACTGGATTCTGCATACTCCTCTATTAGTCTGTCTTTTTCTTTTTTGCTGCCTGTATTTCGTATTTCTGTATGTATGTCTGTCCATTCGTTTTCTTCTCTCTCTCTCCCTCTCTCTCTCTCCCCCCCCCCCCCTCTCTCTCTCTCTCTCTCTCTCTCTCACGTCATTTTCATCATAAACTCAGGCTTGACCACTGGTCAGTTTAACCATTGCTTAACCACAGGTCATTCTGACCATAGCTTGGTCACTGGTCACTCTGACCATTAGTTGACCTCTGGTCATCATGTAACTTGACTTGAGCCAAGTTGAGGAACAGAGCTGAGGGAACATAGAGCTGAGGGAACATAGAACTGAGGGAACATAGAACTGAGGGAACATAGACATACTCCCGAGGGAACATAGAGCTGAGGGATCATAGAACTGAAGGAACATAGACATGCTCCCGCTTCAGTCAGCATTGCCTGTTGCCTGCC
>CM060336.1:15440496-15462996 GCA_030674155.1 Stramonita haemastoma
CACCTCTCTCTCTCTCTCTCTCTCTCCCTCCCCCACCTCTTTCACCCACATGTTCCTAGTGGAAAGTTACCAGGAGGCGGGGCTTGCAACTCCTGTTTAAATTTATGCGCATGACCCCAGCCGATGTCTGGCAAACAAGGAAAAAAGGTGTATTGATGGGAGAGGTGGAGGGGGGAGGGGGGGCAGGAGAAGAAGGGGAGCTAGGTGAAGTGAGAGCGTAGAAAGGCGGGGGGGAATGTTCTAGAAGGGGTGAAAGAAAGTTTGCCGCCAAGATTGAAATAGATTGAGAGAAGGCGAGGGAAAAGGGCAAGGTCAATACTGCAAATTCAAACCGGGAAGAACAAAGACTTCACTACACCACTGGCTGCCTCTGCCCGGGAGGAGGGGTGGGAATAGGAGGCAGAAAGCTGGGGAGGGAAGGGGAGAGAGGAGAGAGAGAGAGAGAGAGAGAGAGAGAGGGAGGGGGAGTGGGAGTGCGTGCACACTCACACATAGGCGCTAGAAATGTCATCGAAAGGCTTGCTACTGCAAGATAAAAATCAGTCTTTTTTCCCCCCACTTCCTTCTTTTCATCTTTCATTGCTGATTAAAAAACAAAAACAAAAGATGTGAGATGACAATTTTCCTTATGGAAGGAGGAAGCCTCTCTAAACTCAATTTTGAAATATTTTATATAATCAATTTGATCTACGAATCCTTTGATATATATATAATGTAAAAATCTGTTTTTTTGAAAACGTTTGTAATTGATAAGTTTCTATGGGTTGGTTTCACATGCAAAAACGCCAGTGCTTTTTATCGATAGAGGAGTTAACAGTGAGTCAGTTATTGCTGTGACATCATGCAGAAAATTAAATCAAATTAAAAAGAAAGAAAGTAACAAACAAGAAGACTAAGCATCTTATTGAAATTCCAATAGAGAATTCAAAACAATGTAATTGGTTTCTCTCTGTCTGGCTGACTTGCTTCTAGTGTAAGTTACATTTGCCCTAATCAGTGAGAGAAATGGTTATGTCACTATCCTAAAAGAGTCAACATAAGTAATTTTTATTCAAGCAACTGAATAAGTTTGAATAAAAATTACTTATGTTGACTCTTTTAGGATAGTGACATAACCATTTCTCTCACTGATTTAAAGCAAGGACAAATGTAACTTACACTAGAATGCAAGTTGGTGTCCTAGTTGTTATTTATTTTTAATTTGATTTTGTTTGCATTCTAGCAAGAGCAATAGATGCTGAGGGCAGGAGGGGTGGTGGTGGAGGGTGTTATTGGCAGCTTGTTTTGCATGTTTCCTTGTTTTGTTGGTTTAATTTTTTTATGACTAATGACAACCACCACCATTAGAGCTGAGATGTGAAAGATCAGTTATAGTTGCAACAATGAGGCAACGACACACACACACTACGATGAGTGAGTCATTGACAGAGAGAATAATAATGTGGAAGTACATCTATTGTCTCTGCAACTCCCTGTTGTTAATTGTGGAGAAAGTGCAAGAGGAAAACGAAAATGTGTTTATACTTGGGCAGAGTGGGAACTGTGGCTGGTTAGGTTAGTCATCTCAAAAGAAGGTCAGATAAAGGCATGTGAGACATTTCCTTTTTTCTCCCTGACTGTATTTGTCACATGTTAAACTGGATTTTTTTTTTTATAGGGAAAAAAATAGTTTTCATTAATCTAACAGTTTGTTATTCTGCCTAGAGCTGTTAAAGAGGGTGATTATTTTCAAGCTTTGTTTTGTGGATCTTTTTTCTGTTTTTAGCATATGGTATGGCTATTGGGTGGCTTAACATTTTATTTAGGTTCCTTTTCTTGATATAACAAGAAATATCTAATCTCACATTTCCCGATTTATTGGAATTTCTGTTCAGTATCACGCGCCTGTAGCAGTTTCCTCGAACAAGGGAGGCAATGTATGAAGGGGATGGGGGGGAGAGCAGAGAGAGATATTTGCGAGGAAGGGAGCTGGAAAAGAGGGGTGAGGGTGGAGACTTGGGCTGAAAGGTATTGATCGATGACCAGCAGCCCCACAGTCCTGGGTTCCTTGTGAAAAATGGTCCCTGTATAAGAACTAAACAGGGTGAAAGCCCTGAACTACCGACCTCATTTTAGGCAGACTTTCCGCACTATACTGAAAGAACTAGATCTGTATTCTAGAAATATTGGGTTCAGAATGGGGTAAACATTAATTTTGATTCAACGCGCCTCAAACTTTAGTTTCACAACTGTGTAGTTGTGGTTTCCTCACCAACAGACCAGGCAGCTTCATGCGCGCTGGGCCTAGTGGTGGTAAAGAAAGAAAAAAAAAGAAAAGAAGAAAAAAAAGGCGGTCTAGGCTATGGCATGGACATTAATGTTTGACTTGCCTCTAGGCCTATATTTCAGCGGACGACAAGTGGCATCCCTCTTTTTCCAGAGATGTTTTAATGGTGTGCACATGTACACAGGCGCCGTGCTCATTAACTTTCACCCAACTAATTACCATCTCTCTCTCTCTCTCTCTCTCTCTCTCTCTCTCTTGGACGGGATGTTAGAAAACACGTGGGAGCTTATTCTTTATCATCGAAATAAAAGTTGATTCTCTCTCTCTCTCTCTCTCTCTCCTCTCTCTCTCTCTCTCTCTCTCTCTCTCTCTCTCTCTCTCTCTCTCTCTCTCTCTCTCTCTCTCAGAAAGGCGGGGACTGGATGTAAAAAAAAAAAGAACACAAGTGCTTATTCATCTCTCTCTCTCTCTCTCTCTCTCTCTCTCTCTCTCTCTCTTCTCTCTCTCTCTCTCTCTCTCTCTCTCTCTCTCTCTCTCTCTCTCTTTTAAAAGAGGATAAGCACAAGATTGCTTATTATCCATTATTATCCATTATCTCGTTAAATCTCTCTTAAAAGAATAAAATAAAATAAGAAATAAATTAAAATCCTCGAAATATTAGAATGAAATAAGCAAAATAAAGAAAAAAGCTTGAGTATAAGGTAACGAACAGCCTTGATTAGCCTTCGTAGTCCGTAGGTCTACAAACCGCCTGAAATGAAATGTTGTATAGTAGAATACTTATTGTCAGGACAGGGCTTTCCTTGTGCTTCATCACTTTTTTTCTTTCTTTCTTTCTTCTTGAAATAAATGGGGTATAAGACGAAATGTCAGATGTCTGGCAGAGAGAGAGAAGAAAGAGAACAGAGAGAGAAGACAGAGAGAGAGAGAGAGAGAGAGAGAGAGAGAGAAACAAGCGCTCTGTTGGGACAATAAAAAGTGCAATTTGTGTAACCCCTTGTTTTATAGCCCCTGTTCATACTTTCCAAAGAAAAGTGGTATTTCAGAAAAAACAACATTGGGGGGGGGGGGGGGGGGGGGGTCAGTTTGTATGTGTTCGTTGTGCTCCTCTAGAATGCGACGTGTACGCGCGAAAATACGCGCTCATTTACACACACACACCACACACACACACACACACACACACACACACACACACACACACACACACACACACGCACACACACACGCACGCACGCACAGAGATCCCCACCACCACCACCACCGACCTCGAAAAAGTATAATCGGAAACTCGAAGAAAGCATAGGTAGCAATGTCATGTAGGCCTACTGGTTTTCTATATCTGAAAGGCTATTGCGATTATTTTCAGGCTAAGAAATTATATATCCATGCTTCTTTGTTTTGTTTGTTCATTGGGCGAGGGGGTATTTTAAAAAAATTCATTATGGATGTTGTTTGTTTATTTAATGGTAGGATTAGGGGGAGATTTCGCTTTTGTTAATTAAAAACCAACACTGGTACATTTTCCTGTAATTACCTTTATCATTATTATCATCGTCATCATACATTATTGTTATTATTATTATTATTATTATTATTATTATTTATTTATTATGAAGGCGACGGTACTGGAACCATTCGTATTGGTCATTGCCTTTCCAATGGACCATTCCAGTGGCGTGGAGAGGGGGGGGGGGGGTCTGCTGCATGGGTAACAGTTTGTCCTCCATACTTACTTACCCAGGCTATTCGCTCTAATGACTAGAGCGCAACTCCATAGTCTTTCGAGACTGATGGGTGCCTACAACTATTATGAAGGATATTGTTTGTTTTTTTAAATTGTGGGGTTAAGGGAAGATTCGCTGTTTTTAATTAAAAACCAAAGACTGGTACATTTCCCTGTAGTGTACTTAGAATGGAGAGGGGGGGGGGGAACAGGAAGGGGTGGAGGTCACTGAACTCTGGTTGGGGTGGTGGCTGGCCCAAGTGATACCCATTTTAAATTTCAGAGGGCGCCTGGAGGGCCAGGATTCAAACTTGTGACCCTGTACTTGGAGCAGACTTTTTTTTTTTTTTCTGTTTTTTTTTTGTGTTTTTTTTTTGGCTGTTGAAGCGTATAAGGGGCCAGGCCAGGTAAAATGTGTGTGTGTGGCGATGATGATTAGCACCTGCCTAGCCTGCCCTCCCTGCCCCCATACCCCCACCTCCCTGAACTACCTTTAACTCCTTGTCAACTCTCTTTGTGGGGTCAACCTGGGTTCGGCCACCTACAGTAGCTAGTACCAAACAAAGTAGAGGATGGTCTCGCTCTTTTTTTCTTTCTTTCTTTTTTCTTCTTCTTTTTTTTTTTTTAAAGTAGTGTTACCATTATCTGAGCCTCCAACGCACTGACATCCTATCAAGAATATTTATAGCTCAGTGGTCAAACGACATCCGTTTCCTCAGTCTTTGTGTTTAAATTTTTTTTCGGGGTTATATGATAACGAATTTCACATCGCATTGTGAAGGAAAGGGGTCGTATATGCATGGTACCTATGTCTATATGTATATTATATATATATATGGCGCGCAGATCCTTTGTCAAGTGGGTTGACACCGCCCGAAATATTAATTTATCTGTCTGACCTTTCATATTTTAGTGAATTGATTTATTTATTGGTTGCTGCCTTGAAAGGGCTCTCTCTCTCTCTCTCTCTCTAACTCCGACCCCCCCCCCCCCCCCACCACACATGTGGGTGCACACAAGCTCATCACCTCATTTACCACACACCCCACACACACTTGCTTTGCTTCCTATTTTTCTTCTCTTTTTGGGGGGTGGGGGTGGGGGGTCGGTTTTCTGTTTTGTTTGGTTAGAATTTTTTTTTAAAGTTGTTTGTTGTTGGTGGGTTTTTTTTAAGGTCCTGTGTGTGTGTGTGTGTGTGTGTGTGTGTGTGTGTGTGTGTGTGTGTGTGTGTGTGTGTGTGTGTGTGTGTGTGTGTGTGTGTGTTGTGTGTGTGTGTGTTTCTTTTGTTTGTTTGTTGTTTTGTTGTTGTTTTAAAACGTTTTTGAATGGTTCTGGTGCTTTCTGGATTACAAACCGCACTCTCACCCACACACTCTCTTTGTCCCACAATCACACATGCAGGCACACTCCGCCTGCCAACCGGAACAAGCATGTGCGTGTGCGTGCTGGAAGATAGGCCTACCCACACACAAAGCCCTTGCGACTGTATCAAGGAAACGGTAGAGTTATTGTTTCAAGTGCCTGTTGTTGGTTTGTCCGGCGTAACCCAGCATGGGTCTTAAAACGCAGAAAAAGCCGGGTAATACCAAGAAGATGACCTAGTTAAGCAAGGCTACCGTGCAGAACTTTCACCACACTTTTGCGTACATTTGTATTTTGTATTACATTTGCCTGTGTCGAAGACAGAACATCGTCTGCTGTACACGGAGATAGTTTAATTGCTCTCTCTCTCTCTCTCTCTCTCTCTCTCTCTCTCTCTCTCTCTCTCTCTCTCTCTCTCTCTCTCTCTCATCATTGTAATTGTTGTTGTTTTTCCTCTCTTGTGTTTGGTTGTTGCTGTTATTGCTTTTCTATGCTCTTTTCTTGTATTTTGTTATTGTTGTTGTTTTGGATTAGTTTTTGGTTGGTGGGGATTTTTTGTGGTGGTCGTTGTTGTCTTGTTTTGCATCATGATGCTATTCTCTGATAAGGGCAGGGACTGGATGTTAAAAAAAGCACATGAGTGCTTATTCATTATCCTCAAAATTAAAAAAAAATTCTCTCTCTCCCTCTCTCTCTCTCTCTCTCTCTCTGGATTTAAATAAAAGGGGGGAGGGGGGTTCATTATAAAGATTTGCTTGTTAGTTTATATTTCCCTGTATTTAATGAGGTGTTGTTTTGTTTGGGTCTTTTGTGTTGTTGCTGTGGTGTTTTGTTTTTTTAAATGGGTAATTATTTGTTATTATCAATAATTAGTTCCCCTTTTCTCTGTTATGAAACACAAATCACAAATGATTAGTTTCCTGTTCTCTGTTATGAAACACAAATCCCCCTCCTCCCCAAATCTTGCAGCATGTACCCCTCTCATTTCCTCCCACATCCTATCCACCCATCTTTTACCTGTTGTCTAATGTCAGTTGGGGGCAGGATAGCTCAGTGGTCAGAGCGCTCATAGCCTTGAGCATGGTTACCAATTGGATAGGGGGACCGTTTGTGCGCCTTAGCTTCAGTACAGTCCCCCAGTTCACCCAGCTGTAAATGGGTACCTGCCCTCTTTAGGGTCAGGGAAGGTAAAAGCAGCGAGGGAGAGGAGATGGGTGCCACCCTCAATATGCTGGCCCCTAGAGAAGCCGAGGTCTCTGATGCCTCGCTCCCCTATGACCACATAGGTCATGGGACACCTTTACCTTACCTTTTACCATACCTTATGTCACTTACAGTGGGAAGGCCTTAAATCATTCAAGAACTAATTGACAGCATTTGCCATCAAGGTTACAGATTATTTTGTGTTGGTGTTTGGTGGATTTATAAGTAAGGGTTTTTTTTTGGGGGGGGGGTTTGTAATCTCCCAAAATATCCCCAACCAGTTAAAGCACAAACTTGCTAATGCCTGTCTTCTGTATTGTACATGCTAAAGATGTTGATGTTGTGTGGGTGACGGAAGGAAACAAGTAATGAACACAGCATGTATAAATCACACCAATTAGCTGATGATTAATGCTAATCGAGAATTAAACACAGTGTCTGAGCGTAAACACAGTGTGCGAGCACAAATCATGATAATTGTCAGATATGATAGCTGACATTATTCAGGAACTACCTCCCACCCTGCAGCAGTGGTGTTCCAGTATGCAGCAAAGTTCTGATTGTGTGACTCTACAGTTCTGATTGTCTGACTCAAAAGCTGCGTTTGTAAAGTTCTGGTTGTATGACTCAAGGTTCTTTGTATGACTCAAAGTTCTGATTGTGTGACTCCAAAGTTTTGATTGTGTGACTCGAGGTTCTTTGTGAGACTCAAAAGTTCTGATTTTCTGACTTAAAAGTTCTGATTGTCTGACTCAAAAGTTGTAATTGTAAAGTTCTGATTGTGTGATGCAAAAGTTCTGATTGTGTGACACAAAAGTTTGGATAGTGTGACTCCAAAGTTCTGATCGTGTGACATACCTACTCATCCAACTCCTTGAGGAGTCTTTAGCCAGTTTAGTGCCCTGCATTGAATTTTCAGGCAGTGTGTCATATATGGGATAACTAGCTAGCTAGCTGAATCTGGCAGAGCCCAAGCTTGAGTAGGTCATGGAGTGCAAGCTGCTGAGTATGTTCCTGTCAGCCATTGCTAGCCTATCGCTTCTGGATTCTAGACCAGAGTGCAGGATGCTCAGCAAACACACACAACCTAGTTTATAGCTTCATCTCCGAGTTCAGTGCCCTGACCACTTGGCTCTCTGACCTGGCACTTCATATGATGTGGTTCAGGAAAATGTAGGATCTTCTTCAGAGAAACTTAGGGTTTCACCCAGTCTCTGACTTATGACCTGATGTTTTTTAACCTTACATTAACGGCTTCTGCTTGTTTGTAACTTCGGTGTGTGTGTGTGTGTGTGTGTGTGTGTGTGTGTGTGTGTGTGTGTGTGTGTGTGTGTGTGTGTGTGTGTGTGTGTTTATTTGTGTGTGTGTTTATTTGTGTGTGTGTGTGTGTGTGTGTGTGTGTGTGTGTGTGTGTGTGTGCATGTGTGCACTTAAGGATTTAGCTTTCAAAACACATGCAGTGGCACTCACACAACACACACACACACACACACACACACACACACACACACACACACACACACACACACACACACAATCTGTCTTTGTCGCCTTATGTGTTTTGTCTGAAATGCATGTAGAACAGTGGGTAGCCCCACTCTTGTGCCAACCCACATTAAATGAACATGTGCACCAACACAACACATCCACCCACACTCAGTGATTCATTCTTTCAGGTTTGCTTTTGCCCAGCCTGTTTCAGAAGTCACATCAGTTCACCCACTCACACACACTTGCGTGTGCATGCACACACCACACACACTCACACTCACACTCACACCACACCCACACCACCACCCCCCACACACACACAATCTACACACATACCAGTACACCACCTTCACTCACACACACACACACACAACACACACACAACACACACACACACACAACACACACAACACACACACACACACACACACACACACACACACACAACACACAATACACACACACACTCACACACACACACAACACACACACACACACACACACACACACACACACACACACACACACACACACACACACACACACACACACACACAAACACATACTCACACACAACTACACACACACTTACACTTACACTTACACTTACACACACACACACACACACACACACACACACACACACACACACACACACAACACACACACAAGCAGTGTTTGTTGCAGCTGTCAGATAAATAATCATATCTGTCTTGGGTGCTGAGGCAGTCAAGGAAAGAAGGCAGGAGAAATTATCTGCCAGTGCAGTGGCGGCAGCCTGCTTGCTACTCTACTGTTAGTGCAGAGCTCTCTACACTTGTGGCAACAACCATTTCTTCTGCCATGTGGAAGCAATGAATCTGTGTGTGTGTGTGTGTGTGTGTGTGTGTGTGTGTGTGTGTGTGTGTGTGTGTGTGTGTGTGTGTGTGTGTTGTGTGTGTGTGTGTGTGTGTTGTGTGGTGTGTGTGTGTGTGTGTGTGTGTGTTGTGGTGTTGTGTGTGTTGTGTGTGTTGTGATTGTGTGTGTGTGTGTTGTGGTGTTGTGTGTGTGTGTGTGTTGTGGTGTGTGTGTGTGTTGTGTGTGTGTTAGTGTTAGTGTGTGTGTGTTCTTCCGAAAATTACTGATTTTAAAGTTTCAGTGGCTTTAAGCTGCTGCATGTTCAAGTTATGTTCATTTTCTGATCATTTGAAATGGGAAACAAAAATAAATTGTTGGGAGTTTTCCGGTTTCCTACTTTAGTGTGTTTTGTGTGTTCTATATAGTACTAATGATAATGGAAGTGAACATAATAATAGTAATAATGATAATAATAATGGTGATGAGTTCTCATTCAACACTGTTCTAGGAAGGTATCTCAAAGTGCACACACGCATGCATGCACACACACACACACACACACACACACACACACACACACACACACACACACACACACACAACACACAACTACACACACACACACACACACACACACACACACACACACACACACACACACACACACACACACACACACACACATTTTCCTATTTCAATTTTAGGGCACATGCACATATCATGCAGCAGCTAACAATTCTCGATACATATGCACTGATACAGAATTCCCTATTTCTTCCTCGACTCACATTCATCATCAATCTGTGTTCTTTCTTTCTTTCTATTTTTTTTTTCTATCCTCGGCTCGAGCTCCAAGCTTTACCAATGGTCAGATTTTTGCATATACAACCATTTACCCTCCACCCCCTCCCATCCACCATAAAGGTAGCTGCATTCTGACTTCAGGGATTCTTGATGAATTGTAATTGTTGTATTGCAAAGTTGTGGAAAGATGAGAGAAGAGAAGTTGGGGCAAGGGTAAGAGGTGAAGAAGTAAAGCATCAGAGTCACAGAGTTCAGTGTAACATAGAAATGAGGCATCAGAGTCACAGAGTTCAGTGTAACATAGAAATGAGGCATCAGAGTCACAGAGTTCAGTGTAACATAGAAATGAGGCATCAGAGTCACAGAGTTCAGTGTAACATAGAAACTAGGCATCAGAGTCACAGAGTTCAGTGTAACATAGAAACTAGGCATCAGAGTCACAGAGTTCAGTGTAACATAGAAACTAGGCATCAGTCACAGAGTTCAGTGTAAAATAGAACCAGGCATCAGTCACAGAGTTCAGTGTAAATAGAAACGAGGCATCAGAGTCACAGAGTTCAGTGTAAACTAGAAACGAGGCATCAGAGTCACAGAGTTCAGTGTAACATAGAAACTAGGCATCAGAGTCACAGAGTTTCAGTGTAAAATAATAACTAGGCATCAGAGTCACAGAGTTCAGTGTAACATTAGAAACCAGGCATCAGAGTCACAGAGTTCAGTGTAAAATAATAACTAGGCATCAAAGTCACAGAGTTCAGTGTAACATAGAAACCAGGCATCAGAGTCACAGAGTTCAGTGTAACATAGAAATCTAGGCTACTACAGTACTTTGATAGAGTGTTGCCAGTAGAACAGTATGCTCAGCACCTCTGTGGTTTGGGGTTTTTTTTGCTTTCTTTTTCCATCCGCATGTGCCTGTAAGTAATAATGTCTGCACAATGATGAGAATGAGAGCCTTTTGGAATATTGATTAGAAATAGAGTTTAACATTTTGTTTTAGCTGTGTTGAGGATTTAATAAAACTTTTGTGTATTCTTTATTTGTGTTGCTTTTTAAGTCATTGGTTTTTGTTTGTGTGTGTTTGAACAGTGTCCCTTCCCAAGCTGGCGGATTTTGACTGGCGTGTGTGGACGTGAAAACAGCATCAGACACTGTGGCCCGCAGTCCGTCCACCTGTCCGCTACGGCATTGTGTCTTGATGTGAAAGAGAGAGGAGAATGAGGAGAGAGTGTGTGTGTTGTGGTGTGTGTTTGTGTGTGGAGGGAGGAGGAGGAGGGTGACGAGGTGATGAGTGAGTGAGTGAGGGGATAGTGAGTGAGTGATGTGAGTGAGTGATGAGTGAGTGAGTGAGTGAGTGAGTGAGTGAGTGAGTGAGTGAGTGAGTGAGTGGTGAGTGAGGATGAGTGAGTGTGAGTGAGTGATGAGTGGTGAGTGATGAGTGATGTGATGTGGTGTGTGTGTGTGTTGTGTGTGTGTGTGTGTGTGTGTGTGTGTGTGTGTGTGTGTGTGTGTTTGCTGGTGTGTGTGTGTGTGTGTGTGTGTGTGATGTTCCCCTCAAAAAAAAAAAATCAAAACACTGGCATATCTGTAATTAAGTGCTTGCACATAAAGTGTATGTTCTGTCTTGTGTTTGGGAGAGGGGGGGGGGGGGGGGGGTGTTTTTAAATACAATATGCATGTATAGACAATCAGAATATTCAGTTTACTATAGATGATAGAGTTTTTTTTTAAGTTACTGTGCTCAGCCTGAATGAGAAAGGAATTTATTTTAATGCTAAATTTGATTTTCTTTCTTAGAAATTTGAAAAGCAAAACTGCAGTAGTATGATAAAAGTAAAACAATTTAACACCCTCCCCCTCCAGCAGGGAAAATTTATAGAAATATTGAAATTAAATAATTAAAAACATTACAGTCAGGGTAAGAAAGTTATCTTTGGTAATATTCAAGTGAGTCTTGGTTGTGATATATATTCAAGATGAAGCACTGACTAATTGTTTTTTTTTGTAAGTAGAAGATGTTGATAGATATAAAATATTGGGACTTTTTTTGGTTTTTTTTGGATCATCATGAAAACCATACAGCTGTACTGTACAAGCTTCCATCGGAAAGCAGAACACTGACACACTAAAAAGTCCCCCACTGGTTCAGAGTTCAGTTGTTACATGTACTTGGGTACATCTCACTATGTTTTGTAAATAGTGCTATTCTGCAGATTTGATGATTTATTCAGTTCTGGTTCTGACTAGCTGTTCATTGCGTTGCGAATGATGCGTGTGTCTGAATATTATACAGATTCGCTATAAATCAAGACTTAAACATCAATGACATGATATTCATCATTATAGTCATATCATGATGATGTTATATCATATAGAGGATGATGATTGTGTGACATTATTATTTTCATTATCATGCCTGAGGATGTTGTGATTTATTGTGTACGTGGGCAGGTGGAGAGTGGGAAAGGGGAGGAGACTCAGGGTCAGCAGACGGTCAACTGTGGAGCTGTCCAAAGAAACGCTGGACACCATGCTGGATGGCCTGTCCAAGATTCGGGACCAGCTCTGTCTGTGGCCCACAGATAGCCAGTCCACTCCATCCTGCAGTACAACCAGCCCTGTTTTAGTTATAATCCTGCTGCATGAGGATCACTTCACCATTCCTTTGTATTGTTGTAATGAACAGTTAGAGAAAAAACCTCAGAAACTGAAAAATAATCAAAAAACAGCATTCCTTCACTGTTGATTAGCCTACAGAGAGAGACTTTTGACTGAAAAATGACTGCAGTAATATTTGGGGGAAGGGGTGGGGGGGAGCAGCCGAGTTTAGAGAAAGGCCATTTTGTTTAATAAAACCAAAACTGTTTATGGGTAGGTAGGGTGCTCTGTAGGGTGCTCTGTAAGTTGTGAAGAGATGAATATGCTGGTGCATATATATATGGTCTTTGCTTAGAATCTTTTGGATGAGACGATAAACTGATGTCCCATGTGCAACACACATTTAGCACATATACAAGGACCTATGGCAACAAGGGAGATGTCCCTGGCAAAATTTTGTAGAAAGAAAAATTTTCAAGGGAAAACAAATGTATTGATCTTGTGGTGATGCACTTTCCCTGGGCAGAGTAACCCAAATTTTACACAGAGACGGAAATGTCTTGTTACTTTGAAGGAGTAGTGCATTTAAAATACAATATAATGGCATGGTCAGTATGTTATAGTATGCATCTTGTGGTGTCATCCTGTACATATTTTTCCTTACTGTTAAGAAATTGGATATAGCAAATGCATCACTTCCATTTTTTCTCAAGTGCTGTGAGAGATCATATCCGGATCAGTCAACATAGTAAGTTTGGAATAGCTACTTCAGTCATACAGCAAAGTATTACCAATGTCTGTTTAATGTATTGTTAATAACTGTGTGCATAGAAACAGTTTAAGGTACTGTGAATGTGTGTAACCGTGAGAGGAGCGTTGTTATGTCATAAATGAATGTGATATGTGGAATATTTGTCATGTGTGATTTAGTTGAACCGTAGTTTGACTATGAAAAAAAGTGAATCCATTAAATCCTTTATATTCAATCAAGATTGTGTGTGTCTTTATGGAATTGATGCAGTGTTCTCTTTTCTCTTTTGGGAATACTGGGGCCTCTTTCGGTATGAATATATATATTTTATATTATTATATATATATATATATATATATATATATATATTTATATATATATATATTTATTATATTATTATATATATATTATATTATATTTTGTGTGTGTGTGTGTGTACATCCTTGTCAACTATGTAGAAATTGGGCAGAAATTTGATTATAAAGGAGGTGCCTTGCCCACAGCACATTCCCACTCTCTCTGCCAAGAGGGGCTGGGCATATAGGGACAGGCAATGTTGGAGATGTTCTCCAAAGGCCAACTAGCCCCAGGGCCGCAGCACACAAGGACTGTGCTAATTAAGTCTCCTAGTCAGAGTCATAGTCAATTACAAAAGACAAAGCTGTAAAGGAGGAATACTACCCCCAGTTTCTGGCAATTTGAAAGTAGAATCTCACTTTTTTTGGGGGGGTGGGAGGGGTGCTGCCTCATTTTCTATGACATTCCTATCCCTGCTGTTCCCATGCCGCTCACTTCAATCTCCCAGCCTCAGCCATACCCAGGCTCATCATGTCTCATCCTCAGGGTCGGAAGTCCACAGGGAACTCATCAATATTAGGCTGCCATGGGGACACCAGTCAGAGGGGCACTGCACTTCTGCTGAGTCACTTAAGTGGTGTTCAGTGGTGCCTGTTCTGAGCTGACATATGCAGGACACCACCTTCTAAGCACCCTACTAACGACTGCATTAGCTCAGTCGCGGAGCCAGACTGAGTGACTTGCCCACCCAAGGTGGCGACCACCACAACGTCCTCCAATGACCATCCCCACAAACGTCCAACCCCAAAGTCTTTGACACAAACTCACCACAGGCACAGAGGCATATGTGGAAACCGAATCTGAGGTCACCATGAAACCAGAGCAACCAGGGCCATGGAATCAGAGGCAACTTTTTCATTGCAGATGATCATAGAATGAGGATGGTGTCATGATGCTGCTATGGAAGTACATATGCTTTGAGACTCTTGACAGAGGTGTACTCTACACTTACTATCATATCTCTGCGTCAACCGGGCCTGGGAGATCAGACACATAGCAGTGTTGGTTAGGTAATTTGAGCAACACTCTCAAACTCACATCCGTAAAGTGGATGAAGCTCGACTGTGTGGTCCCAGTCTTCCCAATTGAGCTCACAGTACACTCACTCTGGATAGGAGCTGGCTGGAGCCCGAAAAATCCCTATGACTCTTATGGGATTCAAACTCACGAACTTCCAGTCCAAAATCCAAGGCGCCAACCCTACGCCATGGCAACTGGTGTGGAATCTCACTTTAAATAAAATATTAAAAAGGCCAGAGAGAAAGACAGTGGAAAGAATCTCACTTTCTTTTCACTCTCTTTCTCTCTGGCACCTATGATATTCTTTTGGGATCTTTTTTGTATGCTTTTGGTTAGATGACATTTATTGCCCCAAAGAACTGCCCTAAACCAGGGCTGTTATTACATTCACTGAATGAGTTACAACCATGTCAAATACATTTGTTCCAACTCAATCCAATCCCCCTCCCCCACTCCCCCAGTTTTTTTATAAAATGGCAAAGATGTCCCATAACCTAAGCAGTTGTAGGAGAGCGAGGCATCAGAGATCTCAGCTTCTCTAGGAGCCAGATATTGAGGGCGGCTCTCGTCTCCTCTCACTCGCTGCTTTACCTTCCCTGACCCTAAAGAGGGCAGGCATCCATTTACAGCTGGGTAAACTGGGTTTTTTAAAAAACCATTTGAACTTGTAGACCAAAGTATAGTGAAGTACAAGTTAGTGAGTCACACCCTTATTGATAAATACATTTTTTTTGGGGGGGGGGGGGGGGGGAGTAAATGGTTTTTGATGGGGGACGGGATAGCAAAATGGTCAGAAATTGCGCTCACAATTTGAGTTCGAACTCCCGTTCGAGGGGATTTTTCCCCTAGAGTTTAACATCTGTGCTGACTTCACTCTTCCCCAGTCTTTCAGATGAGACTGTAAACCGAGGCCCTTGTGCGAACGCATGCAGAACATATTGCGCACACATTAAATCCTTCCCGCTTTTCAAAGAGTAGGCCATTGTGCGCCGGTGGGAATAGATGACAATATTGACAAAACTGCATACACACGGGGACTGGATGAAAAAAAGCACGTTAGTGCTTAGTCCATTATCCTCGATATAAAAGAATGAATAAATAAAATGAATAAAATAAACACATATGTACTTCCTTAAAAAAACACACACACACACACAGAGTTAAAAAAGATTTATAAATAAAATGAATAAAATAAACACATATGTACTTCCTTATAAACACACACACGCCACACACCACACACACACACAGAGTTACAAAAAAAGTTTTATAAATAAAATGAATAAAATAAATCACATATGTACTTCCTTATAAACACACACACACCACACACACACAGAGTTAAAGAATTAAATACAACAAAAATTGTAAAGTGTACAACAGAAAGATTTTTTTTTTTATTCCATCTGTATTCTTAGAATTTTTCACAAATGTCTGACAACATGGTTCATTCACAAATCCAGGAAAATTTCACATGACAACATATACCTAAGGCAACAAACATCAACAATCCCAAAATACCTCCCTCAACAGATTTTCAACAACAACAACAAAAAAGATCAAGGCCATAGAATGAATAAGAAAAAATATTACTATAGATAACGCTGTTCTGATTATCAAACAATATGTATGCACATAGGAAAGCAAAGGCCCGTCGTCTTACCAATATTATACAAGATCTTGCCACAGAGTTAAAATACCTACCACCTATAGAAAGAAAACAAAACACCCTGCTTAAAACATTTGTTGAATACTTTACTTTTTCTATAATAGACACAAAATGGCAAGCACCTAATGGGAAATCAAACCAATATCCCAAGGCCTTTTTAATCATAACTGATTGTCAACCCCGACAATATTCACATACTGCTATATACAACAGCACCCTCCATTGTCTCCATTCGTGAAGTCCTCTCTTCATATCAAGACTCTTGTAATCATGGCACTTATATCGCTGTCATCCCTTCCAACATCATCTCTACAAACATTTACAGTTATTTTTCCAAGCCATATTACAGGCTTCAATATTCAAAGTTCTTATATATATTATATAGATTTTTTTTTCTCTATCAAGTCACATTTATTTGCCTATTAGAGAAAAAGCAGAGGCACTATGAACAAACATCACATGAAATCAAAATGCACTTTTTGGAACATGAAGGCACAAAACAACATGGTGACTGTAACCACTCAAAAACAACAGCGCCCTATGCCAATGTGTTCATTCAGAAACGAAAGTGAGAAGGCAACAAAAGAGAGAATATCCATTTCTATTTTCAGGAATGGAGAAGCAAGATACCAGATTAAAACAAAAACATCAAAAAACCATGTACCCCCCCCCCCAAAAAAAACAACAACCAACAACAACCCAAAAACAACAACAAACAAACCACCTAACCAAGCAAACAACAAAAAAGAAACGAGCAACAAAAAAACCCAATCAACCAAACAACAAAAACCCCAACCACAAAACCCAAAAACCATCCAATACTGTTTTCAAAGCCTCTTGATACATTATGTACTCTCTCCGACCAATACAGTTATTTCAATAAATAAAGAGGAGAGGGGGGTGGTGGTGGTGATGGAGTGAGAAGAAGGTTGAGGGTGTGAGCAAGTGAGATGAATGATGGAGGCTGGTGAAATGTAACCAGGAGGAGAGAGGAGGAAAAAAGCTGAGAGGGAGATGTAAGTCAACTGCGTGTGGGGTTTGTGTCTTTGTAAGATAACGCGAGTCTATGTATTCAAAATTCTACAATATATTTGTATTGTATGAGGTATAAGCTTTCAATGAAAGAGTTGCCACATTGCATACCCTTACCAAATTACTCCAACGTATCCGATCTATCAATTTTCTTTCCTTTTTTTGTTGTTGTTGTTTATATGTTGGAAGTATTACAAATGTGGAAGTGAGTTACAGTACAGTTACCCTGTTACAACTGTAGTTACAAGGGACGTTAAGATAAAACTCAGATCAGTGACATCACAGCCACAGATCAGCATTTGTTAAAATATAATCAAACAATCCTATGGTTGTTTTTTTTATCCTGTCATTCTGTTTGAGAAGACAAAGTGCTTTTTTCTTTGTTGTTGTTGTTGTTGCAAATATGATTATAGCTACAACAGATGTAAGGACTCTTACTCCCAGTTCCAAGCAGTAAAAAAAAAAAAAAAAAAAAAAAAAAAAAATTTTTTAAAATCCAAGATCCACTATAGCATTATTCATACAAGTGACACAGTTCAAATATATAATCACATCAGAACTGAATAATTAAAGAAAAAAAATCAACAAAAACTCACAGCCAGAATTTTTAAAAAAATCAAATGAATATGACAAGAATTAAAAAAAAAAAAAAACACCCAACTAACAAAACTCGCCCTCTTTCCAGGTAAGCTGTGATAATTCTTGAAAAGATTTCTCTGATATCTGAATAGACAAAATTGGGTAACTCTTTACTTGAATTTGTGAGGAACACTATTTTTCGTTGAACAAACTGATGATGTCAGTGTTGCCTGTACTCACAAAACCAAACTGCATCAATTTCAAATATAATAATGATAACAATAATAACTATGTAAGGAATTTGTATAGCGCTGAATCTTACAAAGCAAACAAATCAAAGCACTTGCATTCAAATCATTCACACGCATGTGACTGTTCAGGATTAGGATTAAAACATAACACTAACCTTATCTTGTCCAAGATAAATCCTCCTCAAAATTTAAACAAAGTTCACGGATCACATATTTTCTTCAGGAGAATATAACGTCAACCCAACCCTTCCACTTACATTTTTCATTCCCAGATTTCAAAGACCAAAAAGTATTCTGAAAAATCAAAAATACCTTCAAGACAAAGTCCATATAAGCAAAGAACACTTCTTCTGTCCAGTATTTACAATACCACAAGATAACAGCCAGAATACAACATAATGCATTTAACTAAGGAACACACACACACACACACATAGCAGGCAGAGAAGGGAAAAAAGCATTCAAGTTTGCGAGATAAAAAGGTAGGGTACTGGTCCAAGATGACAAAAGAAGCATGAAAGACACAAGGATGATGATATGGGTGAAATAACAGAGTTGGACAAGAAGGAAGATGTGACTCCAAACTTTCAGATGATTGGAACACTATTCATACATTTTCAAACTGAACACCACCACCCTCCCTCCAGCATCTTCACATAAAACACTGACCACAAAGAGGTTTTAAATGTAACAAAGAGTGCAGATATTTGATCTGCCGCACCTCTTGTACAACTTTTCAGCGACGACAGCACGGTCAGACAGTGGGAATGTGGCCTCTAAAAAGAGGCTGTGTAAATACTACATTTGACTACGATGGGCAAAGTGTATGCTACGGACGGTTTTCAACACCCCCCAACGAAACAGAACGTCACACAATTCACAGGTGTGTTCTAAATTTAGACACACAACGCTGCGATTGGCGGGCTCCAATCACACGGGAGGTAATCTAATCACTGCCCGGTCACATAAAAAATTAGCTTAAAATGATAAGTCATTCAGGAAAAAACAAAAAAAAAGCCAGAATCAATTTGGGATGAAAGGACCAATACACATTGGATTTATACTAAAGTAATGCCTTAGCAAGCTTTGCTGGTAATTAATACTGCAAAAAGAGAAGCTACCACAGACTTCAATGCTGACAGTTTCCCTCTGTATGAATGAGGATACAGCTGCCTAGAACACATAACTGCTGACAGAGAGAAGGGACAAGCTTTCTTGGAAAAAATGCAGGTTGATGAAAGGGTACAAAGGCAATAGTGAAAAAAGCATTCAAGTATCTAGCACAAGAGAAGACAAGCCCCCACCCCCACTCCCCCAAAAAAACCACCACCAACAAAAACAGAACAAAACAAAAAACCCAGTACTTTTGGGATAGGGTTTTTTTCTGATGTTTCCAGGTGTTTTTTTTTCTTATGTAAGTTTTTTCTTTCTTGCCCTGATTTTTTAACTACAAACCCAGAAAAAGTAAAGAAGCAAAGGGACACAATTCAAACTATTGCTGTTTTCAATACCCATTCATTGCTCTCTCTCTCTTTCTCTCTCTCTCTCTCCCCCCCTCTCCCTCCCTGTACTGTGTCTTGGGCAAGTCGATTGTTACACTTCTACAAAAGATGGATAGGTTTGTAAAGCATGTTCAAGATGTTACATAATTATAATCTACATTTGCACACAGGACAAGCCTTGGTCCAAGGACTTAAAAGGACAGAGCCAGGATGAATTCCACAGGAACCATCCCCTTGTATGGACAGGTCAGTAGGGACTTGGAGCCTCAGATGACCAGGAGTAGCTCTGACCACCCCTTTCTACAGGACACAGATAAAAAATAACAAACCCACCCACACAGGAACCACTGAGAAACTTCTTGTTAAAATGTGGAGCTGGTATACCTGATACAGGAATGTCTAAACAGACCTTTTCTAAAAAAAAAACAAACCTAATCACAATATTCAGGTTACAGGGAGGGGTGGGGGTGGGGGTTGAGTTTCTAAAGACCATAGGGGGGGGGGGGGGGGGGTTGGAGTGCTACTTCATGTACACATTACACATTTGCAATTCTAAAAATGTACACACACTGTTACCAGTTTACACGATTGCTATACTGATTTTCATACTTTTGACTCTTTTGCTCTTCTTGGTATTCTTGGTATTCTTCACAAAGGCAGATTTCTTTACACAGACAAAACAAAAACAAACAAAAAGAAACAGGGGGGTATATAAAAAAAAAGTATTACAAAATACTTCTCAAACATTTTTGCACTATTTAATGGCTAGGGGGGGGGGGGGGGGGGGGGGGGAGTTGACCAAACTTAACAAACAACAGGAAGGGGAAATTCATTGAAAAACTGAAAACGGCTTTCCCTAAATATTTGTTTGATGCAGAACTTCATCTCTCAGTGAAGCTAATGGCAGAGCAATCATCACATTCCTACAAATGTTGTTATAAACATTACATGCCATCTAAAAGGGGCCATTTTTGACATAACAAATAGCTTACTACATAAGACACCACAGAAAGATGCCTGTCAAAAATGGAATAATCACACTGGATATATTTATCTTCCAAGACATTCATATTTATATATATATATATATATATATATATACAACACAATGTATAACTTAACACACTTTACATGTAACACACAATTACTTAACATAATATATAAAACTCACTTATGACTAACTCACTCACGACTCCAGACAGCAAAATTCTGAACACTCGACATCAGCGTCAAAATTCTGATTATGCAGAACACCTAATATTATGGGAACTTCTGTAACTTTTCATCGCTAAAACTTAAAAATGACCAAAGGCATTATCAACTGGGTCACCTCGGCATAAAATCTATCAACACAAGACTGAACACGCCATGAAGCAGGAACACTTGGAGACAGAAATCCACAACTAATAACAGCAACAGAAGCCATCCCCATTTTAAACTTTAAATATTTTGAGCAAAGATGAAACAGGATAAAACATCAGCAAGGCAGACATGGGCTCACTGATATATTATAATGTTGCAGATACGGATTTACCACAACAAATCCTACCCACATGCGTTGTGTTTATCGAAGGATGATACTGTCTGAACGTGTTGTCATTGTGAATCCAGTTTAGCCAACAAGGAATTCGTCATCTGCTGTCAATGTGATCTTGCACATTATACTTCAAATTACAATATATATATATATTATATATATATATATATATATATATGTATATATATATATTTTATTTTTTTTTAATTAAATTTTGCTATTAATCTGGCAATAACATTCTGAAAATCAACAGCAAATAATAATATAAAAAAATCAACACATGGTAACTTTCATTTCCAAATAGACCCTACAAATAGACCTTCCCTTAAATAGTATGAATGTATAAGTGTCTAAATAACCTTGTCTGAATAGACAGTACTCAAATGAAGAATGACTTTGCAGAAGACTATTCTTTCACTGATGTAAACTGGCATAATCAATAAACTACCCACAAGACTTGCTGACAGGAGAAGGATGTGTAAAGGGGGTGGGCGATGGTTGCATATACTGTATATCGTTCTACTAAACACTGTAAAAACGAGTGCTATGCTATAACCTTAATGAACAGCTGAGGATTTCAGGTCACTAAACCTTTCATCACCAAGAAGGGTTTGTGTCAGCGCAACAAGTTCAATAACAATAAAGATGATGCTATAATAATAATAATAATAATAATAATAATAATAATAATAATAATAATGATGATGATGATATATAATAATTGATAACAATAACAATAACAATAACAATAAATAATAATAATAATAATAATAATAAAGCAACTACCAAAGAGGAAGACCATGTTTAAGATGCCTTTTGCCAGGTATAAAAAAAAATTGGGGGGGAAAAAACACTTGTAAAACTATTTTGGTGAGGTTTCAAAAATATTTCCGAAAAAAAACCATGAAGATATAATTCTATTCACCCTACAACATGAAACTCACTCAATATGTGAGCATAGCTGATCTGTAAAAGAGGTAATATGGTTATTTATGTCACCCCTCCCCCCCCCCCCAAAAAAAAAATACTGGTCAACTACAACCCCATTTAAAAACTATGACTTCAGATTGAAACTTTTAGGTTAGAAGTGAAGAACAGTAAAACAAGTGTAGAACACCTGGTCTTCACTGAACAAGTATTGCCACTGTAACCTGGGATTGTGTGCTTCGCTACCTTACAGGGCTCATACAGACTTATTTTACTTTTTTTTTTTTCCCCCTTCACAGACTTTTTACTTTTAGACAAGAAAATTTGGGAGGGTTTTTCTTTGAGGGGGGGTTCTAGCTTTTTGGGAGCCTAAAATCAATATATTTCAAAATTAAAGTGGTAATGATAAATTGGTTTAAATGGCTGCCCTTATACAAGCAAGAATGGCTTTCCCACAAACTGAGATGGCTGGTACAGTCCCTAAATTGGACAGCTCCGCTGGGACTGTAATACTATCAAACCAAGCCACAAACTAAACCAGGCTGAAATTCTTACTTCAAATAGGTTTTTATTCTTGTGTCTTTCAGC
>CM060336.1:15467996-15507996 GCA_030674155.1 Stramonita haemastoma
AAATTCAACGTGCAAAGCCTTAAAGACAGAGCGAAAACAGAAGAATTCAAGCTGGAACTAAGAAACAAATTCAGCATGCTTGCCCAGATGCTAGAGGAAACAATCGAAGAGCAGTGGCACAGTCTACATGAGACCTGGAAGACAACATGCCAAGCAGTCTTGGGAAAAAATACAAGAAAACACAAGGAATGGCTGACAACAGAAACATGGGCACTGATCACCGAGAGAAAACAGCTGAAAGACCAGATCAACAGAACACAAGATCAGGAAGAGAAGCAGACATTACAAGCACGATACTGGGACAAAAACCGTGCAGTAAAAAGAAGTGCAAGAAAGGACAAGAGAAATTTCATTGAGGAGCTGACTCAGGAAGCAGAGACTGCAGCAGGCCAAAGAAACATGAAGAGACTCTATGAGATCACGAGGACTCTCTCAGGAAAAAACAGTAAACCTAATTGCCCCATCAAAGACAAGAACGGCAATACCATTCCAGGTGAAGAAGACCAGAGAGCAAGATGGGCAGAGCACTTCAAAGAAACACTCAACAGACCAGCACCATCTGTCCCACCAGATATCCCACCACCTACTGAAATCCTTGGCATCAACACCGGCCCCCCCACCAAAAATGAGATCACCAAAGCCATAAAGTCTTTAAAGTCAGGCAAAGCAGCAGGTCCTGATGGTATACCCCCTGAAGCACTGAAGGCAGACATCCAGACTTCAACTGACATGATGTATCCACTCCTACACAAGATCTGGGAGCAAGAGAGTGTGCCAGAAGACTGGAAGAAAGGCTACCTCGTGAAGCTACCAAAGAAAGGGGACCTGTCATCCTGCAACAACTGGAGAGGAATCATGCTGCTGTCTATACCAGGGAAAGTACTGACAAGAATAATCTTAGAAAGACTGAAGACGGCACTAGACAAGACACTCAGGGATGAACAGGCAGGCTTCCGACAAAACAGATCATGCACAGATCAGATCGCCACAATGCGCATCATCATCGAGCAGTCCCTAGAGTGGCAGACCCCCTTGTATTCAGTCTTTGTCGACTTCCAGAAGGCATTTGACAGCGTCGACAGAGATGTCATCTGGAGACTGATGCACCACTATGGTTTCCCACCAAAGTTCGTCACCATCATCCAACAGCTCTATGAAGATGCCACTTGCCAAGTCATCCATGATGGTAAATTGACGGAACCCTTCTGTGTACAAACCGGCGTTCGTCAGGGCTGTCTGCTGTCACCAACCATCTTCCTGTTGGTGGTTGACTGGATAATGCGACAGGCCACAGCAGGCAGGAGAACTGGCATACAGTGGACCATCACAAGGCAGCTGGAAGACCTGGACTTCGCAGACGACATCAGCCTTCTCTCACACAGGCACCAAGATGCACAAGAGAAGCTATGGCATGTTGCGGAGGAAGCCGATAAAATAGGCCTCCAAATCAACATCAGGAAGACGGAGGTCATGAGGGTGAACAACAAGAAACAAGACCCAGTGCGACTACACCAAGAAAACATCAAAGAAGTCGACAAATTCACCTACCTGGGCAGTGTCGTTAGTAAAGATGGGGGAACGGACGAAGACATCAAGTGCCGAATAAATAAAGCACGTCATGCCTTCAACACCCTTCGCCCAATCTGGAGATCAACATCCCTCTCACTCCACAACAAGATCCGGATATTCAACACCAATGTCAAGTCGGTCCTACTGTATGGCTCAGAAACCTGGCGGGTGACAAAGACCAACACCCACAAACTCCAGACATTTACCAACAGATGTCTTAGGAACATCCTTGGTATCAGGTGGCCAGAAGTAGTCTCAAACGAAGAACTATGGGACAGGACCAGACACGCTCCAATTGACACGGAGATCAAGAAAAGGAAATGGGGATGGATTGGCCATACGCTCCGCAAGCCTGCTTCAGATGTCACCAGGCAGGCCCTTGACTGGAATCCACAAGGGAAGCGGAAAGTAGGCCGACCAAAACAGACCTGGCGCAGAAGCATTGAAGCAGAGACGAAAGCAGCCGGAATGACATGGGCCGAGCTGAAGAGGATCTCCCAGAACCGAGTCCGTTGGAGGAGTGTTGTTGTGGCCCTATGTTCCCAAGGGAATCCACAGGCATAAGTCAAGTCAAGTCACTTATCCCATTATCCTCGATATAAAAGAAAATAAATTTTTAAAAAATAAAAAAACTAACCTGCAAACAACAACAACAAGTCTAGAGCTCCTTTTCTCACTTGCCTCTCTAAACTTGCGCCCGCACCAGTCGCGTGTGGCCTGCACCTGCTCCGGGGAGTCTTGGCGAGGGCTGACGTCGACGCAGCAGGAGAAGCCGTTGCGATCCAGGCAGTTGCAGAGGCTGAGCACCTGGCGGCGGTGATGCTTGCTGTCGTTGGCGTACGTCACAAACACTTTGATGTGGCGAAAGGCTGAGAGAGGATAAAATGGGGTGGTGGTGAGGTAAGTAACTGTGGCTAGGAAATTTTTTTTTTAATGATATATATATATTTTTTTTATACTGTGAAGACCAACACACACACACACACACTCACACACACTCTCTGGCAAAACGCGGTGCTTCAGAATGTACAAGTGACATAATGATTAATAGTATAGGTCTACGTTTATCTTCATTTGAGATTATTTCAATTCTTGCAAACTCTATTTATTCAAAGTTTTTTAGATTTCACTTAAATCGTTTATGTTGCCCACGAAATATAGAAATTATAATTCATAAATTACGCCTAAATGCTTGGAAAACTAAATATTTAAAAAATGTTTTCTGCACTTGTTCTGCTATTATATCAGTCCATCATATATTGTTTGATTGCCCTGTGCTTAATGCCTCGTATAAAAGCAAAGGGATAGATTTAAGAAAAAAATATGGAAATATCCAAAGTGTCCTGTACGATTCCGAGTCGCATGTCCTAGTATCAGTTGCAGAAAGTATTTGCCAGTCACCAGTAGGTCAATTACTATAAATGAAATTGTATAAACTTATCATCTTTCATTACATTCTTTATCCTTTCACCTTTTCCCCACATCCCCTTTTCAGTGCATCCTTAGGCTAACGTGAATGTACCATTGTCTAAATCACCTTGTAGTGAACGGACATTAAACCAATGAGAAGAAGAAGAAGAACTCACACACACACACACACACACACACACACACACACACACACACACACACACACACAAAACACTTTGATGTGGCGAAAGGCTGAGACAGGACAAAACAGGGTGGGTGGTGAGGAAAGTAACTGTGGCTAGGAATTTTTTTTTTAAATTAAAAATCTTTTTTCTTTTTTTTTAAAAACTGTGGCTAGGAACAGACATTTATTTCCTACCTAGTATCTTCCTCCATCGTTACACCTCACATCTGTCTCTATTATCTTCATTCAGTCTCTTCCATCTCCATCACTTTGCGTTATTTTGTGAGTGTGTGTGTGTTGTGTGTGTGTGTTTGCGTAAATATGGAATTTGTTAATTCTATTTATTTTGTGAGTGGCTGCATGTGTGTGACTGGTTTGGATGCAAGCGCTTTGATTTGTTTGCTTTACAACATTTAGCGTAATATAAATTCCATATATTATTAATTATAATTTTAACCCCCTCCCCGATTTTTTTTTCATGGTTATCTGTAACTTTTATTTTTGAACGAAATTGCATTTTTAAAATTTATGAAAACAAAACAAAACTGAAAACAACTGATAAGCTCTGACAAAAACTTGAAACTGACATTTTATTTTCAACAGCAACGTGAGCCACTAACTGGCAGGACTGTAAAGACCACAGCTGTCTGTCTGGTCTGGTCTCTGAAAAATATCCCCTTTTCCAATTTTTATTTTATTTTACAGAAAACAACTTTGCAGCTAAAAGTAATAAAATCATAAATTTATAAATAAATCTATACAAAGAAATATGATTACCATTCACACACATACATGATACACGCAAACACACACTTAGCTCTAATGTCATTATTTTAAAAAGAGACGTAAAATTGAAGACCAACACACACACACACACACACACACACACACACACACATACACACACACACACACACACACACACACACACACACGCACACGCACACACACACACACACAGAGTAAAACGCATACTATAACACTAAATGCCAAAAGGGGATGGGGAAAAATGTCAAAACAGAAAATGTATGAAAAAGTGGCACAATAACTATTCACAATTCACCATAGTTAAGTTTAAGTTAAAGTCTGTCCCGAGCCATAAGGCTCATCAGGCCGGTGCTTATCCCGGTTTCTGTGGCGTTAAGCGACTGAGAGTCATAGACTCCCCCCTGGATAGGACGCCAGTCTATCGCAGGGTTAACCCCCAACACAAGGTTGGTACCCCTTTTACACCTGGGTGGGGTGAGAAAATAGCCGTAAAGTGCCTTTTCCAAGGGCACAACGCCATAGCGGAATAGCTGGGATCGAACCCGCAACCTTTAGATTACGAGTCCAACGCCCTAACCACTAGACTACAGCGGCGGCTCAATTCACCATAGAAAGAATGTAAATAGATAATGCAACAAAGCCATATCTATGCACTCCAAAGACTCCTTCAGAAGTTCAGGCAAAAGTGGAATCAGCTCTGTGAGACTGCAAAGGGAGGGGGGGGGAGAACGAAGTACTCGGGATCTGACTGATTTTGAGTCTCCTCTGAAAGACTTAACGGTTGCATTAGCAAAATCTCACCATTGGTGAACTTCAGAACTCTAGCAAAGGAACGAAAAAAAAACAATCCCTCAACCCTACCTCTTTTTAAAAATATATTTCTAATCTACTTTCTGTCATATACACTAACTTCTTTTTTCCTTTTTTCCCTTTTTCCACTAACCTTTCCTGAACTCCTCCACTTTCATATCGATGGGCACCGACGTGGTCTTCATCAGCATCCCTGGCTGTCGACTACGCACCTCGTCCACAGTGGCTCCCCCAGCCTGCGGTTTGATGCGCAGGGGGTACGTGTCTGCCCCCGCCAGTCCTTTGGACTTAGAGTTCGCACCCCCGCCAGACCGGCCGCTGGAGAGGCCCGAGAACTGACACGAGCGACTGGAGTCCCGCTCACGTTTTATATTGACCCGCAGGCCTCTGTGATTAGGCGCCGTGTCCTCGATCTGCTGCTCGGCTACCATGGTGGTGAACTTGTTCCCAGGCATGAAGCGACTAGGCAGAAAGGAGAGGTTCTCCAGTTCTTTCAGCGAGGACTGTCCCCTGTTCCCAGCAGACTGAGCCCCCACCAGGTTCCTGTGGCTGTCTGGGGCGGCGGCAGCGGCTCCCGACAGTTCGATCCCCCAGGGCGCCATGGCGTCGTGGTTGTCGGAGCGGCCGTAGAGGGGGGGTGGTGCCCGGGGGGAGGCGGCCATGGGGGGGAGGGAGGGCTGGTTGGCGTTGCACTCCTCGGACACCTGGCGCACCACGTTGAGGGGCAGCCCCGACAGGCGGGAGCTGGAGTCGGAGGAGGAGAGCTCCTCCACGCTGGTGGAGGGGGTGTCCTCCCCCAGGTCGGGGCCCTCCAGGGGCTGGGGGAGGTGGGCCCCGCAGTTCAGGGGCGACATGGACACCAGCCCCTGGCCCCGGCCAATCGCCGTGTGCAGCAGCGCAGGTTCTTCGTGCATGTCCCCCCCATCCACCTCCATGCCGTATTGTTGTCGGGCAGGAAGGAGCGCAGGTCTGCTGGGTGCTGGCTGTCGAGGTCATGATGCACCACCATGCTTTCCTGCATCACCTCCGAAAATGACGGGGTCCGCCCCTCTCCATGATGCTGCTGCAAGGGACTGGACCGGGACTGAGGATGCTGCAGGGGGGACCTTCCAACACAGTGGGGTGGCGGGGAGGAGGGGGAGCCGAAGAAGTCGCCCTTGTTCCCGCTGGCGTAGGACTTGTACCCGGGGGGTTCCTGGTGGCTGCCGGCGAGAGAGAGGTTGTAGTTCTGCAGTGGCGCGGTGGACAGGGCGCCCCCTACAGCTCCCCTGCAGCCTGAGGACAGGGCCAGGGGACTGGCTCGCCCCGCGCGGGCGTGGGAGTGGTGGAGGTGGGGGGTGCAGGAGACGGGGGGGCTGTGGTAGTGCAGGCTGCCGTGGTGACAGCAGCAGCTCCCAGAGGCCAGGCTGCAGTGCGGCGGCGGCGCCGCCTGGTGGTGGTGGGGGTGCGTGTGGCAAGGGGAGCAACCCCCCCCGCCCCCGTGTTTGGGTGTTGCAGGTCAGGGAGGATGCCAGACAGCTGCAGCCTCTCTGCACGAGGAATGATGACACGACGACGACGATGATGATGATGATGATGATGATAATGATGATGATGATGATGATAATGATGATTGCTCAGTATTTTCCAACACCCCAAAGCTGCATAATTAAGGTCCCATACTGTATTTATACCCCTAAACGCTTACATTTATCAATATGAAACATCTTCATCCACATGTAAATCTATCTCTCTCTCTCTCTCTCATACACACACACATGCACGCTCACTCGCACGCACGCATGCTCGCACACATGCACGCACGCACACACGCACGCACACACACACACACACACACACACACACACACACATTCATTCATTCATCATCAAAGCAGGTTTTATTAAGACAAAAACCCTTCAAGCAATCAGGAAAAACAGAAAATTCATACGGTACTAAAGCCGAGAAATATTGAAAAGAACACTGCACATTACTAAGATTTTTTTTATGTATCTAGGTAACTTCCTTACCTGTACTAAACTGTACAGAGATGATGGACTTCCAAATACAATACTCATTTTTTATTGTATCCCTGGTGGTCTAGAGGTAATGTACCCCCCAGAAAGCAAGAAGTAGCAGGTTTCTCTTCTTTCTTTCTTCCTTCTCTGCATTCCCTTATTGGGTGCAGTGCGTCTTCTCCTCATTTTTTACCTCTAAAGGAGGTCTGCCTCCTGGCTTCAGCTGACACAGTCCAACTTCAGAGCAGCTTGTTTTTTTGTGTGTGTGTTGTTGTTTTTTTTTTTTACAAAATGTATGCTGGCTATGTTCGTGTTCTTGTAACACACTGCATGGTGCCAGGTTTATAGTCTCGTCCAAAGGACTTTTGGGGGAGTGGAGTTACTACTGATTTTAAGTCAAGGGTAAAATCCAGGCTGTCAGGTCATGAGCACAATGCTCTAACCACCTGGCTATCCTGCCCCCCTGATGATAATGATGAGCATGAAGTGGTCCAAGGGATAAACTGAAAACTACCATCACATCATGATTTTCAAGAGACAAACATAAATAAGATTTTTTAAAAAATAGTATTGTTTATGTTGACTTACTTTAGTCACTTCAGTTCACTTTACTAGGTCTAACTGGTTCTACCGCTTGCAATGCACACCACTTAAAAGTCATGGCACACTTGTCACCATGAAATTTGGGCTGCTCTCCACAGGGAAATCATGTCATCAGAAATGCATTCCCACCCCCACGCACACCCCCACACCCCTATTTGTGTGTGTATTTGTTTCCCTATGGGAGTGTTTGTTTCGTTTTGTTTTTTTTAATACAGAATAATGCCTGGGACAACTCACTCTCTTATTATTTTATTCTGATGTGGCACATGGGACCATCCAGTGTATCGTATCATCTGAAAGACTAGCAGCCAGACCGACTACTGCTTATGATCATATAGATGGGACAAAAGTCCAGCTTCAGATCGAAACTGAACTTACCACTTTTCCCCTTTCTACCAAAGTATATTACCACTAGACCACCTACTCATCTAAGAACTTGATGATGATTCAGCCCAAACTATCTAGCATCTGAGTTATAATTATGAGACACCTTCATACATGTATTTTCATATATACCTGAGCCATAGTGGTTACACAGGAGTCGGTTCCTTCCATGGCTTCTGATGCAGAATTCTGGCTCTCTGCATCATAGCGGGCCTCAATCTCTGCAACATCGTTCCACAATCTGCCGTTAGATATTGTTGTTCAGCCTTCTCCAGCTTACACATCTTGGAGCTATCCGCAATGCACAAATGTCTCACTCATCACTCCTGAAAATCACTGCCAGGCTGTGAACAGACACTGGATGAGGAGATGGCATGCACAGCTGTTTACAATTAAAGTAGTTGTCACTAAGGGAGCCATACTCTGACTTCAGATGATTTTTTCCCCTCCTTTTAAAGACTGTTAATCCAGGAGCTTGCCATGGATGAGGAAAACATCACGTAACACTTTCAAGACATATTGAGTTAATATTGCCCTTATACTTCACCTGTGTCAGAGACAAAGATTTGGGCAAAAGCCAGTCAGATTAGGTGACACCTGAATGACTGCATGGTAAAACACAGCAGTGTTTACAGCATCAGACTTGTGATCTGCAGGCAGCAGGTTAAAGCCAAAGCTACATCAAACCCAAGTCAGAGCAAGCAGTTGCAATGATGGTCAAAACACATTCACATGGAATTCTACTTTTTTTTCCTTCACATGGAATTCTACTAGGAGAAAAAAGAAACAAAAAAAACACACACATGCACACATGTACATCACCACACACACACACACACACACACATAAAGATGCACACATACATACACTCATACATCACTAACGCCATTACACACATCCCACTCTCACACCATACTTACTCCTATACACTGTACTGTTGTGTTATGCCTCCTTCCACCCATCCACACATTCACACTCACCCACATAAATACACATGTCCACTCACTGTTAGACACCCCCCCACCAACACACACACACACACACACACACACACACACACACACACACACACACACACACACACACACACACACACACACAATTTTTCCTCCCCTTAACCCTCTTTGTCCCGGATTTGCAATTGAATAATTGCCCCCCTTTAGTCCCCAACCAGGATTTGCCAGGATTTCCACACAGGAGATTTCCATCAGGCTGTGACCATCAATAATTGCTACAAAATGCAAAAGCTCTATCAGGCTGGAGGTAGGAACCTTGCTGAAAGTCTGGGAGTTATTATAGCTGCTGGTATGTACTTAGAAGGAGGAAAAAGCCAGGGAGCATGTGTGCCTGACCTGATTTTGTGATGGAATGCGAAATCTAGGGGCAGTTTGTGTTCAGAGACATGGAATACAAGAGGGTTAAAGGAGGCCAGAAAACTCTTACAACACATCCAACACCCTGACTTAGCCACACAAATGCAAAACCATTTTCACACAAACACAAGAGGGTTAAAGCCTTCATTACCAGGCACAGCATCCAGCAGGATCTGCAGAGCATCGTCCCGATTCATCAGCTTCAGGGCTTTGGCCACGCTGTTGACAGAGGCGTTCTTCTTGGGAAGGTAGTTGGTAAACAAGGCCACCGTGCTGCGTTCTTTGGAATTGTCCAGAACCTGGGCATAAAGCATAACAACGGTTTGATGTAGACCTCAGCGCTTAGCTTAGCTTAGCTTACAGCAATAACTGATACAGCTATTGGTCTGAACCAAGTGGCAGTATCTCAGTTGGATCGAAATATTCAGCAGATTAAACTAGGATTTGAGGTCAGGCTAGAAAATGATGGCAGACTGAGGATATTGCACACGCATCATATCTCTTGGAGAGAGAGAAGAGAGAGAGAGAAGAGAGAGAGAGAGAGAGAGAGAGAGAGGAGAGAGAGAGAGAGTAGAGAGAGAGAGAGAGAAGAGAGAGAAGAGAGAGAGAGAGAGAGAGAGAGAGAGAGAGAGAGAGAGTGAATGAATGAATGAATAATGAATGAATGAATGAATGAATGAATGAATAATCTTTATTTTTCAACGGTTACAGAGTAAGTATTACATACATTTTTTTCATCCAGCCCTTGCCCTGATCAGGGAATAAAGCTAAGAAAAAAAAATTGTTAAAAAAAAAAAGGAGAAAGAGAGAGAGAGAGAGAGAGAGAGAGAGAGAGAGAGAGAGAGAGAGAGAGAGAGAGTATGTGTGTGTGTGTGTGTGTGTGTGTGTGTGTGTGTGTGTGCGTGTGCGTGCGTGCGTGCTGCGTGCGTGCGTGCGTGCGTACATGTGTGCTTGCATGCGTGCGTACGTGTGTGCTTGCATGCGTGCGTGCGTGCATGTGTTGGTGCGCATATCAGATCCATCTGAAAAGACCCTGAGATGGCGGTGATAGCTGATAAAAGCAATCACCAGACTCTGCAGCAAGTTCTATTTTCTTTATAGTTTGGATTTATTTGGTCGTTTTTTCTCTACTTTTCGGCATTCCTCAGATAACACATGTACAGCTTAATGCCATCTCTGCAATGACAGCAGCAGTGTGCTACAGGTCCTTCAGGTTGCAGTCTTTAAATTTTTTTTATAATACATTACACACACACACACACACACACACACACACACACACACACACACACACACACACACTCTGAAGTTGCTGATAATACACACCAGTAATATTAATTTAAGTTAGACATCTTTTTACCTTCACTGCCTGTTAAAATATCCACGTCAATGAACTGAACAAAACAGTTTCCGTATTTTTTTTAGGCAGAAAGAAAAATTCACAGGCTGCTTGCAGTAAGTACAAGACTACAGGCTACAAGCGCACAGACCCAATTATGAATGACATGGAGGGGATCGGCTGCTATTCCACTCTCCCATGATCAAGGAAGCCACAGGCAGGGAGGGAGAAAGTTTGGGAGGGGGTGGTGATGGGGGTGATTGTGAGGAGGGGGGGTGATGGGGAAGAGGGGGGGGGGTGAAGGGGGAGAGGGGGCTTGAGAAAAGAGCTAGGAGGTGCAAGACCCAAGAATAGAGTGTGAGCCAAGCTAAGTAAATGTTTACACACACACAAGACAGAGACAGAGACAACAGAGCGAACAGAGACACACACAGACACACTTAAGCAAGCATAAGCACATTTATGCATGCACAAAAATGAATATTAAAGAATATTTTTTAAAATATGGAGATTGAAAGATACAGAGACACAGAGAAACAACAGATATAACAGAGTGATCAAAACTGATTTCTGTAACAAAATTAAAAGTAAACACCACAAGACATATTGAGTACTGTGACACTAAATTGACATAAATTTAACACACTTATTCAATTTCTATACATACAAATCATTAAACAGTAGTATGTACCGACAGAGACAAGTAAACAAAAACACAAAACATATTACCTAACAACAGACTGCAAAAGCATGAAACCAATCATCAACTACTTGACACTATACCTTGCATGAGTTGAACTGGTAGAGATGAGGCAATAATTTACATTACTTTCTTTTAATTAATTAACCAGATCTTCTAAACCCCCCAAAATCACACACATAATATACTCTCTCTCTCCTCTCTCTCTCTCCTTCTCTCTCTCTCTCTTCAAATCCCATAATGCAGACCATGATGAGCATGGACTGAATGCACACATTTATGCACACACAGTATGCACATGCATGCACACACAAAATGTATATGTACATGCATGAATACACACATGCATGCACACAATCACAGACACAGACACACAACATGTAAATTTTATCAGTAACCTAAATGACTTCTGGCTCTCCCCTTAAACTACTGACGATGTACTGTTGATAATCAAACCTAGACTGACCATTCTAAATCAGATCAGGAGACCACGAGACAGATGAGAAACAGGCGGCATTAAAATATAAAACCGCATCCACACACAGGCAAGCCAAGACACTCACCATGAGACCATCACAAGGCATCTTCCTTTCAAATCCAAAATCACCCCTCTAAAATCTCCAATCCCTAACCAACCCCTCTCAATCAGTTCAAGCCAGCCATAAATCTGTCCCCCCCCCCCCCCTCCTCCACTAAAACAGCCCCCAGGGCACAAACCCATCAGTCTGGACTGGCAAAGATAATGATCAGAGACTGAAAAATGACAGAGCAGGCCAGTGAAGGTGGAGGGGGGGGGGGGGGGGAAGAGAAGGAACAGGAGCCCCTACCTATCTAGGGAGAGAAGAGACCCACCCTGGACATTCAATTACAGTGGTTTGATGGCCATTATGTCCAGTCTCACTGACCACTAGCCTCCAGCTTTTCAGGCTGGGAGAGGTGATAGGTGGGGGACTGGGAAAGGAGTGTCAGAATGAAGCAGGCAGATTCCAAAACCGATGAGCTGTCGTCAAAAATGTCACATCAAGGGTTATTTATATATAATTTTTATATATAATATAATATATATATATATATATACATATATATATATATATATATATATATATATATATATCCTTACTCCACCTGGCTAATGGTACATGGTTGGACAGTCAATGAATTTTGAAAAAAAAAAGGTGGAAGAAGAGGAGGTGGGGGGGGGGGGGGGGGGGTTGTCTTCCAAATCTGCAAAGAGGAAAACGATGAAAACAGGAAGAAGAGGAGAGATGAGGAACCAGAAAACAGACACACTACTTCATAGTTAACTCCTGGGATCAGATTGTCAAAAATGCAGCCAGAACAGGCAAACCTTCACTGACATCATAACAATAACCTATCTATAAAAAAAAAAAAAAAAAAAGTCCAGGGTAGTTTGGAGCCAACCTCCCTGATCTACTGGGGCTATGAATGGTAATGGTGGTTTAAAGTGCTAGTCTTTCAGATCAGATAATTAACCAAGGGCAAATAGGTACTAAGAATATAAAAAAAATTAAAAAAACAAACAGCAGCAGAAATCCTCACAATAAAAATCCCCAACCTTAATTCACTAGACACCACCAAGATTTAAACCCACAACTTCAAGGACCCATGGGAATAAAGTCAAATAGTCTTAACTACTCACCACAGTGTCCATCTAAAACACATCTGAAAACTGGAGGGACTTCAGCAATTACCCAGCCATGCCTTTTTCATTCATCAGGAAGAAGAAGAAAGAAGCAGCAACAGCTGCTACAAATGGAATTAAAAAAAAAAAAAAAACACAAGGAAGCAGCTGAAAAAGAAGAGAAAAAAAAAGCAAAACAGCAGGGAAAAAAGCAACTGAAATGAATGTTATGTTGCTCTAACAAACCAAAGCACTTGTACACATTATTAATTTTGCATGCTCAATACATTAAATATACAACATGAAAATTATGTGCACACACACACACAAAGAAGAATCAGATTAACTGACAAAAAAAGGGTTTTGCAATGGATGGAAATATCTAATTACAGGGGGAAAAATATTTTAGCTTGATTTCAAACTATCGAGTGAAGGCCTCAGAGACAGGGGGAGATAATCTCAATGAGACAAAGGTCATTTCAAAGAGACAAAGGTCATTTCAAACAGACAGAGAATGAGCAAAGGAAAACAGTCAAACGCTTTTGAGTCTGGACAAATGAAAGCGTACTAGATCAGCAAGATGATCTGAGAGACTAAGATGGGATCACAATGTGCGATCCTGGCCATTTCCACTCACCAGTATGTCTTCTGTGGAGAAGCCCAGGTGTTCAGCCAGCCCCTTCCAGTCGTTGTTGCTGACGGGGCTGGGCAGGTCCAACTTGTTGGCCAGGTTGACCCAGGTGGTGTGCTTCACCATCCGCCATGGCAACCGCCGCCCCTCCTCCAGCCTCCTCATCGTGCTGCTGGTGCCTGGTCCCTCACGCTCAGTGTCCATGGCTGACATGACTGACCTCCTGACCTCAAAGTGATTGGGGCAAACCTCCTGACCTCAAAGTGATTGGGGCAAACCTCCTGACCTCAAAGTGACTGGGGCAAACCTCCTGACCTCAAAGTGATTGGGGCAACTCCACCTAAAGTGATGGGGCAAACCTCCTGACCTCAAAGTGATCAGAGAGAGATGTCACCAGGAACAAGTCACTGGTTGGAAAGAAAAAAAACCTGCACTAGGTCTGGTCCCGAAAAAGTAAAGATATTAGCTGCCTCTAGGTCTTCTCAGGGAAGAAAATGGCACGATCACTTCAAGAAGCCTACCCAGTCCTTTGCAAATGAATCTCTGGAAAAGAATCTACTACTGATCTTGTTCCCTTTCAGATGAAGCTGTTTGATAATAGATGAGAGATTGCTTGCTATATTCCAAGATCTAGTCTATAAATCGGTGCCAGATGCCACAGTTTTATTTCATGAAAGCTGTTGAGTCCTCTTCATCTCCTTGTGAATGAGTCTACAAGCTTAGGTTTACTTGCAAAGTTGATATTAGAAATTTTTGGAGCAAGCAGCTGGAATGCCTAGCTAAGAATAAAATCTGCTCTGATAAAAACAAGTTGCAGATGCTGCCTCATCTGTCCCAGTTGAGGTATGAACAAGGCAGCCTGCATCCAACTGTCCATGACCGTTGAAAAGCAAACCCTGAAAGTAAAAGACAAAACACAATTAAAACATTAAAATGACCCAAACAAAAATTTACAATGACAAAATGCTCTCTCTGAATATTAAAAAGTTTGCTCAGTAAAATGAGAACATGAAACAGCCAGGAGTGGGTGGGGTGGGGGAATAGGAAGGAGGAGGAGGTGGGGGATGTGGGTGCAAAAGTAGGGCTGGAGATTATGCCATGGGAGTGGAAGAAGAGGTGGATGTGAGCAAAACATTACTGGGCATTATAGAACAAATGTTTTACATTACATATCTTCATGTATAAAACTTTCAATGTGTACCTTTAGTTTTTAAACAAATTCTCATTTTAAAATTGAACACAAAAGAGGTTACACTACTTGAAAATGTAAAGGTAACTGTGGTAAAGGTGTTCCCATAACCTTTGTACTCGCTGGGGAAAAAGGTGTCAGAGACCTCATCTCTAGGGCCAGCATAATGATATTGAGGGCGGAGTCCATCTCCTCTCCATCGTTGTTCTACCTTCCCTGCCCCTAAAGAGGGTAGGTACCCATTTACAGCTGGGTGAAGTGGGAGACTGTACAGTGTACTGAAGCCAAGGTGTGCAAACTGTCACCCATCCACTTGGTAACCATGCTCAACACTGCTTAACCTTAATTTGGGGAAAGCAAGTGCTCTGACCACTAACTGTGACTAAGCTATCCCCTCCCCTTGCTTACAAAATACAAATGTACCAAACAAACAAAACAAAACAAAACAGACATGCTCAGCTACAGTCCAGAGTTTATTCAAAGAGGTGATGTTCAGCTTTCATGGTCTCCTGCCTTATCAGATGCCGACGTACATGATTAAACGTAGCAAGCCTGGTTCAAAACTGAGGGTAACTTAAGTCGATGACTGGAGGCAGGCAATAACTGTCAGCATGAGTAATGGCTGTTGTCAGCTTAATGAAAACTGCCCCCAGTCACAGACACCATCTCAGCAAATAATCACTTTACACAGAGACAGAGTGCACACACACACACACACACCACACACACACACACACACACACACACACACACACACACACACACACACACAAATCACACATACAATGATGATACATACACACATGTGTACATCACATGTATGTACAAATACAACACACAACACACACACACACACACACACACACACACCACACACACACACACACACACACACACACCACACACACACAAAACAAGTGAAAAGAAAATGAATATTTTTCACTAGTTGGGTGCCAAAATAATGAAAGAATTACTTGCTGACTACTTTTTGACATTCTGATTTCCCTGAAACTTTAGTTTAACCCTGACATTTGACAGAAGAAACAGCTTTGACATCCATTATTATTATGAAACATTAAATCATATATACTTCAAAGATGGAAGTAAAAAAAAAAATTTTAAAAAAAGGAACCAACTGTTTCAACGTAAATTCCATTTGCTCTAGTCAAATATGGGATAGAGGAAATATGCAAAATGCCAGTTGCAGAGATAAGAATGCAATCTTGAAGAAAACCTGTGAAGGATCAAATCATAGCAGATTTCTCTACAGTGCTGCTCTCCCAAAAGACAGTATGGCACTATTATGTACTGCCATCTTTCTGTTCCTCTTCCCCCCCCCCCCCCCCCCCCCCCCCCCCCCTTCATCTGCATGTTTATTTCGGGACTTCTTTTTCTGAAGAAGTAGGCTTTTCACGTAATATGTATGTCTTTTGCTCCCATAAGTTTTAGTTAAATTGCTGGCTGCATGCCAGGACATCAGTTTACTGTTTCATTTAAAAGATTGCCATCCACATCACCATAGTCTAATACAATTGAGGGGGGGGGAGTAATTACATCACCAGCCTCTTACTTTCTAGATCAGCCTAAGTCATCAACCTACCATCTGCTTTCTGGGAAAATCACAAGGGCATAGTAAGCATGCCATCTTCCTTCCCTTTCATTAAAAGAAGAGGAAAAAAGAGAGAGAGAGAGAGAGAGAGAGAGAGAGAGAGAGAGAAGAGAGAGAGAGAGAGAGAGAGAGAGAGAGAGAGAGAGAGAGAGGAGAGAGGAGAGAGAGAGAAGAGAGAAAGAGAGAGAGAGAGAGAGAGAGAGAAGAAGAGAGAGAGAGAGAAGAGAGAGAAGAGAGAGAGAGAGAGAGAGAGAGAGAGAGACGACAGCAGACGACAGAGACAGACAGACAGAGAAGAGAGAGAGAGGGGGGAGAGGGAGGGGGGAGGAGGAGGAGGGAGGGAGAGAGAGGAGAGAGAGAGAGGAGAGAGAGGAGAGAGGGAAGAGAGAGAGAGAGAAGAGAGAGAGAGAGAGAGAGAGAGAGAGAGAGAAGAGTAGAGAGAGAGAGAGAGAGAAGGATGAGAGAGATGAGAGAAAAGCACAAATGATGTTTTGAAATCCAGTTAAATGGTATACAGTCATGACTACAGCAAAGTCTTTAATGATTGCACTTCATTTTACTTCCTTTTCCATTTTATATATTTGTTCACTATAATTATGAACAAAGTATGAGTATGACAAGTAACTAGCTGATCCAGATTAGTTTTACTTTCCTAAAAATTTTCATTTCTATTTATAAAGTGTTTTATAATCATTCATCTAAAAGACAGCATTGCTTAACTTAGACCAGATCTCATGTGCACATAAATCTGACTTTAACCCTTTGACTGCCCATATAAAGAACTAGAACCTGAATCTGCTCTGCCAAAGGACTTTTGCCCAAATGGGTAATAATTCAACAACAAATCTAGCATCTAAACTACGAAACAATTTGATATTGACATGTGTACAACTTTTGCACAGAATTGAATTCTGCATTAAACCAAACTAATTTGAAGGCCAAGTTGGAATTTATAAACATGCCTGAATCATCCAAAATAAACAAACAAAAAATAAAAAACTGCTCCAGTCAGCCAACGAAACTGAAGAAAAAACACTTTCCGTCACGCAACGGGATTTCCCAACCATATATGGGTAGAGGGAATCCCACACAAGTTTAAAATATCAATTATTTTGGAATGGACCTTAAAACGAAGTTAGGAAAATTCGGGGAAATCGGTGCACGTCATATGACGTGGTAAGGCACTGGGAGTGCGCTATCAGTAGCACGTCATATGACGTGCTAAGGCAGTCAACGGTTAATTGTTCTTTAACAGTAACTAAGGGTTTTGTTTTTTGTTTTGTATGTATGTGGTTTTTTTTAGTTCCTTAAAGAGGAAAAGGATAAAGCTCAATCCTGATCAGGTGGTCAACACAATATGTGTGCACACATATGTATGACTATGTGTATGCATACATGTGAGAGAGAGAGAGAGAGGAGAGAGAGGAGAGAGGAGAGAGAGAGAGAGAGAGAGAGGAAGAGAGAGAGAGAGGAGAGAGAGAGAGAGAGAGAGAGATGTGTGTGTGTGTGTGTGTGTGTGTGTGTGTGTGTGTGTGTGTGTGTGTGTGTGTGTGTGTGGCGTGCGTGCGTGCGTGTGTGTGCATGTGCATATATGTGTGTGTGTACATGTGTGTGTGTGCATGTGTGTGTGTGCATGTGCATGTGCGTGTGTGCATGTGTGTGTACATGTGTGTGTGTTGTTATCATTCAGTTTTAAGTCTGTTCATGCTTGGTGATATCAGACTTGGAAAAAAAAGAGAAAAAGCTAGAAGCAGACAGTAAAATATGATTAAGTTTGCAGAAAAACAGACAAGCAAAATGGAATATCGATTAAACAATACATGTATAGTCTCTATGTATGTGAGAGAGGGAGGAGGGGGTGGGGGGTGGGGGTGGGGGGTCATCAAGCCATCCATGTCCAAAAATTGATAAATAAATGAATAGAATAAGGGGAAATAACCCAACTGAACACCACTGTATGGTGTGTGTGTGTGTGTGTGTGTGTGTGTGTGTGTGTGTGTGTGTGTGTGTGTGTGTGTGTGTGTGTTGTGCGTGTGTTTGTGTGTGTGTGAAAGAGAGATCAGAGAGAGAGATCAGAGAGAGAGAGAGAGAGAGAGAGAGAGAGAGAGAGAGAGAGAGAGAGAGAGAGAGAGAGGGAGTGTGTGTGTGTGTGTGTGTGTGTGTGTGTGTGTGTGTTGTGTGTGTGTGTGTGTGTGTGTGTGTGTGTGTGTGTGGTGTGTGTGTGTTGTGTTGTGTTGTGTTGTGTTGTGTTTATTGTGTGTGTGTGTGTGTGTGTGTGTGTGTGTGTGTGTGTGTGTGTGTGTGTGTGTGTGTGTGTGTGTGTGTGTGTGTGTGTGCTTGCGTTCATTTTATGTGTGTACTGCTACTAGTTCTACACTGCACAATGTATTCACGATTCAAATGTGAGTGTTTTGTTGCAATCCTACCTTCTACTACTTCAACTAGTTCTAGTCCTACACCTGGGCCCAATCACCCTGGTTACTTCTGCAGTGCTGGTAAACATGCAATGGATGAAACAACAAAGGGGGTGACTTTGTGTACGTGTTTGTGTGTGTGAATGCTTGTTATGTGTGCAAAATAAACTTTTTTTGATTCAACTCGTTGTGATATATATATATATATATATATATATATATATATATATATATATATATATATATATATATATATATATATACACACACCCAAGGAGCATAACACTGGTAAATTTTAATCTTGGATATATCTAGGAATTCCGAGGCATCTCAAAACTGTAAGATGCTTAGATGGCCTCGGCTTTTTTAGATGGAGATATTGTACTAACCCAGTGCTTAATGCTTTTAATGTCTAATTGTCTTCCACTGGTGTGTTAACTGCAGAATGGGTTTGCTTGTGGGTATTTTGGGGGGTTTTGGGGCCTTGGCTGTAGCTCTGAGATTTACCAATGGTGAGATTTTTGCGTGAGCAAACCCCCCTCCCCCCCCCCCCCCCCCTCCCCAACACCATTTAGGTAGCCACATTTTGACTTAAGGGGTGGTTTCTAAACATGACACCTAAGTGAATGGGTTTTAAACAAATTCTTATCTGTTCCTACTGGCATGCAATCAACTACTCTTCTGAACAGTAGAACTGGTTTTAATGTGTGTGCAAGATGTTCTGCGCGCATTCACGCATAGGGCCTCTGTTTATAGTCTCATCTGAAGGACTTAAACATTCAGTTCAATTTTCTGGTCAAAATGAAAAGAAGGGCAAGGCTGGAATTGAACCCAGAAGCTCATAATTTACATCTTGGGCACGTGAACATCTTAACCATCCTGCCACTTCCTTATAAGCCATAGCTGGCCTACTCTTCTCCAACCAATGGATGGGTTTATAATTTGTGCACAGGATATGATGTGTTCAGGTACACCACACTTTAGAAATAAAGTCTCAATTGAAGGAGTTGTCGGAAAAAGGAATCAAAAACAATCTTCTTGTAAAGTTATCAGAAAACAAAGTCTTCAATCCACAGGAAAAATCACCTACACTCTTCAAAGGACAAATACTTTCAAAATGACACTTATACTGTTGTGCAAGGGAATGGACTCCATTTGGTTATATTCCAGGCTTCCCAAACATGTTTAAAGTCAATTTTTTGTTAAAATTCAAAAACAAATTAAAAAAAAAACCCACACCTATTTGGGTACATGGAAAAGCACAAAACCATCCAGACCATCACCATCAATCAACTTATCAAGATTAGTTTGCGATCATTTTGTCTATTGAAAACAACCACCCACAGAAAAATCACCCTCAAACACACACACACACACACACACCACAACACACAACACACACCACCACCACCACCACCACCACCACCATCGACGAAATAGCCACTTGCAAAGTTTTTATATGGGCAATTTCAATGATGATCAAAATTTATTTAGCTACTTAATACAGCTTAATCAGTTAACATGGTTATTATGGACTTTGCAAGGTTCAAGAGTTTGGGGGGGGGGGGGGTAAATTTGTACTGAACAATGCATGTCAAAACTTTATCACAGTTGAGCCCTCTATGATGTTTTGAGAAACTTTCTCCTGCTTTCCAATGATATTGGCATTTGTGATTATAATGGAATTTGTTCCCTTATTCCTTCTGATTGCATTTTCCACATTACCCTTCTCCTCTTTCAATACCCACTGAACCTGCCTTCTTGGACTGGTGATTAACTGATTTGAGATCTGATGTTGTGTATTTCATGAAAGTGACTCTCAAATCATATGGCAGTAGAGTAATACACTATGTCTTTTCTCTCTGAATAAAATGCTACTTAGCCTACTTATTACTATAGTATTACTAGTAGTATTATCCCTTATCAGACAATTTACTTGTCAATCTAGGGGGGGGGGGGGGGGGGGGGGTTGTTTGGATTTTTTAGTATTCATTTCCGATCTTAACCAAAATACCGGGGGAATCGGATGGAAATCTTCGCCATTACATATCTTACAGCAGTAGTGCCTTTTATAATTACTCGATTAAATATATAGATCTATATATTTTTCAGTGAAATTTCGACTGCATTATCAGCAAACAAGAACGCCATTCAACAAGTGTCATTTTATTTTCAGGCTGCACGATCGCTTTAAACTGAAGAGTGCTCATCAATTTAAACATTAAGGATTCAATAGTGATTACAAAACTGCCACAAAACATAAATAGCAGAGCAAAATTTCCAGTACACAAAACACAAACGGAAATTCTCACCAACGAGGAAGTCGCAAGTCGCCATTTTAATGTCACACATCGAGTGACCTCATAATGGGGTCAGTTGACGGGTCCCTGATAGCTCTGCTAGAATGCCCGTCATCTGCACAGTGTGTGTGCTTGAAATTTTATTTAAATTAATTCAGTGAATAAGTATCAAAAGAAAATTTGTTGAATGAATGGATATATCTCTTGGATAAATGAATTATGATCTTACACACACACACACACACACACACACACACACACACACACACACACACACACGCACGCACGCACACACACACACACACACACACACACACACACACACACACACACACACACACACACACACACACACACACACACACACGCACACACACACACACTAACGCTTCTTGTAAAAGGATGTTGTCAAGTAAAAGGTGCAAGAACCTATGAGAGAGAGAGAGAGAGAGAGAGGAGAGAGAGAGAGAGAGAGAGAGAGAGAGAGAGAGGAGAGAGAGAGAGAGAGAGAGAGAGAGAGAGAGAGAGAGAGAGAGAGAGAGAGAGAGAGAGAGAGAGAGAGAGAGGAGAATAAAAATTATTAAATGTGTAGTAATAGTAGTCTACAATTTTACGTCCTTCCACATACAGTGATACCGGACTGGGTTTGGGGAGGGGGAAAAGTATAAATAGAACAAAAGAAAATAATGAATAAATAAATAAATATGAGCATAAACATATGAGTAAATAAATTCAGATAAAGAATGAAAACACAGTTACCCAAATGATAAAAATAAAGTAACAATAGAGCTTATTATATGTGTTGTGTGTGTGTGTGTGTGGTGTGTGTGTGTGTGTGTGTGTGTGTGGTGTGTGTGTGTGGTGTGTGTGTGTGTGTGTGTGTGTGACAGGCAGACAGACAGACAGACAGACAGATAAACTGAGACTGAAAGAGAACAAACAAATTTTATTGGTGTAGACTGTTAAATCATACAGCCTATCGACATAATGAAGTTGAACATGACATAAGTATAATGACATAGAAACCACGTAAGTCATGTTTGAAATAATATAACAAGCACAACGCTATTCTGCCTTCTTCATTTCAATCCTGTTTGAAATATAATATGTACAATCATATACCGTTTATTCTTCTTCATTTCATCCTGTTTGAAATATACACAATCAAAATATACACAATCACACTCTTCAAGTATGGAGGACAGGTTAAAATGTTTTGATGTGTTTGTTTTTTTGTTTGTTGGTTGTTGTTTTTTTTTTTTTTTTTTTTTTTTGTTTTTTTTTTTGGGGGGGGGGGGGGGGGGGGTTGTTGGATTTCTCTCTTCTCTGCTGTAGGCTATCCTCTCAGTTCTAATCTGTTTGATTTATTTAATTATAATCAGCGTATCTGTCTTGACATTAATGTTCGGGTCAGTTAGGGATGGTGTGGTTGTTGAATACATAATTATCTATGTCCTATGTTTAAATGATTGTCAATGTATTTAGTGGGGATTACGCGTTTATTGGATGTATACCTGTCTCCTTTTTCTTTAAATCATAGATCGAACTTTTATTGCTGAAGATGGTGGTTCCGTTTTCTTTTGTTTCATCTTGCTTGTTTTTTTTTTTTTTTGTTTTTTTTTTTGGGGTGGGGGGGGGGATACTATTACTTAATCAGGGCAAGGGCTGAATGAAAAAAAGTATGTGAGTGCTTAATCTGTTACCCTTGTAAGATAAAGATCATTCATTTATTCATTCATTCATTCATTCATTCATTCATTCATTCATTCATTCATTCATTCATTCATTCATTCATTCATTCATTCATTCATTCATTCTCTTTGTCTTATGTATACTCTGTACGTTGGAATATACGAGACCGTGTTTTGCCTGCAATGAATTCTTTTGACAGACATTGACTTGATATGTTTCATCGATAATATCGTTTTAAAGGAGGGTTTTGTGCGGGTCATTTGTCATAATTATTTTGTTGATTGGTATATTTTGCTGATTATGTAACATATAAGATGCTCCCTCCTCTCTCTGATATTATATCTTAAACTCATCATTAGAAAGAAATGTTTTGGTTATGAAATTGTATTCTTGTCATCTAAATAAGGACGGGCTGTGTTTGTTTGGTTGGTTTTCCCCCTCTTTGTTTTTTCCCCTCTCTTATATGCTAGGCTTTTTTGGACTCTTTTAATTCATGTTCTTGAACACGACTTGAAAAACTGTTATGTTTGGGCGTAATATCATAATGTTGTTGATTTCTTAAATGTTTGTCTGCTGTTAGCTTGGCTTTTTTGGGGGTTATTTTTTTTTCCCTTTTCATCATAATATTGTCTTAGAGTGAGAAAGATTTATCAACGTGTTTTAATATGTATTTTTTCTTTTGTTCTGACTGCTCTCTTCTCTACTGTCTTCTGTCAATTTTAATCTATTTGATTTAATTATAACTAGTGTATCTCTTGACATGAATGTTGGGGTCAGTTAGGGATTATGTGTTCGTTGAATACATAACTATCTCTTTTGTTAAAATAAGTATCAATGTACCCAGTGGGGATTATGTATTTGCTTAATGTATACCTATTTCCTTTTTAAAATCATAGGTTGAACTTCTATTCTTGGTGAAGATGATTTTGTTGTTCTTTTGTTTTGTTTTTATTTTTTGCTTTTAATCTTTGTCTTGGGTTAGTTTTTTGTTTTGTTTTGGTGGGACCTTTTTTTTTTTCTTCTCTTTTTCTTATTCCCTAACCAGAGCAGGGCCGGATGAAAAAAAAAGTATGTAAATGCTTACTCTGTTACCCTTGAAAAATAAAGATCATTCATTTATTCACTCATTGATTAATTAATTAATTATTTAATTCATTCTCTCTCTCTCTCTCTCTCCTCTTCTCTCCTCTCTCTCATCTCTCTCTCTCTCTCTCTCTCTCTCTATGATCATCATCATTTCTTTCTCTGTCTGTACTTCTTTGATTTAGGTATATAGGCCTACAGGATTTTCCATATTTTCTGTTGCTTTTTATATTCTTTTTCTTTGAAAATCATTTTATCGACCATGTCCTGCTTCAGTAGTATACTTGCATTTCGCCCACTTATACCAACATATTCAAAGAAAAAACTGTGCTTTGTCGTCATCATCAATCTGTGACAGGGAAGAGCGTGTATTGTCAGACTGACTTTTGCATTATGTTTTGTGTGTGTTTCCAATCTGTAGCTTACAACCCCACTGGGGCCAAAGCTGAAAAAAACACAAAAAAAACTGTTTCAAAGTGAAAATGACATTTGAATATAGGTAAAATTTTCAGCATTCAAATAAGATATACTTTCTCAGATTGTTTTTTGACTATCTTGTCAGACGCTATAGCCGAGCGTTCAACTTCAATCCCATGGGTCCATGAAGTCATGGGTTCAAATCTTGACAGTGTCTGGTGAATTTAAGGGAATGAATTTTGCAATCTCCCAGGTCAACTTCAAACGCAGACCTGCTAGTGCTTTAATTCCCTTCATAAAATACACACACACACACACACACACACACACACACACACACACACATATATATATATATATATATATATAAATATATGTATATATATAATTATATATACATATATATCCTCCCTTACTAAATGTCAACATACTCCTCCCCCTTCTCTTTCTGTGTTTGTAAATGTTTTACATGTATCTTATCATTGTGTATTTGTAACTGATTTCTAAGACTGGTTTTCATTATTCTACTTCTTTATGTAAGAAAACATATTTATTACAACTGTAGTATGACTTTTATATGTGCATTTACAATCAGATAGTGCTAGTGATATAGAGTCGGGTAACTGAAAATTGTATGCAATATCACCTGGTTTGGAATGTACTGTGTACTTTCTCTCCCTCTGTGAATTTCTTACCTATAGTCTAATCATGTTTACCATTTGTATTGAGAATTGTTTTAATTCTCTATCTTAATAATTATGTGTGTTGAATGTAATTGATTTTTGTGAACCTTTTATCTGATTTTTTTTTGTGTAAGTAGAATAACTATGTCCATCATAATTATGATCTGGTTATGTACATTTTTTTAAAAACCGTAATCACAAGATTGATTATGGTATTAGAGTATATATGTCTGAAACCATGTGCCTTACATTCTCTCTCTCTCAGCAGATAAATTCCTATGTTCTGTTATATAATTTTACTTAAAATTTAAGGCATATATTTCCCTTAGCAGAAGCCTACTGATAACGTGCATGCGAACCTGTGTGTGTGTGTGTGTGTGTGTGTGTGTGTGTGCACTGCGTGCACTACCTGTGTGTGTGTTTAAGTGTACATTGTTATGCAATTTTTTAAAAAAGTTTGTTTTTTTATGAATCTGAGACATGTTTTATGTAATTTATTATTGGTAGTACTTTTTCCCCATAATGAGGATATTGGTTAAGTTTCTTCCTCCTTTTACCAAAATATTATGATTTATATGACTAATTTTGTTGACAGATGGTGGTGGGATGATGTTTTCAGTTGCTCAACTCGTTTTCTTGTTTGATATTTACTTATTAGTGTCTTTAAAAAATTATAATCACCATTTGATTGTCTATTTATTATTGTGGTTCTGTGTGTGTGCTTTTTGTGATTTTATTACTGTCTTTCTGTCCTTGTTTCTTGTCTTCTGTTTGTTACTGTTCTTGTTTTTGTTATTAAATTGGTTTATTATTGCTGTTGTTAGAGGTGTTTAAAAAATCTTTATGTTATCCCTGATAAGGGTGGGGATTGAAAAGCACATGAGTGCTTATTCGTTACCATTGACTTAAAAGAATTTAACTTGACTTGACTCCTGTGGAAGATTAATATGCACATGAAAGATTCCAAAATTCATTTCAGCATTCAGTGGGTTACGGGCCTATATGGCCGGTACTTGAAAAGTCATACATGCAAACTTCTCATTCAGTGTGCAATTTCAATCTCACAGTGATTCCCAGGTGGGATGAGTGAGTCAGAGAGCACATTCTGGGTAACCCTCAGAGTGTTAAGCTGAGGAACGCACCACAACAACAGTATGCAGCTACCTTCATGATGGGCAAAAATGGTCGCATACGTAAAATATCACCATTGATAAACCTCGGAGCTCTAGCCAAGGAAGGAGAAAATGAATGATGTGCCAGACTAACACCCAGACCCTTGTTCATGATCCAGTGGATAGAAGAAAAGAACAGACCTCAATGGATGGATGGGTGTGTGACTAAGTTTGCCACTGTGTATGTTTAGGGAGGCCGCCGCTGTAGCCTAGTGGTTAGGGCGTTGGACTCGTAATCTAAAGGTTGCGGGTTCGATCCCAGCTTTCGGCTATGGTGTTGTGCCCTTGGAAAAGGCACTTTACGGCTATTTTCTCACCCCACCCAGGTGTAAAAGGGGTACCAACCTTGTGTTGGGGTTAACCCTGCGATAGACTGGCGTCCTATCCAGGGGGGAGTCTATGACTCTCAGTCACTTAACGCTACAGAAACCGGGTTAAGCATCGGCCTGATGAGCCTTAGGCTCAGGACAGACTTTAACTTTAACTATGTTTAGGGAGAGGGGAGGGGTTGATCACAGCAAACTCTAAACCAGTCTGACCTGTGTGCTTACGGACACGTGTACAACTGATGAGCCCACAACAGTTGAAAATATGACAGAGCAGAGAGGTAGCATACCTCCCAAATGTCCTTGCAAAATGGGTAGGTTCAATTCCTAACTGTATCGATGAAGCTGGAAAGCAGCTATTAAATGATATGGAAAAAATGGTCATATTGATATACGCAAAAATTTCACCACAGAGCCAGAGCTGTAGCAACAGATTACTCACCCACACACACACACACACACCACACACACACACACACACACACACACACACACACACACACAACCTCCTTTGGATAAGACTATAAACTGAGGTCCCATGTGCAAACGCATATAGAATATATTGGGCACATGTTAAAACCCATTCCACTTTTCAAAAGAGTAGGTCATTGTGTCCAGGTGGGAACGGATGACAAAATTAACAAAACTGCATACACACCGGGACTGGGTATAAAAAAGCATAAGTGCTTATTCTATTATCCTCGAAATAAAGAAGTAAAATAGATAAAGGATAAAAGACCACATACACACAAACATAATACAAGAGAGAGAGAGAGAGAGAGAGAGAGAGAGAGAGAGAGAGAGAGAGAGAGAGAGAGAGAGAGGTGTAGATAGATAGATAGATAGATAGATAGATAGATAGATAGATAGATAGATAGATAGATCGATAGATCGATCGATAGATTCTAGGCAAACAGCTTTACTTAAATCTTATTTCCAGGCCAGTGAAAGGATTATGTTAGGAGTGAACATTTCCGTTTCACCCGTTTGAAAGGGTTGGCAGCTTTATATAGAGCAAAATAAGAAATACACCCATCTGCATGATCTAAACTTTCTTTTTCAATGTAAAAAACAACAGCCCCAAACCAGTAAAGAGCTGAGATAAAGAGTTGAAAAAAAGGAAAATGAGGTATGGGTGAACGAAGCAGTAGTAACTAGAGTAATTCCACACCAGCAACTGTCTCACTGTTTACTGTCTCACACACACACATGCATGCTCGCACGCACACGCACACACTAACTAAAAGAAAACCCCCCAGCCCTGTCTTGCTGCAAGGGTGGGTGGGGTAAAAGCTGTGCACTATTTCTTGTCTTTTTTTATTTTTTTGTTTTCACATCTCTTTACATCTTATATTGCCTTTTTCATGGATTACAAAATATTAATATTTATAAAAAAAAACCACACTCCAAAAGAAAAAAACCCAACAACATGAAAAGGACATTCATTTCAACAAAAGCAATCACAAGATCCACCCAGAATGAACAATAATGATATATATTTACTTCTGTCAACAAGTAATTGCCTGTAAATGATATGTTAGTTAATCGACAAAAGCATCATAGAGATATCAAAGGCAATATAATCACTCAACAAAAAGTCTTTGTTTTTCCTCCTTTACTTGTTAACATATGAACTCCCTAAAAAACAACAACCAAAAACAATGCATAATCAATCTCCATGTAAAACATGTTCTGGTTTAAACAGTTCAAAGTACAAGGCAAAACCTCCATAAAAATGAAGACCATTTTCACAAGTAATATGTACAAATGAAATTATCAAAATAACTTTTTAAATCAGAATCAACACGATTTTTTTGGGTTAGTATTTGTACATTTATATTTGCTCACTCACTCACCCTCACACACACACACACCACACCACACACCACACACAACACACACCACACACACACACACACACACACACACACACACACAACCACACACATATGCACACACACCATCCCTATTCTCAATATAAAAAATCAACAGCACCATAATGACAAAAGCAAAAGCAAAAAACAAAAACAATTAGCAAATAATCAAAAACAAATCCCCAAAACAAGAATGGAAAAAAAGGAAAAGGCAAGCAAAAAGAAAAAAAAAGGCACCAGAAATATGATCTCCCATATCATAAACTCCAAAATGCAACATCTCCCCCCCCCCCCCCCCCCCCCACCATCACCAACAAAAAAACCACAACAAAAAAAACAACAAACAAACCCCAACCAAACAAAAAACAAAAACAGAAAAAAAATTCACTGAATTCTCAATGACCCCCCCCCCCCCCCCCCCCTTCCCTTTTACTAAACCACCACACATTAACAACTTTCGAAATTTCATCTTAATCACAGTGATAGTTTATACTCAATAAAATGATTTTCTCTGTCATGAATACATGTATACCTTTTCTCTAATCAAGATGTGAAGGAGCATGTGCGATAAAGACAAAGGATGGGCACAGATAACTATGTTCTTACTTCCTCGTCCACTGGTTCATGGCCATTTCTTTTTTTTTTTTTTTTTAACGATAAGATAATTTTTACTGACCCCTAAAACTATAGATATGTGTATGCTTGTTGGAAAGCCTTGTTCACTTTCGTATGTATTCTTTACTCATCTCCTCCCCTAAAACATAAACTTTGAGCAACAAATTCATTGTGTCTGTACACTTTACTTGTACACTATTTACAGAATGGGGACAGGAAAATCTGTGGTTAGCGTCTCGCCGAGTAAAAGTTAACCAGCGTTGGGTAAGCCTGCCTCGTACATGTGCGCCTTGGCTTCAGGACAGTCCCCCAGTTCACGCAGCTGTAAACAAGTACCTGCTCTCTAAAGGGACAGGGATGGTACATTCGGATTCTGTGAACACAAACTGCCCCTAGATTTCACATTCCATCATAAAATCAGGTCAGACACACATGCTTGCTGGCCTTTTCCTCCTTCTAAGTACATACCAGCAGCTATAATTACTTCCAGATTCTCAGCAGGGTTTCTACCTCTAGCCGATAGAGCTTTGACATGTGGTAGCAATTCATGACGGTCACAGCGTGATGGAAAACGACTGTGTGTAAATCCCAGCAAATCCCGGTTTGGGATTCAGGGGGGACAATTATTCAATCCCCGGCAAATCCCGTTTGGGACTAAGAGGGTTAAGCCAGAAGGGAGAGGGGATGGGCGCCGCCCTCAAGATGCTGGTCCCTAGATCTTGAAGCTGAGGTCAGTCACTTGCTCCCCAGTGACTGCAGACATTATGGGACACCTTTCGTTCACAGAAAGGTATTGGCAATTTGCTGTACAAAACACCAAACTTAGGGCAAAACATCACCTGTGTCTGCGTAGTTTGCCACATGTTCATTTTTGGAATAAAATTATACACACTTTTTGGAACAGAACAAAAATGACTTTACACAACCCCCCCCCCCATCTCACCTGAAGTGCTCTTCCAAGCATACAAACCCATGAATTACCCATATAAATAGGACTTAATAATTTCTCTTTTAGAAATGATGTGTGTGCATATATACACATACATGCAAGAAAGCGTATGCATGCACACATGCACAGCACACACACGCGCGCGTGCACACACACACACACACACACACACTCATACTTCACGCTTAAGCATAGTGCGTATGTTCAGAGACATACACAGAGGCCGTTACCTTCAAGCATGATTAGTCTTGTAAACAAGATTTCAATTGTCAACAATTTCTGTTAAATTCATATAAGCAACACACAACAAAATAAAGTAATGCTTAAAAGATATAGCAATACGTAAACATGATTCCCAATACATAAAGCAGCAGAATGCAAAATGTGAATGAAGCTGTCATAATAAAACAATACAGGCAAGATAAAATCAACTTTGAACAATATGCTTGAATCCCTCATTTTAAAGAGAAATAAAAGGAATGAATACTAATAATCTTTTGATTTATCACAGATATCTTTTTTTACTCTCTTATTTATCTAATTATCTTTTTTTTTTCAATAACAGAAAAAACGTTGACTATTTTGACCAAGCTTCTTAAGAAAGCAGAATAAACCTACACAGTTCTCAGCAAACTAAGATTTCAAAAGATATGGAATGATATGAAGTTCAGTGTAAGTGAGGGAATGTGTGCACATGGTGTGTGTGTGTGTGTGTGTGTGTGTGTGTGTGTGTGTGTGTGTGTGTGTGTGTGTGTGCGCGCGCGCATGTGCATGCATGTACTGGCATTCTTAAGTATGTGTGCACCTTTCTAGTGTTTATATACGTGCATGCAAAGTGAACAAAAACTGCATATGACCTCAACATTCATATAAATCCCTAACTTGGCTTAAACAAAAAAATGAAAAAAAAAAACCCTCAAAATTTAAAAGACTGAAACCAAATACAAATCCCTCCCTCTAAGACTGAAACTAAATACAACTCCCTCCCCTATGACTGAAACCAAATGCCCCCCCCCCCCCCCCCCAGTCTGAAACCAAATATAACTCCCTCCCCCTTAAGTCTGAAACCAACTAAAACTCCCTCCCCTAAGACTGAAATCAAATACAAACCCCTCCCCTAGGACTGAAATCAAATACAAACCCTCCCCTAAGACTGAAATCAAATACAAACCCCTCCCCTAAGACTGAAATCAAACACAGACCCACCCCCTTTCAAATAAACCCCCCTTAAGTATCTTCATGCTATAATTAATGATCCTTTGGAAGCATGGAATGTAAAATACTGTGACGATCACACGTGGAACACTTTTCAGATAGTGATTTATATGAAACACACAACCCCAGATAACCTTTCCCCCCCAAAAAACCAAAAACAACCCAAAACAAAACAAATCCCACCTTCCCCTCCCTATCCACCACCCCCCCCCACCACACAAAAAAAAGCAAAAAGAAAAAGAAAGCAAGTGGTGCTGTAAATCACATATTGTGTAATGAATGTGACAAGGGATATGTCAGCCAAACCAGATGCCTATGATTAAGCACCAAATTGAAACAGTTTCCGATGAGACTATAAACCAAGGGCCCCGTGTGTGAATGCACGCAGAACTTCTTGCGCATACGTTAAATTCTGTTCTGCTTTTCGTAAGAGTGGCCATTGTGTGCTGGTGGGAGCATATGACATTTACAAAACTGCATACACACAGGGACTGGATGTAAAAAAGCACAAGAGTGCTTAACCCATTATCCTCGATATAAAAGAATACAATAAACAAATAAATAAATAAATAAATAAACAGCATTGGAGGGGCATTGGGAAGACCCTGCACACTGGGAATTTCAACAGAAAATAACAAATACATGGACCATCCAAACTAAAACACAAACACGGTAACCATCCAAACTTACATACAAACATCTTGACCTGGCAATACCCATTCAGCACACACAAAAAAGAACCCATGGCAACAAGACTGTTGTCCCTGGCAAAATTCTGAGGGGGAACAAAAAGTCTTTTTGTACGAAAACAAATACACATATAGACGGGAACATTTTACCAAAAAAAAAAAAAAAAAAAAAGGTGGTGCTGCTCTTGTGGTAATGCACCCTCCTCAGGGACAGCAGTCAGAATTTCATGCAGACAAATCTGCCATGACTGCAAGTGTACAGTGCTCAAATCCAACATCACTCAGCCAAGAGTGCTAAATTTAGCATGCTCTTTCTTTTTACCTAATCCAAGCGTGGTCAGTTCCTGCTGTAAATAGCACCAGCTGGCCCCATCTGGGCTGGGATGGGAATTCTTAATTTAACAGCTGAGAGGAGCTGAAAGTGGGGGAAACTGACAGCTGTGAGTGCTCTATAGCTCGAAGTCAGAATGTGGCTACCTTAATGAGGGCCAAAACGGTCACATACGCAAAATCTCACTATTGGTAACCTCACAGTTCTAGCCATGGAATGAGAGAAAAAAAAAGAAGCTGTACACAATACAATTTCAGTATAATACAATAGAATGGAATATGATTAAAGCAGCTTTATCCAAACACTCTGCACCCAAGAAAAAAACAACACATTGGTTCTTTGTCTCTCCTGCGGTTCATGATTTTGCATCCATTTGAATTTGTGGACCATAACAGGTACAACAGTTCAAGCTCTCTCACCCCTGACACACAATATGCTTTTGTTACATAATCTGCTTGTGCTTACTGATCATAATCATTCTGTTCTGTCAGAATCTTCTTTTTTTGTGTGTGTAAAATGAACCTTCCAGAGAAAAGATAACAATAACACTACCTACCAAAAAACTCTAATAATAACAAACAAAATATAAAACCCCTCCATTTTTTTCATAACATAAAATGACACCCTCCCCCCCCCCACTTCCTAAAAAAAAAAAAGACCACAAACAAAACTGTACATGAAAAATTGCATACATACCAAAGGAAGTGTGCTGAGCAATAGAAAAAACACATAACTCAACCCCCACACCTTTTCCCCACACAGAAAAAAAACACAACATTTTCCTTCTTCTTCTGCATTCCCTGGCCAAGCTAAATTAAAAATCTAGTCTGGACGGCAAAGTCTGCAGTCTGTAGCAGTGAGTGACCTGCTAGTCCCCAGAGTTTTTCCCATGAGCTCTACTGGGCTGGGCCACGTCTGGTGCCTCAGAGTCTATCAGATGAGACAGTAAACTGAGGCCCCATGTGCAAAAAAAAAAAAAAAAAAAAAAAAAAGGCCCTATGTGCGAACGCACACAGAACATCTTGCGCACACATTAAATCCTGTTCCGCATTTTCGTAAGAGTAGGCCATTGTGTGCCGGTGGGAACAGAGACAATATTTACAAAACTGTATACAAAAGGGGACTGGATGTAAAAAAAAAAAGCACAGAGTGCTTGTTCCATTATCCTCAATATAAAAGAAAAAAGAAAGAAAAGAGTGTTGCCACAGTGCACAAATCCAACATCACTCAGTAAGGCCTAGTCAAGGGTGCTAAATTTAGCACGCTCCTTCCTTTTACCTAGTCCAAGTGTGGTCAGCTCCAGCTATAAATAGCACCAGCAGGCCTGGGATGGGATGGGTATAATTAGCGGCTGAGAGGAGCTGAAAGTGGGGGAAACTGACAGCAGTGTTGGAAACATTGGTTCAGATGCTTCGTTTGACATCGGCAGAGCGTGCTTGTTCCATTATCCTCGATATAAAAGAAAGAAAGAAAGAAAAAGAAGAGTGTGTGGCACCCATTCAGATACTTCGTTTGACATCAGCAGAGCAAACGCAGAGGCAACTCATAAGAAAAGAGTGTGTGGCACACGTTAGTTCAGATACTTCGTTTGACATCAGCAGAGCGGATGCAGAGGTACTCGTCCAGGACCTCCACCACGTTCTCTGCGCCTTGCTTGAGGGGGAACCAGTAGTACACAGCGTCGCTCAGAAAGAAGGGCAGGTGCACGCGGTTGGCCTTCATCTGGTGCAGCAGCACCGGCCAGATGCGGAGGGGGATGTTCCGGTTGCAAAACTCCTCCTTCAGTTTCTCCTGGATTTTGCGCATCAGCTTCTGCCGGCTCGTTTCGGGATTCAGGGAGCCTTCAGCACAGCCGTCAGCGTAGCGCAGGTAACCTGGCGTCACCAGCATCAGCACTTTAGCCGCCTGCAGAGGGGAAAGGTTACAAATGAACGAACGACAACGATAGCGTTAAGGGCAGTTCTTAAAGAAAAAAAAAAAAGAGGTAAAAGCAGGGAGATGTATTGGCTAATGCACGCACAGCATCATTTGTTCATTCATCTAGGAACCAGCAAAAAAAAATTTAAAAGGAAAAAAAACAAACAAACAAAAAACTTGTTGTTGTTAGCAGAAACAGGGGTATACAGGCTCATGTGTCCACAGCATCATTGGTCCATTCAGCCAATTACAAACCAAAAATAAAGATCTATATATATAAAAAAAAAACCCAAACAAAAAACACACAAAAACCTCCTCACACAAAGCAACCAGTAACTAATGTCATGATGTGATAATTGTAACCAGAACCTTAAGCTGGCATCAATATTGACACAACTGCAGACACACATGGTCCCAGTTCCCCCCAATGACCCCATAGTAAACTCACTCTGGGTAAGAGGTAGCTGGAGTCTAAAAAAAATCCTGTGATCGTTAAAGGATTTGAACCCCTGATCTTCCAGTCTGTAACCCAAAGTTCCAACCACTGCCAACCACTGCACCAAAGTGGCTGGTCATCCATCTTTTTTTTATATTCTGTTTGCTTCTTTGATTCCCTCTCTTGGCAGTTCCCTGCAGACCAGTGTTAGTGAAGCCATTCAGAGGATCCTGTAATGTGACCACACCAATGTAATTAAATTCTGTTCTTGCTTGAAGCCAGCAGGTCTCCCTATGGATGATTGGGTGCACTTGTTTGTTGGTGATATGGTCAGGGTATATAACATAAAGTACCTTGCAATATCATCTCATTTCCATGGCTTAAAATTTTTTTTCTCAAGGTTTGCTGTCAGTGTTCATATCTTACAGGAAGATGGAGTAGGCCAGTGAAAGCAGGAGCCTTATTTTGCGCTTCATGAAGATGTTCTTGTTCTTCCTCCATAGCTTTCACTCTGGGCAGTGCTGTTGCTGCTCTTCCAGACACAGAGATGATTTCTGGTTTGAATTCCTCCCTCACTGCTGCTGCTGGATCCCAGGCTAGTGAACTTTGGAACAGCTGGTCAGTTTTCTGCTGTCAGGGGTGGGGGTGGTGTTACGGCTGGCCGTCAGCCTGGTCCTCTCACCTCCATGCCAGACCTTGTTGACGCTTTGTCCAGTCTTCTGTCAGGCTTGGTCAGTTCATGTTCAATGCCTGCAAGGCCATTTATGTTGTCTACTAAGCAATTATTCTTGATACTTTTTCTTTTCCTTCAATGCTTACTAAGCTGGTATGATCGTCCTGTGCATATGTCACAATGCCTTCTAGGAATATGTTGAATGAAAAGTGTTGGAGACAGAAGGCGGCCCTGACAGAATCCTTACTGAAAATGAATATGAAATGAAATCATTTGGAAGTACTACACTATCATCCTGGTTTGGAATCAAGCTGCTGGGTGGTGTTGATCAGCCTCTGCCCAATGTTTACTTTCTTCACTGCAGTCCACTGTGCCTCCTTCCTGACTCTATCAAATGCCGTTCTGAAGTCCACAAATTACACTAGGTATAACACCTTTTGATGTTAAGTTTTTTTTTTGCAGAGTATGCACAGGCTGAAGATCTACTCAATACTTCTCGCTTTGCAGAATCCAACCTGGGTTTAAAAACAATTTTTTAAAAATTTGCTTGTGGCTGTAATCTAATCATGATGTACACAGTTATTCACTGTAAAGTCCACTAAAGAATTCTACAAATACTTACTCTTTTATAGCAGCTCCAAACAAACTTCTGCACAGATCGGAAATCAGTGAGCAGAGGTGGCAGATTCTCCATGACTGAGGAGGGCAGTGCCACCAGAGGGGTTTGCGAGGTTGAGCGCACCACCACATGGCCGATTCCATACCTCTCCAGCTCCTGACAAAAGGCCTCCACTTGCTTGTCCAGGCGTTCCGTCTCATTTATGTCTGCTGCCACCACAAAGACAAATTTGGGGGACAGATCTGCAACCAAAAGAAAAACTTTTTTTCCTCAAAAGTGTCAACTCCAGGCTCCTTGAAAAATCAAAGTGATGGGTTGCCCAATTGTCAAAGCTCCCTATTCGCTTTGAACTTGAGTGACAAATCATATGCTTAATAGTTTGACCCAGATAGTAAAGAACAAACAAGCAATCCATGAAACAAAACCCCATCCCAAATCAACATCATCATTATTAATAATGTTGCATACTCCATCAATCTTTACTGTTTAAATTCACAGAAAATTTTTTATTCTCACAGAGATGCTCATCAACAGATTAGCTTTCCCTCTTCTCGCTTGTCAGCACTTGGGGTTAAGGCAAAACAGCAAGAGCAAAGCACAGCACAGTGGGGGGATGGGATAGCCTAGTGGTCAGAACATTGCGATCGCAATTTGACAACCCAGGTTCAATTCCCATTCGAGGAGATTTTTCTCTTGGAGTTAACATCAGTGCTGACTCCACTCTCCCCAAAAGTCCTTCGGATGAGACTATAAACCGAAGCCCTGTGTGTGAATGCACGCAGAATATCTTGCGCATACGTTAAATCCTGTTCCGCTTTTCATAAGAGTAGGCCATTGTGTGCCGGTGGGAACAGACGACATTGACAAAACTGCACACACACAGGGACTGGATGTAAAAAAGCACAAGAGTGCTTATTCCACTATCCTCGATATAAAAGACAAAAAAAAAAAGACAAAAATACCACAGCACAGATTACCCTGCTAATCTGCAGCATTACTGGCATCTTTGTTGTACATCAGTCCTATAGACTCATTAAACAATACAATGATAGAAATGATTCTTGTTTTTTAAATCCTGTTAATGATTCATTGCATCAGACCAAGTGAAGAGGTACTGTTGCTGATTTTTTCAGGGTCCCCTCATACTGTGGACTGTATAGGAATGAAATGTGTGACAAGAGTTGTGTAGTAAGATGCATCAAACTCTTCTCATTTCATTAAAAAAAAAAAATCAGATAATGTTCATTATCACAAAAAAAAGTAATGTCACTCAAAAGCTCCGAAAACAAAATTGTTTCATGCAATCAGAACACTGCATACATAATTTAAATTGTTTTATTAAAAAATGTATTTATTTATTTATATTTGTTTTATTTCATTCTTTTATAATGAGGATAATGGAATAAGCAATCATATGCTTTTTACATCCAGTCCCCATGTGTATGTAGTTTCGTGCAACCAGAGCACTGCATACATAATTCAAATTGTTTCATGCAATCAGGGCATTGAATTATTAATTAAATTCATAGACTGAGATTTAATTTGTAGAAACACACAGTTTTCACAAAAGATGTAAAATTTATGCTTTGAAATTATTTCTATTCAACATTAGTCGTTTTTTAAAATGTCTTATATCATTTGTTGAAATACCAGAAAAAAAAATGCTATGGACTTTTTCCAAACATTCAGTAATGCTAAGGACATTAAATTTTTTTTGGTATAAAGTGTTAATGCTGTTGCCACCACACACACACACAAAATAACATCACTTCTTGTAAGGCTCCTGTTAATTTGATGTTCATGTTGCTGTTTTTGCTTCCTCTTATGCAACTGCTGTGAAGTCTATTTTCCCAATACAATATCACAATTGTGAAAAGAAATTAAAACAAGATTTATTTAATATTTTTTCTTGTAACATGTAACACTATGAAGCTATTTGTTCAGCGTTACAGCTTTTACTGTTCCTTCTACCAATTACAGGGACTATACATTGTGCAAGCACACATGCTCTCTCTTTTATCCACACACACACACACACACACCACACACACACAAACACACCACACACCACACACACACACACACACATTATTATCACTTTTCTTTCTCAATTTTCTTTCTTACTGTGACAACAAGGTGTACTGGTCAGTATTTATTAATTGTCATAGAAGCAAAGCATCGACAGTTTTTTTTTTTTCATTTTTGTTGTTGTTTGTTCCACAACTAGAGCTCCAAGGTTCACCAATCGTGAGATTTTTGCGAATGTGACTGATTTTTCCCCCACATTTAAGGTAGCCGCATTCTGATTTTGGGGATCGTAAAAAAAAATAATAAATAAAAGAAGAATGAAACTCATATGGAGAGGTAAAAAGCAGAAGGTCTTCACAGACAACCCTCCGCCCCGCCACCCCCCCCCCCCCCCTTTTCTAGTAAAAAAAAAAAATCTCCCCTCCTCTAGTTTAAAAAAGGACAACAACAACAGAAAACAACATACAACACAACCAAGAATCAACAATCATGAAACACAACATACGTGGCGACATTTCCTGAGGCGAAACCGACCTCACCGTCAAAGCAGCACTCTTGGGTGACACACTAACGGACGGAGGCAGAGAACTTTCCACAGCATCGTTACTATCCACACACCTCACAGACAGGGTTCGGATCGCCGCCAACGTCCCTACAACCATCGTTGCTGTAACCTTCCTCTCTGTCATGGCCCACGTGAAAGACACAGTCAGTACTAACAGAGGGGGGCAGCAGTCTCATTCTCTCACTGTCAGGAGAGTTCTCTGATGCTTTCCGCCAAAAGAGACATGGGAATAGTGATGCTAGTTTTTTCGCTCTGCTTCATGGTAAGAAAGGAAAGAAATCAACTGAACTAGCGACGAGTGTGTATTCACAACAACTTTTCAGCCCCCAAAAAGGGCAATGTCTGAGAATCTATGTTTCTTAAAACAAGATGGAAAAAAAAGAAGAAAAAAGGATAGATTAATATTTCAATTCAGTTTTAGCTAATTCCTCTGAGCAACGAAATCACAGGCAAAACTTTCTTTTTGGGTTCCGTTGTTGATGATTGTCCAAAACTTCAACACTCTGAGTGCACACATCAACTCTGATTGTCTAAAACTTCAACACTCTGAGTGCACACATCAGCTCTGTATGTCCACCATGAAAGTGTGTATGCTCATACGAACCGAAACGAGTCTAAAGTCAGACAAAAAGTTTATTTTTGGTGTTTTTTTTTTTTTTTTTGGGTCGACACAGTTTTCAATCAGCGTTGCATATATTATGGGAGATAACAACTCACTGATCACATCCACCAGTCTTCTGGCGCACACACACACACACACACACACACACACACACGACAACACACACCACCCCCTCCCCACCACTCTTCCTGGTCCACGTAATGAGGAATGAAGTGTGGGCTGTGTAAAGCCGTTTATAGTATTTGACAGAAAGAAAAATTTGCTGTTGACTCAATGGAGTGAGTTGGTGTGTATGCGTGTGCAGGTGTGCGTGTGGAACCCCCTTTCCCTTTTCTGGACATAATCCTTCCTATTCCTTTGCAAAATTTGAAAAAAAGCCCCTCTCTCTCTCTCTCTCTCTCTCTCCTCTCTTCCACTATCCTCGATATAAAAGAATAAATCAAACAATCTCTCTCTCCTCCCTCTCCTCTGTTTAAAAAAATTTTTTTTTTTTTTTTACTTGCTCTGAACTGATTTTGTTCACAAAATAAATTTCAAATTCAAAACTTTTTTTTTCCCTGTTATCCCTTTCAGGATATGAAGGATAAGACAAAAAAACCCTACAACAAAACAAATTTAACAGCTAAAAAAAGGGAAAAAGCCCCTTGCTTGTATTTCATGTGAAATATTCAAGGATGGTATTCCAAGAAACAGAAAACCCCAAACCCAAACCCAAAAAAACAACATACATCCCCATCCAATCCCACGGCAATTATTTTTTGTTGAGTGTTTATTCTAAATTCTTGAAGTAGTTTCTAATGATGTTTATATAAATCAACAATGTTTTGCTGACTTTTCCAGGCAATCGAAGAAAACAGTTGTTGATATCTCTATGTAGGTATCAACATCGACACTTGGGTACCAATTTCAAAATACTGTACTCCGATGTTCTTATTTAAAATATACTATTTTTTGTAATATTTTGGAAAGCAAAATATGTTTGTTTCTTTGTGTTAATGTGAAAATTGTCAAATAAATTCTAACCCCCCCCCAAAAAAAAAAACAACAACAACAACACTTCAAAAACACACACACCACACACACACACTTACCAATTCCACTCCCCCCAAAAGTACTTCGGATGAGACTATAAACCGAGGTCCTGTATGCGAACGCACGCAGAACATCTTGTG
>CM060336.1:15512996-15530496 GCA_030674155.1 Stramonita haemastoma
TCTTAATGCTTGAATATGTCCTAGGGACAATAAAACCAACTTATCAAGATGCTCCCTCCTGTTCATCAGCTAGAGCTCCAAGTTTACCAACGTGAGATTTGGAGGATTGTGACCATTAACCCACCTTTCAGGTAACCACATACCAACTTTGAGGATGATGCCTAAAACACGACACCACTACTTTTCTGAAAAAACCAAAAAAACCCACTTAACCAGACAAAACTGACAGCATCCAAGAAGAAACCTCTGTCTGACTCTCACTAAAAAAAACAACAAAAAAAAAAACAACCCAAACAGAAAAAGAACAACAAAATTGCTTGTGAAGTTTTTTTCATTTCCAAAACAAAAGGTAAACATAGAAAACATGTTTTAAATTTTTTCTCTCTTGTTCCTTGGCTAGAGCAGCAGCTCCGAGGTTCACCAATGGTGAGATTGTTGCATATGTAACCATTCCCCCCTCCCCCCCCCCCCCCCAAACCACCAGATGGGTAGCCACATTTGGACTTACGGGATGGTGTCTAAACACAAAACCTCTGTGCATGCATTTTTGAAATCTTGTTATCTGTTCCTACCAGCACAAAATGGCCTATTCTTCAGTTGGACCAGGTTCTAACATGAGCGCAAGTTGTTCTGCATGTATTCACAAACAGGGCCTTGTTTTATATGTAAAGTCTCATCTGAAGGACTATAACTCTCAGAGGACGGCTGTCAGCTATAGCGGATCAGTGTAAAGCAACAGTTTTCGGATGGCTGTCCGCTATAGCGGATTTGCTGTTTGCAGATTTTTAAACGGCAGCTGCATGATACCAATGGCTAATGCAGCTAAACAAGCTTTGTGAGCCTATCCAAGGTAGATTGCAATGGGTTGTCGGTAATTCCTTGGTTCCAAACTCGTTGTGTCGTGGTTGCAGAGAGTAAGCCAACACGGAGTATGTACACGGAGTACAACATTCAGAGTACAACATCCATGCTAGTCAAATGCTCAAATATTAAAGTGAGAGCTTCAATCTTTTAATATGTACAACCCCAGCATGTTTATTCATAAGTTCAGAAAATTTAATTTTCTTACTATGTGTTTTGTATTTATTATTATTATTATTTTTTACTATGCATTACAAATGGGCCGTCTATGGGGAAAAGGAAGGGAGAGAACTGGCCGTCCCGAGTGAGTTAACGTTTATTTACAATTTTATCATCAAACTTGGGAGAAAAGACAAGGCTCGGAATTGAACCCAGAACCTCAAAGTTTACTTGTTAAGCAGGTGAACGTCTTAACCATCCGGCCACCTGCCTCCTTAGCCAATGTCGATGAAACACTACATTTGACAGGAAAGTTTCAACGAACAAGAACTCTCCTTCTCAATTAACATGACAGAAAAACTGGATGGGAACGAAGCCACACAAAATAGCTGACACAAGGATGTAGTACTTCAATCCACCCACACAAGCCCACTGAAATTCCATAAATGGTCATCCACACTGCTCATCGTTGTTTTCCTCTTTCGTTTACATTCACATGACTGGCGATGACCGGACCTCTCCTTTCTTTCTTTTTTTGGGTTTTTTTTTTTCATTGTTAGGGGTTTTTGCTTGTTTTTGTTCGTCCATAACTGTCAGTTTTTCCAGTGACTGACAAGACTCCGTGAAGTCAAGAATCAGTTCCTCAAAATCAAACTGACAAAAGGTGTGCTGTGGCTCAACTCAACGAGTAAGTTACGTTTTGTGTTTTTCTTTTTTCAAGTTTTGTGACATGGGTGGAACTCAAGCATGCATGTGTCAGTCACAGACGCAGATGTGAGAGAGGACATACCCACACATACATTTACGGGGTGCATGTGCGCACCTATGCATACATACACCACACACCACACACACACATGCAGACGCCACACACACACACATGCACGCGCGTACACACACAACATATAATACATACACACAACACATGCACCGCACACACACACACACACACACACACACTGTGTAATGGCATACAGATACAAGCACACCCACAGTCACAAGGACACATACACAGTTGCACATACATGATGCACCCATGTACATGTCATACACAGGGGTACACACTGGCTGTGGGTTGGTGCCTGAGTATTTTGCATCAATTTATAAAGATGAACTAAATGAAAAAATATATACCTTTGCAGGAGGGAGGGAGGGGGGAGGGGAGGGAGAGAGAGAGAGAGAGAGAGAGAGAGAGAGAGAGAGAGAGAGAGAGAGAGAGAGAGAGAGAAGAGAGAGAGAGAGAGAGACAGACAGACAGAGAGAGAGAGAGAGAGAGAGAGAGAGAGAGACAGAGACAGAGAGACAGAGACAGAGACAAAGACAGAGAGACAGAATGATTGATTGATTGAATGAATTTTCTTAAGAGGTCATGCATAAGCAAACGCGCTTTTACAACAGCCCTAGAGAGACAAGAAGAGAGAGAGAAGAGAGAGAGAGAGAGAGAGAGAGAGAGAGAGGAGAGAGAGAGAGAGAGAGAGAGAGAGAGAGAGGAGACAAGAGAGAGAGAGAGAGAGACAAAGAGAGAGAGAGAGAGACAGAAGAGAGAGAGACAGAGAGAGAACAGAGAGAGAGACAGAGAGAGAGAGAGGGGGCAGAGAGAGCAAACAAGAGAGAGGGAAAGAGGGCGAGAGAACAAGAAAGATAAGATGAGTCTTTAAAAAACATCATTTCTAAAATACATATCTGAACTCTTTGACTCTAAAATGGTACAATCAGGCCGGATTTCTAATCACATAATCATTTGCTTTTATCAATAATTCTGACATATTTTGGTCCCCACATTCCATCTGAAAAGATGGTATCTTAACACAGCGTGGTGTGCATGCCTTCTTATTTTGTCATTCATTTCTCCCACTATGTGATGTGACATCCCCCCACTCTCTTACAAAAGACCGGATTGGATACATATAACATCTCCAAAATCCAGCATCACCGAATGCTCTTTTTTTTATTTGATTTTATATAATACCACTTTATGTCACAACAGATTCCTCTACGTGAAATTCAGGCTGCTCTCCCTGGGGGAGCGCGTTGTCAAAAGTGCAGTGCCTACCCATTATTTTTTTTACTTTTTCCTGTCTGCAACTGTGTATGCTTCCCTATCAGAGTGGCTTTTTTTCTACAGAATTTTGCCAGGGACAACCCCCTTGTTGCCGTGGGTTCTTTTGCGTGCGCTAAATAATGATGTGTAACTACCGATCCACCGCTCTGGTGTGTATTCAGCACTGCTAGGGTTAACTTACATACAATATGTTTTGTGGCTTTGTATAGCAGACTGTTATGGTTGAGATAACCGTGTTTTGTAAAAACAACAACAAACAAAAAACACCCTGTGTTTTTGTATAGCAGACTATTATGGGTGAGATAACCTGTGTTTTTGTAAAAAAAAAAAATCCCTTCCCCCCCCCCCCCCCCCCCCCTGTTTTTGTACAGCAGACTATTATGGGTGACATAACCTGTGTTTTTGTTTAAAAAAAGTTTAAAAAAGCAAAAACAACAACAACCCCCCCCCTGTGACTTTGTACAGCGACTATTGTGGTGAGATAACCTGTGGTTTTGTACAGCAGACTGTTATGGGTGAGATAACCTGTGGTTTTGTACAGCAGACTATTGTGGGTGAGATAACCTGTGGTTTTGTACAGCAGACTATTATGGGTGAGATTACTGTGGTTTTGTATAGCAGACTATTATGGGTGAGATAACCTGTGGTTTTGTATAGCAAGACTATTGTGGGTGAGATAACCTGTGGTTTTGTATAGCAAGACTATTATGGGTGAGATAGCCAGTGGTTTTGTATAGCAGACTATTGTGGGTGAGATAACCTGTGGTTTTGTATAGCAGATTATTATGGGTGAGATTACCTGTGGTTTTGTATAGCAGACTATTGTGGGTGAGATAACCTGTGGTTTTGTATAGCAGATTATTATGGGTGAGATAACCGTGTTTTTGTACAGCAGACTATTATGGGTGAGATAACCTGTGGTTTTGTACAGCAGACTATTGTGGGTGAGATAACCTGTGGTTTTGTATAGCAGATTATTATGGGTGAGATAACCCGTGTTTTTGTACAGCAGACTATTATGGGTGAGATAACCTGTGGTTTTGTATAGCAGACTGTTATGGGTGAGATAACCTGTGGTTTTGTACAGCAGACTATTGTGGGTGAGATAACCTGTGGTTTTGTATAGCAGACTGTTATGGTGAGATAACCCGTGGTTTTGTACAGCAGACTATTGTGGGTGAGATAACCGTGTTTTTGTACAGCAGACTATTATGGGTGAGATAACCTGTGGTTTTGTACAGCAGACTATTATGGGTGAGATAACCTGTGGTTTTGTATAGCAGACTATTATGGGTGAGATAACCTGTGGTTTTGTACAGCAGACTATTATGGGTGAGATAACCTGTGGTTTTGTATAGCAGGCTATTGTGGGTGAGATAACCTGTGGTTTGTACAGCAGACTATTATGGTGAGATTACCTGTGGTTTTGTATAGCAGACTATTGTGGGTGAGATTACCTGGAAACAGGCTAGCTCACAGGGTTCGCGATAACCGGTAATTGTCGGTATTTTACCGATTGTAAACAGGGAATACCGAAAAATTTCGAAGCAGCCGGTACCACGTACTGATTCTGTTTGCCTGTGACTGATTAGATTTCCGTCTAAAAAAAAAAAGTCTGAAGTGACATTTTCTGCCAGTCTTGTCATGCGCCTGTATTGTGCTTACGCACCTACCCCTTCCCACTACACCCCTTTCGACGAACAACTTTGGTGCCAGCCTCATTAGCCTAGCGCGTAGAACAGCAAGCTTTACTGTGAAAGAATAGAGCTTCGCGCTCTTCTCGGCATGACAGTGACTTCCATTCACAATGAGTAAATGGGGCCTAGATTTATTCATTCTTTATTCTTTTCATCTTTTATATCGAGGATAATGGAATAAGCACTCCTTTGCTTTTTTACATCCAGTCCCGTGTGTATGCAGTTTTGTAAATGTCATCTGTTCCCACACATGATGGCCTGCTCTTACGAAAAGCGGAGGGTCTATGACTATGAATTTGTGCGTTGCTTTCAGAGATAAGAGTTGAAAACTAAATCTAAATTGAACGAAAGATCTAGATGAGCGCTAAGCATAGAAACAAGAAAGAATATAAGTCACACAATGATGTCCTGCAAAACAGCAGACTGACACAGACAGTGACACAGGCGCTAGAAAAAAAATCCTATTCCCTGCGTGGCTTCGTGCCCAAGAAGCGAGTGGCAGCAGCACGGCAGTCTAAGTCTGAGAGATTTGCGTTCAATTTAGGTTTAGTTTTGCTGCCGAACAATCCCCCCCTCCCCCACCCCGTCACTGAATAGTTTCGTTTTGTTCACAGTATGTACCGGATTTTATTTTCTGGGGACCGATTTGGGGGGAGTTGGTCAAGATATCTCTGAAATGGCAACTCGCAGTACCGGTTTAAAAAAATCCTAGCGTGAACCCTGGCTCAGTTGTCAGAGCACTTGCTGTCCCCTAGCTGTGAGGTAAAGCAGCACTGAACATGGCAGTATCACAGAGGTAAAGCAGCACTGAACATGGCAGTATCACAGAGGTAAAGCAGCACTGAACATGGCTGCCTCACAGAGGTAAAGCAGCACTGAACATGGCTGCCTCACAGAGGTACAGCAGCACTGAACATGGCTGCCTCACAGAGGTAAAGCAGCACTGAACATGGCTGCCTCACAGAGGTAAAGCAGCACTGAACATGGCAGTATCACAGAGGTAAAGCAGCACTGAACATGGCTGCCTCACAGAGGTAAAGCAGCACTGAACATGGCAGTATCACAGAGGTAAAGCAGCACTGAACATGGCTGCCTCACAGAGGTAAAGCAGCACTGAACATGGCAGTATCACAGAGGTAAAGCAGCACTGAACATGGCAGTATCACAGAGGTAAAGCAGCACTGAACATGGCAGTATCACAGAGGTAAAGCAGCACTGAACATGGCAGTATCACAGATGGGTGACTTTGGTGTGGAGCCGAGTAGTCGGCAGTATATCAATTTGTCTCAACAAGAATTATATTGTAGTCTTGTGGCGTCAAAAGTAGAGTAAACATTCAGTGGCATTGCAATAACAGTCAAGCAGCAAAGAAGTGCATCTAGGAACACTAGCTTCATTCGGTTCGTTTCAATTGCAATCAACTTCTACCCAATTGAAAATTTTTTTTATTGCACAAACCTTTCCTCATCGTCCGTCATTTTTAATTTGAGCTTCTCAAACTTCTCCTTGCTGTTAATATCAACAAAAAGCTTGCAAAACGCAACAAGAGATAATGGCACAAAAATTTGATGCCATTTTTTTTTTTAGCATGAGAGATGGACGGTGGATGGACAACAGGTCCAAAAAACAAAAACAAAAAACCCCTTCCTAAACCAATCAAAATTCATGCTGCATGCATGTATAGAATGACCTTCAAGTTCAACTCTTTCTATAGCCCTGCAATGGCCTTAATATTCACTGGAAGACCGTTGAACATAAAAGCGAGACGTCATTTACGATCACCTATGTCAACCTGGATTATTCCAGGATTCCCATGTGGTTTAACTCAACCCCTGCATGACCACCCCTAAATGCCCAGGTAAAAATTTCCCACCACCGCCTGCAAAATATGTGCTTACTGTGAGCACCACCATTGTTGTTTACATAAACTAGACCCTCGTGACAGTTGCTGTCTTTGCGTTAAAAAGATACCGCCATGTTGTCTGCACTATAAAAAGTTAGTTAGTTAAAGTTAAAGTCTGTCCCGAGCCATAAGGCTCATCAGGCCGGTGCTTATCCCGGTTTCTGTGGCGTTAAGCGACTGAGAGTCATAGACTCCCCCTGGATAGGACGCCAGTCTATCGCAGGGTTAACCCCCAACACAAGGTTGGTACCCCTTTTACACCTGGGTGGGGTGAGAAAATTGCCGTAAAGTGCCTTTTCCAAGGGCACAACGCCACAGCGGAATAGCTGGGATCGAACTCGCAACCTTTAGATTACGAGTACAACGCCCCAACCACTCGACTACCGCGGTCTGCACTATACTGTGTCCAAATTAATAAGGTTTTATACAAATTAGGGGTTTTCAAAGTTTGCTAAGTAAATCTTGTCATGAGCAATGGTTAGGATAGCTGCTAAGAGAGGATTTGGACACCCATAGACCAGATTTAAAGGCTTTTTTCATTGGAAAACTGTTAAGACTGATCGAGCAGATGGGGCATAGTTGCCTAGGTGCTGTTGTTTACAAGTTCGATAGAAGAGATTGTAATTGCCATACTGACAGCAAAAAAAATTATGTGTCACGATTCTTTCTTTGTTTTTTGTTTTTTTGTAAACAACTGCATGAATACAAAAAGCACCTCACCCAGCGTGCACTTTATTTATTACAGAATGCAGAAAACAACATGTCTTGTAATAGAAGATAGTATAAATATATTTAATCATTTTTTTGTGTTAGTGACTATTGAAAAATGTAAAAAATTACTTCCCTTGACCCAAGTTTGACAGTGAGTGAACTGGGTACTCTCAGGGGAGTGAGGGTTAACAAGATCGTTGTCCCTGCATGTTCCCGGAACCCCGCTACTAGGGTTAAAAATCCACAGTGCACACATCCAACATCACTCAGTAGGGCCTAGTCAAGAGTGATAAATTTAGAACGCTCCTCCCTTTTACCGAGTCCAAGTGTGGTCAGCTCCTGTTGTAAATAGCACCAGCTGGCCACAGCTGGGCTGGAATGGGTTGGGATAATTAGCAGCTGAGAGGAACTGAAAGTGGGGGATACTGACAGCTGTGAATCCACTGATCCTGGAGAAAGAAACTGAGCACCCCAACAAGCCAGAGGAGTTGACAACCACATACCCAGCATGCAGTCTGTGCACAGTGCAACAGTTTTCATGCAAACTGCGAGTGGTGGGACTGTATACTACCACCACCATTCAGAAAACCGCTGTAAGCAGAAGACAAGATGAGAGAAGGAGAAGAGAGAAGAGAGACTCACTCACCATTTCTGGTGGTGCTGTTTGTACGTATGTCGGGAGCTGACTGCTGTCGACGTGGATTTGAAGGACGGCAGTTATCTCGCGGTGCAGCAGGCTGCTGGGGGGCCAGGTTCCCGTTAGGATGATGGCCTGCACATACCATGCATAAATAATAATAATAATGATAATAATAATATTGATAATAATAATAATAATGAATTTATATAGCGCTGAATCTTGTAAAGCAAACAAAATTGAAGTGCTTGCATTTCAATCACTTGCGCGCATGCAACCTTCCACAAATATTTAGATGAACACATATCAAATTTATGCACACACACACACACACACACACACACACACACACACACACACACACACACACACACATGCACACTGGTGAAACTGGAGTGACCTCTCCAGGGCATACACCTAGGAAATTGCATATTGAGGTCTGATGCTGCCAAGGCGACAGAACCATCCCACTCCCCACTCCCCTCTCCAAACTTTGCCTCATTGATGAAATCTAATGAAATGCTGGGCATTACATTTGGTGCCGGCTTAGCTGCAGGAGACGCTGCAAGGAAATTTCTGTCAATGTCCAACCCCCTTTAGGACTCCACTCCAGATTTTCTTTCTAGGAATTTTCTCTTTTCTATCCCTCTCTTAGCCTTTTTTTTTCTTCTTCTTCTTTGAACGTTAAGACAGCAACTATTGTTGTCTGTCATATGAGAGAAAATGCGTCGCACAACCGTTAAGCACCTGACATGTCAGCCTCAGCGCATCTGACTTCAGCTTGGGAGAGAATGCTGTTTCCGGTCCATCGATGTGGAACGACCTCCCTCTCTCCCTCCGACAAAAGCCTACTTATGACACTTTTAAATCCAACCTCAAGACACACTTATTTCAAACCTAAGTTTTTCTCCTTCCGCTTCCATCTCTTACCTGTCCCTGCCTTCAACATCCACCTACCAAAGTGCATAACGTTTGTGGGTGTGTGTGCGTGCGTGCGTGCGTGTTCTGCGTGCGTGCGTGCGTGTGTGTGTGTGTGTGTGTGTGTGTGTGTGTACATTCGAATTTGTCAAAACTTTAAATAGTTGCTGATTGTGCGTCGTGTAGGTTGAATGCAAGCGCTTTGATTTGTTTTTGCAAGATATAGCGCTATACAAATTCCATGTATTATTATTATTATTATTATTAATTCTTATCTTTTAAGTCTTCCAGGAAAAAAATACAGGAGAATGGACCAAGAAGGCAGAAAATAGAAAAGAAGGAGATGACAGGAGAAAAAAAAAAAAGGAACAAGGCAGAAACAAAGAGAGGAATAGAAAAGAGGGAATTCCTAGCACAGAATTTCCAGGAGGTGGGGATGCTACTGACACTGACAGGTCTTCAGCATCCCCACGGAGGAAACGGCTTTTTCATAGACTAGATATGGCTGCAAGGCATCGGCAGCTCTGTGTCAGGGTTTTCCTTCCCCTAGATGAGCTGCCTTCCCAGACACTACACTATACCATACTACATGACACTACATTACACTTTGTTTCACTTCACCACACCAACGCAAGTCCCACAAAGAGCCACCGATATCTGAACCAGTTAACAAAGCAAGGGGACTATTAGGACAAGCAAAAATTATAATAATAATACATGGAATTTATATAGCGCCATACCTTACAAAAAAAACAAATCAAAGCGCTTGCATTCGACCTATACAACACATGAGCAATGAAGTCCTTTAACCTCTTTACTGTGCTGTTGATGAACAGCGTTCGTCACAGAAACCGTCGCCAGCAATGCTCAGTTGACGAGCGCTGTTCGTCATGATTCAATGCAGAACATCTTGCGCACATGTTAAATCCTGTTCCGCTTTTCATAAGAGTAGGCCATTGCGTGCCGGTGGGAACAGATGACAATATTTACACAACTGCATACACACGGGGACCGGATGAAAAAAGCACATGATTGCTTATTCTGTTATCCTCGATATAAAAGAAATAAATAAATAAGTAAACAAATAAGTCCTTTAACCTCCTTACTGCGCTGTTGATGAACAGCGTTCGTCACAGAAACCGTCGCCAGCAATGCTCAGTTGACGAGCGCTGTTCATCACAATTCAACGCTCTCTCTCTGTTTCGTCCAGCATGTGCCTGAGCAAAACATGATAGCAGCGAAAGGGTTAACCACTCAGGTATGGCATCCAAATTATAGATGACATGTATAAAAAAAAAAAAAAAAAAAAAAAAAAATGGGTAGGTGCTGCACTTGGGGTGACGCGCTCTCCCCAGGGAGAGCAGCCCGAATTTCATGCAGAGAAATCTGCTGTGACATAAAGCATCTAAGCTGGTGAGGTAGCCAGACAACAAAACCAACTTACTGGGAGCGGGCTGCTTGACCTCTGTGCGGTGTCGCTCCTCACTCCAGGGGCGGCCCTCAGCAGAGAGGTCAGACACGATGGAAAAGGGGCCACACACCTCGCTGTAGCTGTGGCAGCTGCAGTCCCCCAAATGGGAGCAGTACATGTTGTTGCTGACCGGCCGTGAGGTGTTGTGTTGCTGCTGGTAAGAGGCCTGCTGGTACCTGGGGAAGCTGTCCGGGCGCCTGGCCGAACTCTGCCTGCCCTCACACACACAGGCCCCCGCAGCACCGGCCGGGGGAATGTTCCGCGGCAACCTGGGTCCTGGGGGCTGTCCCGGCCTCACCTCCGGTCCTTCCAGGGGCGACTTCAGTTCCTGCATGGCTGTGTAGGGCTGAAACTGCACATCACTGTGGTGCTGAAGCTCCGATTCCACGTAGCTGGGAGGGGACACGCTTCCGTCCTCGGTGTTGTTGAAACTGGACGAGTTCTCGGCAGCTTCCGGCCTCCCGAAGCGCAAGTTGTCCAGTCTCTGTGGGAGGTTTGCCGGCAGGCCTGAGGACTCCGACCCGTTGGAAAAGCCCCCCCACGCTGCGTCACTGGGGGGCAGGAAGAAAGCTTCGCGAGCTACGGGTCGCCCGGGCTGACGGCCCGCCATGTGTTGTGGCAGTGCAATGTTCGCTCCCAGACCATTCCCTTCGTGGATATCGAAGCGATGGTATCCGTTACTCTGACCCCCGTGAGCGTGCCTATTGGCCGCATCCTGGGGTGAACAGCCAAGGTCGTTCAAGCCGGCCGCACCCTCTCCGCCCGCCATGTACACAGAGTGTTGCGACACGTTGCTGTCGTAGGGGGGAGGGGGGGAGGGGGCCCTCTCTCTGGGCGGGGCAGGCTGCGGGGGCAGGTCCACTGAGGCAGGCTCCGAGTTCTCCTGTCCTGGCCGGGTGCCCTGGTGAAAGAGGCTCCTGATCTCTGCAACACACAGTTCACAGCTGTCAGTTTCCCCCCCACTTTTATGTTCTCTCAGCTGCTAAATAATAATAATAATAATAAAATGGAGGCTTATATAGCGCGAATCCCCAAAACATGGGCTCACAAGCGCTGTACAATCAAATCAATTTGATCCATCCTATCCCAGCTCAGATAGGGGCCAGCTGGTGCTAATAGTTTCTCAGGACCTCTAGGGTCTATCTCACCTGCTGCTTTGGAATTTCAGCACATCTGAATGAGGGCAGTCAGACTAAAAGAAGTGTGTGTGTGTGTGTGTGTGTGTGTGTGTGTGTGTGTGTGTGTGTGTGTGTATGCGTGCGTGTACATGTGTGCGTGTGTGCGTGTGTTTTACACACTTGTAGCGTGTGTGTGCACACATGTACATGCCTGTGTAGAATTTAGGAAAATACGAACATGGGAAGGAATAAGACATAAAGTGTGTGGGAAAAGAGAGACAGAGAGGAAAGAGACAGACAGATATACAGACACAAAGCAAAGGGCAATAAGCCTTATTGAAAAGCCTTTTGAGCACATTTCAGAGCATATCTATTACCTAAACCTTTATTGCCACCAGCAAAAACAGTAACCAACACATCTAAATCTTTATTACCACCAGCAGAAAAAGTAACTAACATATCTAAATTTTTATTACCACCACCAGCAGAAATAGTAACTAACAAATTTATCTCTAATCTTCAACTGAGGATGATATAAAGCATAGCACAGAGAGGAACTACTCAGGCATTTCTTTTAATCTTTATTTGGAGTTAAAATTTTTAAATTTTTTTAATTGTTCCTCAGACAGAGCTCCAAGGTTCATCAATGGTAAGATTTTGCATAGGCAGCCATCTTTGCCCACCATAAAGAGAGCTGCAGTCCAACTTTGGGGAGTGGAGAGGGGGAAGGTATATCTTTTTTGAAAGAGTTCTAGAGACAAACAGGACACCCCCCCCCCCCCCCCCCTACCTGTCCACCAATTTACCTGGCATTCCTTCGCAGATGACACGTTGCCCGTCAGACTTCATGTGACACAAGGTTTTGTACACCTGGTATACGGTGAACTGGTTGCCGTCTCTCTCGATCAGGTAATTCAGGATGGCCATGATGGAACTGGTGTTGAACTGGGTTTTCTGGGAGTCCAGCCACTGCAGAAAGAACAACCAACACCACAGCATGAACACAAGCAGGACTGAAAAAAAACATTGCACAGGCATCTGGCAGTTTTCAGTCTGCAATGTATTTCCTTTTTTAAAAAAAGAAAAAAAATTCCATGCAGCAGAACAGTTCAGTTTTTGTATGTGACAGATTCTCTGCTTTTTAAAACAAAACGCACAAATGCGAGGGTGGAAGGGATGGAAAGAGAGGGTGGAAGGGATGCACAACAGTTTTTTTTATTTATGTCTGAGCATCAACGACTGACAAGCGAAGGGAAGTAACAATAATCTGAACCAACTACAGAGCATATTATTTCCCTTGCCATATTTTGCGTGAGAACGGGAGGAAACTGTTGCCCTTGTTCATTCCACAGCTCTTTCAGGGGTCACCGGGAACACACACAAACTTTGATGCAGCCTGTCTTGGACAAGTCAAACCTGGTGTGACCAATGCTATAGCCAAGTATTCAGACCGTTTGACTTCATTCCCTGGGTTCACGAAGTCGTGGTCCGAATCTTGGCATTGTCGTCTTGTGAATAATATTAAGGGTGGGGATTTTTACAATCTCCCTGGTCAACTTCAAGTGCAGACCTGACAGTTTCTTAATTCCCCTTTTGTATATGCACAAGCACAAGATCAAATATGCATGTTAAATATCCTGTGATTCCTGACAGCGTTCGGTGGGTTGCGAAAACGCGAACACACCCAGCATGCAATCTGAGCACTGAAATGAGCTACTCTGAAATCAGAATGTGTCAGCTGAGGCCAGCAGGCAATATGAACAGGCATGCTCCTGAAAATGCTACTTTGAAAAGACTGATTAAACATGAGGTACAGAAAAAAAACCAACCCATCTCAGATCTGATTTCAAACTTTTCACAAGCAAATTTCCTTTACTTGTACAATTTCCAAAGTCACTCCGTTATGCCTACTGAAATATTGGTGGCTTCCAAGTCTGACAAACATAATTCCTTCACTACTGTGCAATACTGGAGACTCCAATATTTTGACCAGTAAGTTTTCCTCACCTGAACAATTAACAGAGTTACCCCATTACAAAAGGCAAATCATCAGCGATTCTGAAGAGTGGCAAGCCTGTTTCTTTGATGGGAACAATCTGTAGCCTCAGTACAACCTCTACAACCAAGCAGTGGCAGCACAGCTGTCAGTTTCCCCAACTTTCTTCACATGCTCACAGCTGCTATCCATTCCATCTCATCCCAGCCCAGATGGGGCCAGCTGGTGCTAACTACAGCAGGAACTGACCACACTTGGACAAGGTAAAAGGAAGGGGTGCATTAAATTTAGCACTCTTGACTGAGTAATGTTGGATTTGTGCGCTGCAGCAACTAAAAAAAAAAAAAAAAAATTGCCCTAAACAAGGCCCCTGTAGTTAGTCGGCAAGACTATAAACAATATGACAAGACTGGACTCCCTGAAAAATTTTGACGAGCAAAACGTCCATCTTACCTAAAAAAAAAAACCCAACCAAACAACCCCCCCCCCCCCCTCCCCCTCAAACCCCCTCCATCTTACCTGAACGATTTGTGGCGTCAGTCCGTTCTGCTCAGCAAAGTACCTGTAGTCGTTGTTTGGCAAGGTGCGCAAGGGGTCTAGGATCTGAGAGAGGCCTGTCTTGATGGAGGTGGGCATGTAGCTGGCAGGAATCATCCTCATCTCCTGCTGCAGCTGACACAGCTGACAGTCCCTGGACCCTGCCCTGCACAGAACGACAACAACAACAACACTTCACACCTTCAGATGAGCATTTTTTTGGTTTTTGTTTATTCTTTTTCTTTATTATTGAGGATTTTTTATATAATATTTTTTATATCAAGGATAATGGAATAAGCACTCACGTAGAAAGAATAGTGTGAAAGCAGCCTCACCTTCCACCTTCCATGAAAAGAAGACGATCATCAAATCTATGGCCTGACCTAGAGTAGAGAAGGATGACTACCACCACCTCAAAAGAGAAGATCAAGTCATCATTCTAAGACTCCGCACTAGGCACAACAGGCTAAACCACCATATGTCAACAAAGCTGAAACTTGTTCCTTCTCCCCTGTGTGCCTGCAGTAAACAAAACAAGACAGGCGAGCACATCCTTCAAAGGTGTACGCTATTCAGCAACCTGAAGAAGAAAGTGTGGCCACGGAGATAACCCTACAGACCAAGCTGTACGGCCCACGAGAGGAGCTGGAAAGGACATGCCATTATTTTTCCCAGACACATCTGACAGTGTAAAGCGAATGACAGAAGAAGAAGAACCACTCATGTGCTTTTTTTTACATCCAGTCCCTGTGTGTGTATACAGTTTTGTAAATCTTGTCATCTGTTCCCACTGGCACACAATAGCCTACTCTTACAAAAAGTGGAACAGGATTTAACGTGTGCGCATTCTCTAGAATGCACGCAGAACATCTTGCGCACACATTAAATCCTAATCCGCTTTTTATAAGAGTAGGCCATTGTGTGCTGGTGGGAATAGATGACAATATTTACACAACTGCATACACACGGGGACTGGATGGAAAAAAGCACATGAGTGTTTATCCCATATTCCTTGATATAAAAGAATAAAATAAAAAATATATAAAAGAATAAAAAATAATAATACTCAGAGTGACAGGTTTTACAGGTAACAGGTTTTGTAAATTAGGCATGAGAGGAAATGTGGTACTCAAAAAAAAAAAAAAGAAGGTAAAAGTGTCCCCATAACCTATGCGATCATTGGGGAGCAATGTGTCAGAGACCTCAGATTCTCTAGTAGCCAGTATTTTAAGGGTGGCACCCATCTCCTCTCTCTTGCTGCTTTAACTTCCCTGTCCCTAAAGAGGGCAGGTATACATTTACAGCTGGGTGAACTGGGGGACTGTACTGAAGCCAAGGTGTACAAACGGTCACCCATCCAAGAGGTAACCATGCTCGATGTTGCTTAACCTTAAAAGTCTCAGTTAAAGTCTGTCCCGAGCCATAAGGCTCATCAGGCCGGTGCTTATCCCGGTTTCTGTGGCGTTAAGCGACTGAGAGTCATAGACTCCCCCCTGGATAGGACGCCAGTCTATCGCAGGGTTAACCCCCAACACAAGGTTGGTACCCCTTTTACACCTGGGTGGGGTGAGAAAATAGCCGTAAAGTGCCTTTTCCAAGGGCACAACGCCATAGCGGAATAGCTGGGTTCGAACCCGCAACCTTTAGATTACGAGTACAACGCCCTAACCACTAGGCCACAGCGGCGGCTGTTGCTTAACCTTAGCTTGGGGAAAGTGAGTGCTCTGACCACTGAGCTATCCTGACCACTGAGCTATCCCTTCCTTACAGTGCTCCAAACCATTCTCCAAATGAGCTCACTATGCCATATCATATGCAACCAGAATAGAGGACACCTACACCTACAACTAGAAGACAGGCAAATCTCTTATTTGAACATCACCACCCACCCCACTATCAACAACAACAACAACAACAAACACTTGCACCCAGACATTTCTGAGTTAGCTAAAACATAACACATTTACTCCGTAAAAACAACACTCACATACAATTTTTTTTTAAAATGCACTAACATAACAAAAATAATGGACTCCTAAGGTGAAGAAAATGCACTTGCACAGCAAAGACATTACACTCCAAATCAAAGAAAATCTACTCTAAAAGCGAAGACAATACACTCCCAAATCAAAGAAAATCTACTCTAAAAGCGAAGACAATACACTCCCAAATCAAAGAAAATCCACTCTAAAAGCAAAGACAATACACTCCCAAATCAAAGAAAATCCACTCTAAAAGCAAAGACAATACACTCCCAAATCAAAGAAAATCCACTCTAAAAGCAAAGACAATACACTCCCAAATCAAAGAAAATCCACTCTAAAAGCAAAGACACCACACTCCCAAATCAAAGAAAATCTACTCTAAAAGCAAAGACACTACACTCCCAAATCAGAAAATCTACACTAAAAGCAAAGACACTACACTCCCAAATCAAAGAAAATCTACTCTAAAAGCAAAGACACTACACTCCCAAATCAGAAAATCTACTCTAAAAGCAAAGACAATACACTCCCAAATCAAAGAAAATCTACAAGACAACACACTCCCACAAGAAAAGATAAATCACACCCCGAGTAATGTACTCACATAGTGACGACGTTGTACAAGCTTTGGTGATGTCACGTCAGGTGACAAGGCGTTGAAGCATAGCGATTTCCCCTCAAGCCCTGATGGCTGTCCCTCCTGTGCTGAACTACTCAATGTGACAGCATGGAGTCTTCAAGCTACATCTCTGGTCACGTGAAGCGTTTCTTCATCACCTTTGTTTTCTGGGGGACCAAAAAACCAAGCCAAAACAGTATCATTACACAAATTCAAAGAATGAAATCATGAGAAATTGGAATGATGGGCTACCTGACTATGCAAATCAACGGAAGCAGCCTGACCTGACTCCCCCTCCTGTACTGAACAAGGTGTCATAGGAGACTGCTATGAATGAAGTGTCCATGCAGTTTGTGTCTGACCTGAGCAAGCTGGGTCAGGTAGAATCCACCAATTAAAACATCAAAAGATGGACGCTATAGAAGAGTGGTTAAGACTGTGACTTCAATCCTATGGGTCCATGAAGTTGTGGGTTCAAATCCCAACAGCATCTGGTGAATTACGGCGGAGTCTGGTGAATTAAGGGTGGGGATTTTTATGATCTCCCTGATCAATTTCAAATGCAGACCTGCCAGTGCAGACCTTTGTGCATATATACACATGCAGAGGGTCAGATATAGATCTTGTAATTCATGTCAGTGTTTAGTGGATTACACGAACATACCCAGCATACATCCTTGAAGTTGGATGGGGCTAACTTCATGGTAGGAAAAAATGGTTGTATACACAAAGTGTCACCATTTGTGTCAGAGCTTCTAGCCAAGGAACAACGACAACAAAGAAGAAAAAGTGCAAAAGCTCTTTGTCAACAGACAGAACTGTTCCC
>CM060336.1:15535496-15555496 GCA_030674155.1 Stramonita haemastoma
AAGTCTGTTCTTCTGTTACTGTGTGTGTGTGTGTGTGTGTATGTGGTTGTGTGTGTGTTGTGTGTGTGTGTGTGGTGTGTGTGTGTGTGTGTGTGTGTGTGTGTGTGTGTGTGTGTGTGTGTTCTCCTCTCTCCGTGATTTTTTTTACTTATTTTACCGATAGATGTTGGTGGATTGATGTTTTTAGTTGTTTACCTCGTTATATTCTCTTGTTTACTCTTGATCTATTAGCACTTTAATAAAAAAAAAAAAAAATCAAAATCATCATTTGTTTGCCATTTCTTTTCTCTGTTTTTTTTGTTTTTGTTTTTTGAATGAGTGCATTTTTTATTACCTTATTATAGTCTTGTTGTCCTTATTTTCTTTGTTGTTTGGTACTGGGTATAGTTTCTGTTCTTGGTATTTGGATCATTGTTGTTGTTGTTGTTGCTTAGTTAACGAAGTTTTTTTTTAAAATCTAGATTTAATCCCTGATAAGGGCGGGGACTGGATGTAAAAAAGCACGCGCGTGCTTATTCATTATCCTCGAAATAAAAGAATTTGATTTGATTTGATTTGATTTGATTTGATTTGATCTCTCTCTCTCTCTCTCTCTCTCTCTCTCTCTCTCTCTCTCCTCTCTCTCTCTCTCCTCTCTCCTCTCTCTCTCTCTCTCTCTCTCTCTCTCTCCTCCCATCCCTATTTTTCTGTTCCCCCCCCCCTCTTAGATTGACTTTTCTTTCTTTGATTTTCTTTGTTTTTTTCTTTTCTTTAGTTTTTTCTTCGTGTTTCTGTCTATATTGCTTCTTTTGTACTTTTCACAAAGATTTCTTTCTCTGTTTTTTTTTTAATCTTAAAAAAAATCTGTCTTTTTTCCCCTTCATTCTTACTATCCTTCTGTCTGTCTTCCTTCTTTTCATTCCTTTCTTTATTTCTTTTTCCGGACTTTTTTAAAATTCCAAATTTTCGTTTTTCTTCGTTTTCTTTTTCTGTCTTTTTTCAATTTTCTTTTTAATTCTGTCTTTTGTTCTTTCTTTCTCCTTTACCTTCTTCCTTTGTTCTTTCGTATTGCCCACCCTTTTTTTTTTTTTTTTTTTATACATCCAGTCCCCGCTGTTATCAGTGAAACTCAACAATTAACGCCCTCAATGTTGATGCCCATGATGCACGTGGAAACGAACTCTGCTCATACGCTGAGGGTTTCAGGACTGTGTTGCCCTGCTAACAGTAACACTCACAATTTTCGATTTGGCTTCGACAGAGACAAGATCGCTTTGTATAGGCATGTAAAAAAAAAAATCCAGTCCATGCATCGTCGCCACATAGTGCAGTTTTCATCCGAGTCTACAGGTAAGCCTGTTTTATTTTTGTGATGTGTGGTGATGTGTATGTTATTGATAATGTTTAAAACGAACAGTACTGAAAGGCAAAGTGGGGGGGGGGGGGGGGTTGTATTCCAAGTCAAGAGGTTGCATTATTATCATGGTGGGGTAATGTTAGCATACAAGCACAGTAACACAAGTACAGTAAATAAAATCAAAATGTTTGCATACAAGCATAGTTAACATAAACAGAAAAAAAATGTTTACACACAAGCACAATAAATAAAATTAGAATGTTTGCATACACTGCACAGGAAACGGAATTTAAAAGTTTGCATTCGAAACGCAGTAAACGGAATTTAAATGTTTGCATACAAAACACCCAGTTCACCCAGCTGTAAATGGGTACCTACCCTCTTTAGGGTCAGGGAAGGTAAAGCAGCCAGGGAGAGGAGATGGGCGCTGCCCTCAATATGCTGGCCCCTAGAGAGGCTGGGTACGAACCCAGAACCTCGCGGTTTACTTGTTGGCAGGCGAACGTCTTAACCATCCTGCCACCTTCCTTCGAATCTTGAAAATCGAACTGAATGTCAGTCATTCCGATGAGAGGCCCCGTGTGCGAACGCACCCAGAACATATTGCGCACACGTTAAAACCCCGTTCCGTCTTTCGGAAGAGCAGGCCATCGTGTGCCGGTAGGAGCGGATGACAAAATTATTTTAAAAAAAACAAACCAGCATGCGCACAGGTGTCGTGTTTAGACACCATCCCTGAGGAAAAATCAGGGAGTTGGAGCCCCAGGGCAGCTCGGGGCTGTATATGGCAACATTCTGGTGGCTCCTTGTTTAAGGGTGTAGGTAATGCTTCAGTCTCTTTCAGGGTTTTGTGTTCTTGGAATTTTGGTAGTTCTACGATCAGAATGGGGATATTATGATTTCCTGACACCCCCCCCCCCCTTTAAATTTTTAAATTTTATTTACTGGGACTCTTGCGTATTTCCAACTCCCATAGGACTGAGCCACAACATTGGTAAAATATTTGGTACATTTTAGTACAAGTAGGTCAGTGTGACCCTTTTCCCTGTTTCAGGGTTTTGTGTTCTTGGAATCTGGGTAGTTCTACCTTAAAAATGGGAATATCATATAGCCTACAGATCCTTTTATTATGGGGACTCTTGCATGGTTACAGCTCCCATAGGACTGAGCCACTATTGGTACAATATTTGGCACATTTTTGTGCTAGTAGGTCAACTTGATCTCACATTGTAGTAAGAGGTATTTTCAGATAATTATAGCAAAAGGTCAGAGATGGAAGGGGGTGACCAAGTCGCACCACCCCCACACTTCATGGGAGGAAAAGAGTAGTTGCAGCAGTTCCATCAATGGGGTTATTAATTGGCAAAGTCACCAGCTATGTAGATTTGTCCTTGCACAGTTGGATTAAAGATTTCAAATGTACATTTCTCTCTGCTCTCATCAGATTTTGGTCCTGAAGTTCTTTGTTCGCTTTTTTGTTTGTTTGTTGGCTTTGGTTTGTTTGTGTTAGGAATTCCCTGTCAGTTGCCTTCAAATGATCACTGAGCACCCTCGATTGTATCAGTATTGCTTGCTTAAAATGAGAATAAAACGAAATAGAAATAAAATTAGATAAAAATTAGGAAATTAAACCAAAAGTGAGGTATGAAATAGACTAGAATAAAACGCAAGAAATAAAAACAAAAAGGTATAAAATAAAAATAGAATAGAATATGAGAAATAAAACCAAAAGTAAGTTATGAAATAAAATAGAATAAAATATGAGAAATAAAAACCAAAAGTAAATAAAATAAAATAGAATAAAATGCTATAAAACCAACTAAAAATTAGCAACAAAATGAATAAAAAGAAATAAAAGATAGGGGAAAAAAGCAAGAAATCTGAGAGCAATCTGGATGACAGTGATCTGGGTGCCTGACAATACCACTGTCTACAACAGCTTATGGGTCCTGGTCATCCCCATCCATTTATTTTTGTTTCCTTCTGTCCGAAAATACTACTATATACAATGGCATTTTGACAGACGAATCATTGCATTAGGCTAAAGCATTGCGACTAGATGACCCCTTCCATTTATTTTTGTTTCCTTCTGTCCGAAAATACTACTATCTACAATGGCTTTTTGACAGTAGTCATTGCATTAGGCTAAAGCATTGACTAGATCACCCCCTTCCATTTGTTTCCATCTGTCAACCCCCCCCCCCAACTCTATACAAGGGCTTTTTAGACAGTGGTCATTAGACATTGCGACTTGGTCACCCCCTTCCATTTCTGACGCTTTGCTATATATCTGAAAATACCTCTAACTAAAATGGCTTTGAGACAGTGGTCATGAGGGATTGGGATTCTGTCACCCCTTCCCACATTTCTGATGTTTTGACATATCTGAAAATATCGCCTCTACAAAGGTTTTGAGACAGTGGTTACGAGGTGTTTTGGCTCAGTCATCCTGTCACATTTCTGATGCATTTCCTTTGCCTTCCCATCCTTTTTTTAAACATGGGTCCTAATCTGGTGAGTCATGTGGATCATCTGGGGGTCGCTGAAACGTGTGGGTCATCTGGGAGTCAACACTTAAGTCTTCAGCCTGTGGGGCTACCATCTGCTTCATCCAGCCCTTGCATACAGTAAGTACATTGAAAAACTACACAGCTACAGTAGATGTTATCATACATGATTCGGGTATGTTTTGTTCAGTTCTATGTTCAGGAGAAAAAAAATCGTTAAAACAACTGTTGGTAATTTTTTTTTTAAAGAGCTTGTGGCGTTGGGTTGTTCAATTCTTTGTTAAGGAGAAAGGAAAATTACATTCTTTAAAGACATGGTTGCTAAGGATTTTACTTTTAAAGAGCTTGTAGGGGTTGGTTGCTGCAGACATAGCAGAAGATAAATCTGGAATGGAGAGTATCATGATTGTGTTGAAAGAAGGGCCTCCTTGTTTTCCAATTATTAAAAAAAAGAATATACTTACATAAAGAGAAAAAAGGAATATACTGAAATATCTATTTGAATAGAGATAACTTCATGGTCTATTCATACCTATTTGAACATTTAACAGTATAAACTGAGTGGATTTAAATTTGTCCAAATTGAAGCTTAGTGATGAAATCAAACTATTATGAGTGAATATGTTCAGTGACACTGATGCAACTTACTGGTTTCAGGGGCCCTGGTTCTGGAATCAAGTGTCGGTGCCTGTCGAGTGTGAGGGCAGCCATCATGACCTGCGTTTTCCAAAGCAAATAAGGTATTTATATTTTTGCTTTCTTTTCCCCCTCTCCTTTCTGACTTTAAACATGTTTCAGTCCAGTTAAAAAAAAAAAAAAAAGAATCTTGTACATTTTGTCTACCCCCTTTTCTTGTAAATTGAAGAGAGAATTGGAGATAGCCTATGTGTTTGGTACTTTATACGATCCCATTCTTTACTTATTCTTTCCTTATTAATCTGACTCTCTCCTGGTACAGTCTGTAATACAGTTTTGTAAACTGTGTTCGTGGTCTCTTCCCATCATTGTTTCTCTGTTATTGCATATAGTTTACTTATTTTCCGTATTTTTAACTTTCTGGTGTTTTGTTTTACCAGGTGATATGGGAGAGTGCCACTCAGTTCGAACACTTCTCATGACGGGCAGCACCAAGAAATTATCAGGTATCTTTAACTGTATCATCTCCATCTGCCTGATCTTGTATGTGTCTGTTTTTTGTCTCTGCTTATTTTTGACTGTTCTGTCTTGTGTTTAGTTTCTCTGCCCCCTACCCTCCCTCTTCCCAAACCAGAGGCCCTTTCAGTATGAATACCATCCCCATTTACAATTCTGTGCTAGAAAATTTTCCATTTCTATCAGTCCATTTGTTTTTACCAGGCACTATGCATTCTACTCGATATGACCATGCACAGTTTTTCTGTCCTTGCTTGTATGACTGTTTCCATGCCTTTTTGCTTATTTCTTCCTGTCTGTCTCTTTTCTTGGGACTTGTATTTTATTTTCATTTTCGTCTTTGATCTTCTTGCCCTTTGTTTGTCTGCCTTACTTAGGCCACGAGACCTATAGACAACTCAAAAGTTATCGTGATATCAGAACAAAAGGGGACACTTCATCAGAAGGTTTTTTTAAAAAAATAGATATATAACATGTCGTGTATGACACAGCAATAACAGTATAGTATTAAATTTGTTCCTGACGGACTGTACTATGCATTTTTTATGATATGCTTTGACCTGCAGTGTTGGTGCCATTAATTATTAAATAATTCCCTATACTGCATCAAGGGGGTTGATGCTGAACTTAGTGGTTGCAGTCTTCTCCTTTAAGCCTGTGAGTTTTGCTCTTGGTAGGAGTAGGCTGCAGTTTAAAATATACCCCCCCCCCCAACAAAACAATAGGGGGAAAACCCAGCGCATTTTTGTGGGGTTTGAACCCGTGAACTGCAGTGTATTAACTACTGAACCATGGCAGCTGGTCAATTATCTTAGTATTTGTAATTTTGTAAATCAAGTTCTGCTAAAGCAATTTTTTCTTCCATCCAAAGTTTGCCTTTTGTCTATTCAACCAGGTACCATAGAAGCTAGAGCAGTTCCAGTGAGATCTAAAGTCAGATGGGACTGCAAAACCAGGAGTCGACTCACCGTCCAATTTTTGTCTGCTACAACAGTAACATAAACTGCATGCACACAGTTGGACTACTGAGCCGCTGTAGACATTGTTTCCAGCCAGACTGAAAGGAAAGAAGACGCGGCCATTATCTCCCGAGACAGGAGCCTCGCCCAATACCTGCGTGAAATGGTATATCAAGATGTCTCACATTTTTAACTTGATCCAGGCTGGAGGATCGCCGTTATTTGCAACCAAAGCATTTTGAGTGTTCACCCTTAAACGCGTTACGTCACTGTAGGTACTGTATAAATACATATCTTGGTGGCCCTGCAGCAAAAAAAAAAAAAAAAAAAAAAAAAGCATTATTAGTCACAACCTACCCTGATCCACTAAAATGTGGAAGCTCCTCTCTCTTCCTCTTCTCTTCCCACATGGGGGGGGGGGGGGGGGGGGGGCGGGGGGGGGGGGGGAGACCAGGCATAGTCTCCTTTTTGTCTCAGCCTCTCTCTGCGTCCATCTATGGATACCTGGTGTTTATGCTATAGGTAGTGTTTACACATTCATATTTATCTTGCATGGTTATCCCCCAAAAGCACAAACTACTCACTATGTCGCAAATCAGTATGGTACGGCCATGCCCTCTTTTTTCTGTTTAGAAAAAAAAATTGATAGAGGGACCATGACCACCATGTGTGTACTTGATCAATATGTGCTTACATGACAAAATCATTAATCCACAGTGAAACCACATTAAAATCTTAATGGTGTTTCTATATTTAAAAAAAAGTTACATATAGACATGTTAAACAAACCTGTATTTGTGATTTTTCTTTTTCTTTTGTTCCTTGGCTAGAGTTCTGAGATTCACTGATGAGATTTTTGTGTACACGACAGCCCCCCCCCCCCCCCCTCCATTTAGGTAATTGCATTCTCACTTCGGGAATGGTGTCTAAAACATCTGTGCGCATGCACTTTTAAAAATTGTCATCTGCTCCTACTGGTCTAAAATGGTATACTCTTGTGAAAGGTGGAATTGATCTTTAATGTTTAAGCAATGCGTTCAGTGTGCATTCGCACACAGGGTCTCAGTATATAGTTTCATCCGAGAGAATATTTAGTTTATTTTTTTTTGTCAAACTGGGTAGAAAGGACAAGAAGGCTGGAAATTGAACATGGTTTAATTGTTCGGCAGAGGAACATCTTTGACTATCATCCCACCTACCTTCTATATTTGTTATTTATAATTCAAACGAAAAAGAGCAATATATTCAAATGCTAGTAACTGATTTTCAGAAATATCTTGCCAACATATTGTGCAGGATGCTACACTTTGCCTGTGTAAATCCACTTAATGTAATTATAGCAATGTTGCCTTTATGGAAATGTTTCTGTAAATAGTAGATCTGCCTACCCCCCCCCCCCCCACTCCCTTTCTTTAAAATGTACAAATGTCATATTTAATAGAAAGTTAGTGTTGTATAATTTTTTCTTTTTAGTGATATGGGTGTTTTGGTGTGCCTGTAAAGGAATAGCTGTGGGGTGGAGATTTCAGGTTGGAAGAACAAACAAAACAAAAAAAGAGAGGGGGGGGGGGGGGGACATGGTTGTTTAGGAAGGGTACGAATGCACATTTAGAGCAGTGGGGACAGCAAAAAAGAGGGCTGGTGATAGATTTTTTTCTTACATGATTTATTTTAGGCTTAAAACTTTTTTTTTTTTTTTTTAAAGATGAATGCAACTTGTTAAAAAAAATCTCTTAACCCTGAAATAACTTTCAGGGCAAAATTGGAAATTTACAGACACCCGAGTCTGATGCATAGATTTAGCCGTTGATAGGACTTGCGATTCTGATACAAAGTTTATACTGTTGAAGGCTACGTTTGGCCATTGTGGTAGGTAGGGCTTTAAACATGAAATAAAATTATAAACCGTTGTTTATTGCTACATACCATTGTCTGTTGCTGCATATCATTTGTCTATGTGCTATTGTGTCCACATACACACTAACATTCAGACCGACCAGCTGACAACAACCCTTACCCGCTATTAACTCGTTAACCCTAACCTTAACCTCAACTCTAACCTGGCCCCACATGTGGACACAAAAGGCAGATGGATAATGTATGTGGTGATACAGTGGCTTAACTTTTTGGGTTAGATTGAATTAAATTGTTTATTAAGAGTAAATGGATAAGCACGGGACTTATTTACGCCATGTTCTCCAAAAACAAGACCAGAAACGAGCAGAAATGACCAATTTTAAACGCAACAAAATAAATTTTGAATTAAAAAGAAAAGTTCTTTAGCCAGAACTCGAAGGTTCAATGGTAAGATTTTTGCGTAGGTGATCGTTTTTGCCCATCATTAAGGTAGCTGCATTCAGACTTAAAGGATTTAACGATATATGTAATCTATTATAGGGGTGTTAGAATTTTAGGGGAAGAATGCTAGGAAGGGTGTGGGGGGGGGGGGGGTGGGAAAGGGGGAGGGGTGTTAGAATGTGACGGTAAATTAGGGATGGGTAAAGAGGTGCAATGACTGAGGAAGGGGATAAATTTCTTGTGGTTTTGAGATAATAAAGTATTTGTATTGGTATTGTGCCTGGATAGGGGAAGGCAGTCAAACTTTTTGATTAGTTTCAGGAGAGGTTTGGGAGCATTTTTCGAAAAAAAAAATTATTAAAAAACAGAAGTACAGCTTGTTGGTTCTAGAATACACAACTAAATAATTCGAAAGGGGGATGTTTTTTTGTGTTTTTTAATATTTTTTAAAGTGTCTATTGGAAAACAGAAGTAGGGGGATGGGGGTGGCAGTTTTAGAGTGCATATTTGAATAAGGGGGGGGGGGGGGGATGTACTGGGAGACGGTGAGGGTGCGTTACATGAAAGGGGCTGTTTGAAAGGAGAGAGTATGTTCAGGTCAGTTGGAATGAGTGTGTATATAAGGTGTATTTGTGCTGTAGATAAATCAATGGAATTGGTAACCACAGATGGCACTTGTCAGTGTGTGCTACATTGTGCAACCAGCACAAAAATTGCATACCCATTGTTTGCGCTGTGTGGCTTTTTTTTTTAGGGTGTGTAGTGAAAAATAGCACTTGCTGAAATAGCAACATGAATGATTAAGTGTTGTGTGTGTGTGTGTGGTGTGTGTGTGTGTGTGTGTGTGTGTGTGAGTGTTGGTGTGTGTGTGTGTGTGTGTGTGTGTTAGTAAGTAAAAAGAAATCTCTTGAATAGCTGGCTATGCAGATGTAACCAACATGAACTGTGAAAAACTTGCCTTTACTCTCGAAAGGATGGAAGTAGGAGCACTGGAATATCCCATGTAAATAAACTGGGTTTTTTTTTCTCTTTAAAAAAAATCTGTGTACCTTGCATTGGAAAGCTCTTTTCCTAATTAGTTTTTTTTTTCAAATCTGAAATAAGAAAATCATTTCTGCCTTTCATTTTATAGTAGGTACAATACTGCAGCCATCTTGTAGTGTATGGTGTGTTGTCCTGTTACCTTATTTCCTTGTTCTTTGCTTTGCCATGTCGGGGGCATGGACCCTGGTCATATCACTCCCACCCAGTCCATTGATAGACTTAACTACCCCATCTACATCTTTTCCAGTAGTGTTTGATTTACATTGTTAGTGCGAATGTTCACCATTACAACATTTTTTTAAATGTTAAAAAAAAACCCACCTGGGAAACAAGAGGTTGGATGACTTAAAATATAACCTGAATGAACAAACCAGAAAGATTTTTTTAAAAAGGAAGATTAACAGAAGAAGATGAGAAAGAGAGGAAAGAAGTGGGGTGTAGGAGGGGGGAGTATTTGAGGCCCCACAAAGAAGTCTGGTTGTATGTGGCAAGACAAAGTGAAAGATTTTACATCAATCACTGCTAATTGCTGCTTGATTTCTTATCTGCCTCTTAGTATTAGTCCTATCTTTACTGTACTGTTCTCTCGTTTGGGTTTTTTCTCCAAGTATGGACTTAACTTCAAATGATGCTTTTTAAATTCCAGTGTACGAAATGTTGAGAAATAATGAATGACAGCAGGTCACTGTTATAACAGTGTGGTACAGGTTGAGTGTGTGTGCGCGGGTTTTTTGGTTTTATTTTGGTTTTGCAATTCTTTGTGCTTTTCCTTTTATGCTCTTATGAAGCATGGGTTGTGTAAAACTAGACAATGTTTTTAGTATGTGTGTGGTTTTTATCTTAGTGATTGGTCATAAACTATTTACAAGCATTTGTATGAAACACTTGGCTGTATTATTCTTTTGCTTTAAATCAATTTATTCAAGTAGAAGAAAAACGTTTATTTCAGCAAGGAATGCTGGACAGTAGTCTTGTATTTGAAACGCTTGCCTTGTCCACTTCTCTCGTCATTTACATTGTACTGAAACATTTAGCATAGTTTTCTTGGATTTAATTACCAAAAGAGGACGTTCTTGCTTTTTTTTTTGGATTTGATGCACTGAGTGCAGAGTAAACCAGTGTATCACTGATGCCCCTTTTCATTTTCATTATGTGCTTTTTGTTTTTATATAATTTCCTTGCATCATCGTCATCGTCATCGTCATCGTCACCATCACCATCATCATCGTCACCATCACCATCATCATCGTTACCTCATCATCATCATCATCATCATCACCACCATCATTATCACCATCACCACCATCCATTATTATCACCACCACCACCATCATTATTATCACCATCATCACCACCATTATTATCACCATCACCACCATCGTTATCACTGTCACCACCATCATTATTATCACCATCACCACCTATCATTTATCACCATCAGTATCTTATTGTCATCAGTATCATCGTTTCACCATCAGTATCATCATCATTATCACCATCAGTATCATCATCATTATCAGTATCATCATTATCATCATCAGTTTCATCATCATTATCACCATCACCACCACATCATTATCACCATCAGTATCATCATCCTGATCACCATCAGTATCATCATCCTTATCACCATCAGTATCATCATCATTATCACCATCACTATCATCTTTATCAGTATCCCATCAGTATTATCATCATTATCAGTATCATCATCATCGTCATCAGTATCATCATCTTATCGTCATCAGTATCATCATCCTTATCACCATCAGTATCATCATCCTTATCACATCAGTATCATCATCATTATCACCATCAGTATCATCATTATTATCACCATCAGTATCATCATCCTTATCACCATCAGTATCATCATCCTTATCACCATCAGTATCATCATTCATCAGTATCATCATCATCACCATTATTACCATCAGTATCATCATCATTATCACTATCAGTATCATCATCATCAGTATCATCATCATTATCACCATCAGTATCATCATCAGTATCATCATCATTATCATCATCAGTATCATCATCCGTATCACCATCCGTATCATCATCTTTATCACCATCAATATCATCATCCTTATCACATCAGTATCATCATCATCAGTATCATCATCATCAGTATCATCATCATTATCACCATCAGTATCATCATCATCAGTATCATCATCATTATCACCATCAGTATCATCATCATTATCACCATCAGTATCATCCTTATCACCATCAGTATCATCATCCTTATCACCATCAGTATCATCATCATTGTCATCAGTATCATCATCCTTATCACCATCAGTATCATCATCATTATCACCATCAGTATCATCATCCTTATCACCATCAGTATCATCATCATTATCACCATCAGTATCATCATCATATTGTCATCAGTATCATCATCTTATCACCATCAGTATCATCATCCTTATCACCATCAGTATCATCCTTATCACCATCAGTATCGTCATCCTTATCACCATTAATATCATCATCATTATCGTCATCAGTATCATCATCATTATCACCGTCAGTATCATCATCATTGTCGTCATCAGTACCATTATCGTCATCAGTATCATTATTGTCATCAGTATCATCATCATTATCACCGTCAGTATCATCATCATTATCGTCATCAATATCATTATTGTCATCAGTACCATTATCGTCATCAGTATCATTATCGTCATCAGTATCATCATCATTATCGTCATCAGTATCATCATCATTGTCATCAGTATCATCATCATTGTCATCAGTATCATCATCCTTATCACCATCAGTATCATCATCCTTATCACCATCAGTATCATCATCCTTATCACCATCAGTATCGTCATCCTTATCACCATTAATATCATCATCATTATCGTCATCAGTATCATCATCATTATCACCGTCAGTATCATCATCATTATCGACATCAATATCATTATTGTCATCAGTACCATTATCGTCATCAGTATCATTATTGTCATCAGTATCATCATCATTATCGTCATCAGTATCATTGTCATCAGTACCATTATCGTCATCAGTATAATTAGTGTCATCAGTATCATCATCATCATTATCGTCATCAGTATAATTATTGTCATCAGTATCATTATTGTCATCAGTATAATTATTGTCATCAGTATCATCATCATTATCGTCATCAGTATCATTTTGTCATCAGTATCATCATCCTTATCGTCATCAGTATCATCATCCTTATCACCATCAGTATCGTCATCCTTATCACCATTAGTATCATCATCATTATCGTCATCAGTATCATCATCATTATCGTCATCAGTATCATCATCCTTATCACCATCAGTATCATCCTTATCACCATCAATACCATCATCCTTATCACCATCAGTATCATCATCATCATTGTCATCAGTATCATCATCCTTATCACCATCAGTATCATCATCCTTATCACCATCAGTTTCATCATCCTTATCACCATCAGTATGATCATCCTTATCGTCATCAGTATCATCATCCATATCACCATCAGTATCATCATCCTTATCACCATCAGTATCATCATCATTATCACCATCAGTGTCATCCTTATCGCCATCAGTATCATCATTATCGTCATCAGTATCATCATCAGTATCGTCATCAGTATCATCATTATCGTCATCAGTATCATCATCATTATCGTCATCAGTATCATCATCATTATCGTCATCAGTATCATTATCCTTATCACCATCAGTATCATCATCATCGTCGTCATCAGTATCATCATCCTTATCGTCATCAGTATCATCATCCTTATCATCATCAGTATCATCATCCTTATCATCATCAGTATCATCATCATCATCATTATCGTCATCAGTATTATCATCATTGTCATTAGTATCATCATCCTTATTGTCATCAGTATCATCATCCTTATCACCATCAGTATCATCATCCTTATCACCATCAGTATCATCATCCTTATCACCATCAGTATCATCATCGTCACCATCAGTATCATCATCATCATCACCATCAGTATCGTCATCATCATTGTCATCATTATCGTCATCATTATCACCACCATCATTATCATTGATATCATCATTATTATCATCACCATCATCATTATGTTGTTGTTGTTATGATGATGATGATGACTGTCGTCGTCGTCGTCGGCATCATCATCATCATCATCGTTATTATTGTCTAGGGGGGTGTTACCCATTCTACCTATTTTAAAATATTTTTTTTGTACCCATCCACCTATAGATCATTATTCACTATATATATCGTGATGTAATTAAAGTTTGTTGCGTTTAAAATAATTAACAGGTGTCATAAGTTTCTTTTTTGATTACACAGTGTGTGTGTGTGTTGTGTGTGTGTTGTGCTGTGTGTGTGTGTGTGTGCATTCGAATTTGCTGAAACTGTAAATTGTTATTGCTTGTGTTTTGTATAGTTGAATGGAAAGGCTTTGATTTGTTTTTACAGATATAGCACGATACAAATTCATGTATTTATTATCATTATTATTATTATTATTATTATTATTATTATTATTATTATTATTATTATACTTAAGTTTGCAATTTCATCAACTTGAATGAAATTATTCAGAAAGGTTGGTAACAATGGGATAACAATCTGTTGGTTTATGACTTTTTTTGGTAGTGACTTTGTTTTGCTCATGAAGTATTTGCCTGTCCTGGGCTGATTTAAAAAAAAAAATTCTTTTATTATTTTTTTTCTTTTTTTTCGTCTGGCTGATCTTTTTTAAAATTTAGTTTTATTTCTTTTATCATTTTTATTATTATTTTTTTTTCTTTTTTTTTGTCCAGGGCTGATCAATTCCCCAGCTGTCAGGGACATGGGTTTGTTGTGTGATTTCTATTCCACAAGTGGGTTGCTTGACTGTACTTTCATATTTATTTTATTTTATTTTTTATTTTATACCACTTTATGTCACAGCAGATTTATTTCTCTGCGTGAAATTCGGGGCTGCTCTCCCTTGGGAGAGCGCGTCGCCCCAAGTGCAGCGCCCTACCCATTTTTTTTCTTTTCCTGTCTGCAACTGTATTTGTTTCCCTAGCAGAGTGGCTTTTTTCTACAGAATTTTGTCAGGGACTTGTTGCTGTGGGTTCTTTTACGTGTGCTAAATAATGATGTGTAACACACGGGACCTCGGTTATCGTCTCATCCCCTCTCGATAAACAGCAAACCCCTAAGTGTAACCAAAACATTGTTTTCGAAACATACACCCCCCCCCCCTCCCCACTCTGCTTTAAAAAAAAAGAAGTACACAATAATTTTTAAATGTATATGTTCAGTAATAGTAGGTTTTTGGTTGTTTTTTTTTTGGTGCAATTGGTGTTTAACAATTTGCCAGTGGCTTGTAAGTGTGTTGAAAGTATTGGTTGTTTCCTTACTGTGTTAGTGCACCTCATTTAAAGACATTGTTTTTGGTCATGAACCTAATCAAGCTTGTTCTAGAATCCCAATCGGAAATGTTGAGTGAATAAACTTTTACCTCAATTTTTAAAAAATATTATATCCTATGTGATAAAAAGCTAAGCTTGCCTATCTGAATGAGTGGAGAAAACGTTGCATGATCCTTTAGAAGATCAGCCAAAGAGATGTTATTATTTTAACCAGTATTGCTTCCACTTTTTCTCTGTTGTTGTATCGTAGCTGTATTGTGAATGTTTTCTATTTTCATATTTTGTGCTATTCATTGTGTTATGAATTTTTGTTGTATTTTTCACACGCCCACATATGCAAGCTTTGATTTTGTTAAATTTCATGTACCCCTCGGGAGGGGGGGAGGGTCTTGAAATAAAATCTTGAATATTAAATATTCATAACGGTAAAATCAAGTGGTGAGCACACACCATTGGATTAGCACTTGATTACCCAAACTGACTTTCTTTCCTAGGAAAAATGCAAGTTTTGCATAACTCTGGTGTTTCGCACTTATATTAGTCGGGATGTTATGTGCTTTCCAGCTGTGAAGATAACATGGCTGGAATAAATTGAATGCAGGTGCTTTGATTTGTTTTTGCACGTATAAATTCCTTAATATCATTATTATTGATTTAGCTTTTGTCACTTCTATGTTTTAAAGGCATGAACATGTCAAATGATGGTTAGAGAATTCAAAAGCAACAAAAGTCAGTTGATGGGTTCTTGTGTCACTGCTGGTCGGAGCATTGGGAAAATCCTACCTCCCCCTTCAGCCAAAAACGCTGGAGTTAGGGTTGGGTAGCCGGCTCACAGCAGAACAAAGTGAAAATTGAAACTTAAGTATATTGTCCAAACTTGATGGAATGTTATACAAATGAGCACGAGATTTGTATGAAAAATAAAACAACTTGACCAAGGCCTTTATGAGTTCAATTTATGACTGTATTTACAAATGTAGAGTATGTTCAAGATCTTGGATGCATACACACTCCTCCTCCTCCTCCTGTCTCTGTCTTCCCGTCTGTCTGTCTGTCTGTCTGTCTGTCTGTCTGTCCTGTCTCGTCTGTCTCGTCCGTCCGTCCGTCGTCCGTCCGTCCGTCCGTCCGTCCGTCCGTCGTCCGTCCGTCGTCTCTCTCTCTCTCTCTCTCTCTTCTCTCTCTCTCTCTCTCTCTCTCTCTCTCTTTTCTCTCTCTCTCTCTCTCTCTCTCTCTCTCTCTCTCTCTCTCTCCATTTACCTATCATTTAGTTGTGTAATGTGGTAGAAGATGAGGAACATTTTATAAAAAAAATATTTATGAAGATCTAAGGCATAAATACTTAGTCCCCAACGATCAGCCATACATGAATTTGCTGAAATACGGTTCTGTATCTACCATTTGTAAGTTAAGTTTATAGTTTTTCAATGCCTTAAAAGTAAGGCAGGATTTTGTCGAAAACTTGGAGTATTGACAGGAGAATACCAGTATTTAGAATAGGTCATTGTTTAATTGAAAAGGACCCATGTTCACACTTGTTATGTTTTGGCAGTCGCCACTTGTAATTATTATGAGTTTTTTTGTTTTGTTTTGCCATGCTTTGTCAACCCCATTCTTGGGCTGGTGGCTTGAAGAATACATTTGTTCGCTGTTCATTTATCTATCATTGTCAGTATCTCAATCTTTACTTACATGAAATAATTATACTCGATTAGTCCGACCATTCAGATGTACTCAAATCCTGTCAGAAATAAATCTGCATGCACCGGATACATACTCTTTAGTACATTCAAGCTGTGCCTAGTGGTTAGGCGTTGTACTCGTATCTAAAGGTTGCGGGTTCGATCCCAGCTATTCCGCTATGGCGTTGTGCCCTTGGAAAAGGCACTTTACGGCTATTTTCTCACCCCACCCAGGTGTAAAAAGGGTACCAACCTTGTGTTGGGGGTTAACCTGCGATAGACTGGCGTCCTATCCAGGGGGGAGTCTATGACTCTCAGTCGCTTAACGCCACAGAAACGGGATAAGCACCGCTGATGAGCCTTATGGCTCGGGACAGACTTTAACTTTTAACTAACATCAAGCACACGTTACACACTGAAAATCTTCAGTTCCCCAAAGCATGGATTGAAACCTATTCAAAGCGATGCAAAATCATTGTAGAACATATCATCAGATTTATGGAAATTGGGCCTGCCTGCACAAGTGTTGATGTTGCTGTCAAACTTGAAGAATTCGCTGCTTTGATGCCGAGATTTTCCTGTCGGGATGCTGAAGGCTCTTTCAGTATTAAAGAGCATAACTGTCTTTCTGGAACTTCTGTACTAGAAATTTCCCCTTTTTTATCATTCACTTTTTTCCCTGTAGATATCCCATCATCTTCCAGCCTCTTTTTCTCTCTTGCTTATTTTAATGATAATAATCATAGATGGAATTTATATAGCGCTATATCTTGCAATAACAAATCAAAGCGCTTGTCTTCGACCTGTGCAACACACACGCAATCAATAACATATTGATAGTTTTAAGCAAATTCGAGTACTTAATACGCCTACCCAGTCCGTTCTTCTGCCTTTTCCATGTCAATCTTTAAAATATTTTCTTTTCATGCGTATGATATTTAAGCCTGTATTGTTGTGTTCTGGGGACCAGCTAGTGATTTTGTAACCACAGGGATGGGCACAGAATGTTTCATTCTGCAGTGACATTTGTCCATATGGCACTTTTATCATGTCATTGTACCTTGAAGTGTTTTTTCACTCGGTTTTTTTTTGGTAACCTGGGAATTTATTTATTTATTCTTTTGTATCGAGGATAATGGAATAAGCAGCCAGGTGCTTTTTTTTAACAACCAGTCCCGTGTGTATGCAGTTTTGTAAATCGTTGTCATCTGTTCCCACCGGCACACAGTGATGAATTTAGTAGAAGGGCTGGCGCTCTCAGCAGGGCCTGGCTTTGTTAGTCTTAAGGAGTAGAATAATTAATCTGCAGGGAGTAGCTAGCAAGAGTGCAGCTGAAACCTCCCTCCCCCCTCCACACACACACGCACACACAGACACACACACACAGACACACACACACACACACACAGACACACACACACACACACACACACACACACACACACACACACACACACACACACACTACAGGACACAACATACACAGACAGACACAAGACAGACACAGACAGACAGACAGACAGACAGACAGACAGACCAGAACAGACACAGACACAGACACAGACACAGACAGACACACAGACACACAGACACAGACACAGACACACACACACACAGACACACAGACACCACAGACACAGACACAGACACAGACACACACACACACACACACACACACACACACACACACACACACCACACACACACACACACACACCGCACAAATACAGTTGCAACAACTTTTCTCTTTATTTTGTGGAGGGAAAAGAAAGGACGAACACAAAGTGTATCACAAACTGTAAAGATATCAGTAAAGGTACGTAGAGTAATATATATATATATATATATATATATATATATATATGCCAAAGTGTATAGCCTCGTGCGCCCGCGCGCGCGTGTGTGTGTGTGTGTGTGGTGTGTGTTGTGTGTGTGTTCACTTGCGTGTGTGAGTACGTTGGGATTCGCCAGGACCATGGATTGCTGTTGATTGCTTGTGTGATGTATAGGTCGAATGCAAGCGCTTTGATTGTTTTCAAGATATAGCGCTATATAAGTTCCATGTATCATATCATATCATATATATATATAATATATATATATAATATATATATATATATATATTATTATTATATATGTGTGTGTGTGTGTGTGTGTGTGTGTGTGTGTGTGTGGGCGTGCCTACATACGTGCGTGCGTACCTACACACGTGCGTGCGTGCCTACACACGTGCGTGTGTGTTTATCTAATTAATTTTTTTATTATCTATTTTTTATATCAAGGATAATGAAATAAGCACTCCGTGTTTTTACATCCGGTCCCCGTGGGTATGCACGTATGTGTGTGTGTGTGTGTGTGTGTGTGTGTGTGTGTGTGTGTGTGTGTGTGTGTGTGTGTGTGTGTGTGTGTGTGTGTGTGTGTGTGTGTTATGAGTGTGTCTGTGTCTGTGTTTGTGTATACATACAAACGCACGCCAGCATGCGTGTTTGCCCAACCTCATGAACGTATGAAAAAATCATTTTGTAAGACTTTCGAGACACTCGGAAAAAATAGCGTCACAACATTGAACTCCAAAATAAATCAACATAGAAATAGTGTAGCATAAAGTTAGAGGGGGGTGGATTTAAAAAGACATCACAGAAGTTTATTTTATATATATATATATATATATATATATATATATATATATATATATATATATATATATATATACATATATATATATTCTGTGATATAAAAGCCCTGCTTTGAATTGCTGGGGATCGAACACACTGAATTCACAAAACAAGTCGAAGAGCACACTGAAAGCAGGAAAACTAGTAAGAAAATACAGGAACGATTTACTCAATATTGATGTTGTCGCATTTTGTCAATGACCCCCCCCCCCCCTCCTCCCCATTTACTAGTTGTTTTTTTCTTCGTGGAGTCTTGTGACATTTTCAACAGCTATCAAATTTATCACGATCTGTTTGAAGTGAGATCCTTCACTCAAAGAATAGACCACCCTTTTCCCGTGTGGAGCTCTGTATTAACGGTTTCAGGCCCCGGAATGTTTTGTCCTTACTTGGTACAATCGCGAAACAGCAAGAAACAATTATCTGGGGTCAGTTTCCGGCTTGCAGAATCTCAGGAATGGACCACCAGCATCGCTGAGCTGAGGTCGGGAAGATTCTCAGATAACCAGCATCATCTGCTGTTTGGTGGCATACTAGACCTACATGTATTGCCGATTTGATTCGAATTTGATAAAGCGAAATAACTTTTTTTTTTCTTACCATGCAAAGTATCTTAAAAAAATGTTTGTGCTATAATAAATTGTTCCAGAATATCAGACTGGCTTGTAAGCACTGTCATGTATCTGTTTGTCTATGAGTTTACGCTTGGTAAAAAGGGTTTATATTCATTTGGTGGTGGCCGGTAAAAGTCAGTTTGTAACAAACCAGAACACGGCCACAGAATTATATATTTTTCTTTTTTCCCTTTTTTTTTTCGGTAGCAACCCTGACTGTTCCTGTGTCAGCAGCTCCAGAAGTGAACACGTGTTAGTGTTAGGTGCATGATAGTCTTCCCCTGAGAGTAAAAGCAGGCATAAATAAATC
>CM060336.1:15557996-15568569 GCA_030674155.1 Stramonita haemastoma
TTTCCTTCCTCTATTGTCATTCCTCTTCCGGTCTTATAACTAACCGTACATTCCTTTCCTTTTTCCTGTATTCCTCTTATTCTGGTGTTTTCCCCCTACATCTCTTCCTTTTCATTTGCCTTCCATTCATCTTCCTGTCCCTTTTCATCCATTCTCCTGTTGTTTTTTTTTGTTGTTTTTTTTTCGTTCCTCTTCCTGTTGATTTTACTTCTTCATTCCATCCCTCCCCCTCCCCCCTCCACTGCTTCTCTATTTCTCTTCAGTTCGTTTCCATTTCCCCTCATTCTTTCTCCTCTTTTTCTCCCGTTCCTTTCTCTTCATCTGTTTCCCCAATTCCTCTTTCACCCCCCCCCCCCCCTATTTCTTCCTCTCATCTTCCATTCCTCTTTCTTAGTGTTCCTTTCATTCCGTTCACTTTATTTTTTTCTTCCTTTTCATCTTTCTTCCATACTTTCTTCCTCTTTTCTTCCTCTCCCCTCTCTCTCTTTTTTGTTCATTCCATTCTTCTTCTTCACTCTCACGCTTTCTGCCTCGCATCTCCATATTCCGCACCCCTAGCCTCAACTCATCCATCTCAATCTATATACAACAACAAGTGCAAGAAAACAGTGTGGCAAAACAACAACAACCGAAAGGAAATTACAAATGTGGGAAAATAAGAAAGGTGGCAAACACATAAAGAAATGCAAGGAAGAAACATTTCTTATTCTTAAACAGGTTTGGTTTGAATTCTAAACCCGTTGATCCAGGCTTTCGGGAAGTGCTTGCATACACTATTATGGAGTTGATTCCATCTTTGGACAAAGTAACAAGATAGGCAAAAACTTCTCGAGGTTCCTATGTACCCTGAACGTTAGATATACACATGCAGGTAAAAGAATCCCGAAATAAAATTCCCAAACAGTAGGGATCTCATACCTAATTTTAGCAACACGAAAACGAAATTTGTCAACCACCTTGGTGCGGTGATTTTATACAGTGGACTGTCGCTGAGGCGTCGTGGGTTTGATTCTGACCCGACGCATGATTTAGCGGGGTTTGATTCAAAACTGAGCATACTGAGGGATCAGTTGAAAGACTGGTCCACACACTGGGTAGGTAGGGTATTGTTGACATTACAGATGAAAATTTTAATGGTTTTTCAGTAAACCTGACTCACACCTCTGAAAAGGGTCCGTGTTCCTTGGGACACCGAGGACATAGTATAAATCACTGAGCACACCAGCGCCATGTAACCTCAAATCTACCGCGATTTCGATCGTTATATCATGGGGATCATTCCCATCGATAATCCTGCAATTCACACATTTTTCAAAAAAATGAAAATGGGGAGAAGGGGGGGGGGGGGGGGGGGGGGGGGGGGGGGGGGGGGGGGGGACAGCTCATGCCCTGGTTGCATGTTTACCACAATACGTTTTCTTTCCAACTTCAGTACTAATGGTCAGTTCGTGTCCAAGTTTTCAGAGTGAACAGAACCACGAAGGGACACATGAGGAATAAAAGTGGTCAGAACTAGCATTCTAGAACAGGTATCTCCATCAGTCTAGATACCACGTCTAAGCTTTGATAGCTAGCAGGGGGCTTGGCAGTGAAGTTAGAGGTTATCTTGTCCCAAGTGTGTTGGATCAGAACAAGCACCACCAAAAAATGACCCAGCAGCAGTGCAGGGCCTGTTTTGTCTGGTTGCCTGTAAGTGATCTAATCCCCACCGCTCTAGCCTTGTGGATTTCTGGTTGCCTAGGCACAAACAGAACGAGCTTTGGTGGTGGCTATATGAGAAGAGCTTGGGACGAATAGCATGGGAGTAACAACATCGTACTAACTCATGGTCTGGGCAGTCATCCCTGTATCACTACCCCCCATCCCCTTTAAAAGAAAAGGAAAAATAACAACAACCAACAAAAACGGTGGATGTCAAATAGTTGGATAACTAGATGATCAACAAAACAAACGAATCAAACAAAGAGGAATATTCTTCACGTGCCCCTAATCACAGTAGAACCGTAAGTTGCACTATACACCAACAGTACTTTTTTCATATCTACTTCATTTAGTTCATCAAATCTAAACCAAGCAAATGTTTGATTCTATTCAGATAAGGTTCATCAAAAGTGCTCGCTAACAGGTTCACAAATCTGATCAACGACTAACAAAGTTTTAGATCCTCTTATACAACGAAGAGAAAAACACATCTGAAGATCTACCAGGAAAACCTCGACAGTCTCTCTCTTTTCCTCCTAACCCCACAGATCCTGATGGCCCCCCCCCCCCCCCAAAAAATCCCAACAACACAGTGGAGACTCTCTCACAGACCAGTCTATCCCTGACAACGCCAAACGTTTGTGCCCTAACAGACACGGATGAAGCAGGTCCTGATCACATGCCTGTAGCGCCCGTACCGGTGGTGCCCGTTCTGTGATCACATGCCCGTGGTGCCCGTGCCCGTGGTGCCGGAGCCGGTGCCCCCAGAGCTGGAGCTGTGGTCGCTGGAGCTGAAGAAGGTCAGGCCTCGGCGCTTGAGGCCCAGCAGGGTCAACAACTCCTGTCGGAAGCGGCGACCGCTGAGGCAGTAGAGGAAGAAGTTGATGGAGGAGTTGATGATGACGCCCAGTTTGGCCACCGCGAAGGCTTCGTCAATGATGTTCTTGTCAAACTGTGGATGGAGAGATTGATTGATTTGATTTGATTTGATTTGATTTATTCTTTTATATCGAGGAATAATCTTTATTTTTCAAGGGTTACAGAGTAAACATTATATACTTTTTTTTCACCGGATAATGGAATAAGCACTCTTGTGTGCTTTTTTACATCCAGAGAGAAACAAAAGAAGGGGGCCTCGTTAAGGGGGGAGAAGTACAGGAAGAATTATTATTCTGGTGAGCCCAGTTGTTTCAAGGCTTAAGGTTTAAATTTGTATTTGTGTTTGTATGCTACTTTTAAGTTTCACGGCAATTTTTCTGCATGAAATCTATTTTGAAACAAGTTTATTAAAGCATTTTAATGAAGGCCTTGGGAAATCCATGTGTTATAGATGAGCAACTGAGCCATTCTGGATGAGAACTTTGCATGTATTGCTGTTTTTCAAGTACCTCGCCATATAGGCGACCGTACTTCGGCTTCAGAGAATTTTTTCTCCTATAAAGGAGAGTGCCGGTTGTTAACTGAGAGGTTATGCATGTATGAGGGAATCTCAATATGATAATAAAAAAAATAGAAAGAGTAACAACATCTTGATAGAAGCCTTGGAATTTACTGTGCGTCAATAACTGACAAAAGCTTTGGCTTGGGCCAAGAATCTGTCTGTCTGTCTGTCTGTCTGTCTGTCTGTCTGTCTGTCTGTCTGTCTGTCTGTCTGTCCTGTCTGTCTGTCTATCTATATCTATCTATCTATCTATCTTATCTATATACACAATAGAAAACGGCATCAATACGATACAACATCATCAATACAATCTCAAGAATTTTGCAGAGAAAAATGGGGTGAGCGACTCACCCCGTCTGGCATGAGCATGTAGAAACACTGGGTGATGCACTGGCAGCCCAGGAGGAACAGGAAGGTGAAGGTCACGATGAGCAGCAGACGTGTGATCTGGTTTTCAGAGTGACGGGACTTGTCCGCTGCTTGCGCTGTCTTCTTGGAACTCATTTTGCGGTTCGTTTTTCCAATCTGATGAACGGAATTGACAGAAAAAATGTTTATTTCTAGGGAACGTTGCAGATTTAATTTTAAATGTGCCCAGTAAAGTGTGAGTTTTTGTGCACACCAGCTAATACTATAATTATCATATAATTTTCATGATTTTTAAGTTATTCAAAGTGCTTTTATAACACACACAGTGTCACAACACCACACCACACACACACACACACACACACACACACACACACACACACCACTCACACAACATATCTGTCTAACATCACTTTTTAATGGATAGACCTTAATCAAACACACACACACACACAACACACACACACTTACACACACTTACACACACTTACACACACACATACACTTACACACACACACACTTACGACACACCACACACCTACACACACACACACCCACACACCACACCCACCCCCACCGCCCACACACACCATTCACACACTCCTCACTCCCTCTCACCTTGGAAATAATCAACGGTTCAGCGTGAAGACAGTAAACCAGGGCACCAGCACCAGAAAGATGCAGTGGATCCAGAACTCGTAGCGAATGCCCCTTCTCCTTTCTGGAACTCGGTCTTCATGAGGGCGTTTCCAGTGCTGTTGGCGTTCCAGTCCCAGTTGACCTCGAAGGACCAGAAATGAGGCAGGTTGATGAGGAAGCAGAGGCCGCTGATGAGCCTATGCCCACGTTGGCCCGCGTTTCGTTGCAGTACTCCTGTAGGAGGGAGGGAGGATTTGATGAAACAAGTTGTACTGACTGCGTGAGTGAGATGGGAAGGCTTGGAATAGCTGAGCCAAAGTAAAGGGCAAAGGCGAGATAAGGTAAGGCAAGGTGAGGTAAGGCTAAGGCGAGGGTAAGCTAAGGCGAGGTAAGGTAAGGTAAGGCAAGGTGAGGGTAAGCTAAGGCGAGGGTAAGCTAAGGCGAGGTAAGGTAAGGTAAGGCAAGGTGAGGGTAAGCTAAGGCGAGGGTAAGCTAAGGCGAGGTAAGGTAAGGTAAGGCAACTGGCAAGGCAAGGTAAGGTAAGGCATGGCAAGGAAGGGTAAGGCAAGGCAAGGCGGGGTAAGACAAGGGAGGGTAAGACAAGGCAAGGTAAGGTAAGGTAAGGCAAGGTAAGACAGAGTAAGACAAGGCAAGGCAAGGCAAGAAAAGGCAAGGCAATGTAAGGTAGGGTAAGGCAAAGCAGGGTAAGACAAAGCAAGGCAAGGTAAGGTAAGGTAAGGCGAGGTAAGGTAAGGCAAGGCAAGGTAAGGTAAGGTAAGGCAAGGCAAGGTAAGGCAGGACAAGTCAAGTCAAGTCAAGTCAAGCCAAGCCAAGCAAACTCAACCTAGGAGAACCCAATTTAACACAATAAAACCCCATCAAAACCCACCCAACCAAACCCTATTCAAACACTACCTAATGTTACACACCACACCACACCACACCGCGCCACAACCCAACCAAACCTCAACCACACTGCACTTGCACCTCCCCGCACTACACCACAACCACCCCCCACCCCCTCTCACCGTCACCTATCCCATCCAACCATAACCTTACCTGCCCCGCCCCCCCCCCCCCCCCAACCGCACTTCCACTGTATTTTTAGCCTTAAAGATAAGGCAGACCATAACATGCAATGCAGCACAAGACAATCCAGCCCAATCACACCCCATCACCACACCACACCACTCCACACTACCTCACCCCCCCCACCCCTAGAGAGTGACAAAATCCACACCAATTCTTTGACCACAGTAACCTACCCCCCAACCACACCACACCACACCACCCACACCACACCACACCACACCACCACACCACACTACACCACACTCACCACACCACACCCCTCACACCACACCACACCACACTACACCACACCACACCACACCACAACCACACCACACACCACACCACACCACACCACCACACCGCACCACACCACACCACACCAAACAGCGCCTCACACCACACCACACCTCAGCACACCACCTCACCCCCACCCCTAGAGAGTAACAAAATCCACACCAGATCTTAGATCAAAGCACAAGACTCCCAGACCCCACCCCCACCCCCCACCAAGACTCCCCACCCCTAACCCCCACGAGGAAATATCTACGAACTCCAGAAACCTACACATACCTTAGCCTTGGTGATGAGACAGACCATGATGAAGCGATCCACGGTGACGCCCACCATGAACCAGATGGAGCAGACGATGGAGAGGAAGAAGAAGGGGTAGCCCAGGTAGGCGTAGATGAAGGCGTAGGCAGGGCTGTTGACCAGCTCCGGGTGCAGCATCTTCACCGTGTCCGTCAGGATGAAGAACAGCAGCACCCCTATGTCTGCTACCGCCTGAAAACACAACACTCCAGACTCCAGACTCCAGAATACTTTGATGTCTCAACTTGAAGAAATTATGAGTGACATTCTAAAATTACAATTAGGCCTAAACCGCATGCATTGTTAAACAGAAGAAAAAGTAGAAAAGCAACACAGTATCTTAAAATCGACAAGACCCTGCGTCATATGTAACACACGTGCGCGCGCGCGCGTGCACACACACACAAACACACACACACACACACACACACACACACACACACACACACACACACACACACACACACACACACACACACACACACACACACACACACACACATATACACATAAAATTAAAGACCACACGCTCGCGCGCATACACACACACACACACACACATACACACATATCAATAGTACTTAACAGTAACAAGGCAAAATTATAACACAATAATTATTTAAACACATCTAATACAATATCTCATCAGCATACTCAATGCATATATTACCGGTACAAGTATTCCTACATTAAAATACAGAACACCGTTGTCTGCAGGTACTGACTAACAATGAACCATTCCAGTGACGTGGAGAGTAAGGGGGGGGGGGAAGGGTTGGTATGCTGCATGGGTAACGTCTTGCCTTCCATACTTACTTACTTCGGGTCTTTCAGATGAGACTAAAACCGAGGCCCCGTGTGCGACCGCACGCAGAACGTCTTGCGCACACGTTAAATCCTGTTCCGCTTTTCGTAAGAGTAGGCCATTGTGTGCCGGTGGGAACAGATGACATTTACAAAACTGCATACACACGGGGACTGGATTTAAAAAAGCACAAGAATGATTATCCCACTATCCTCGATATGAAAGAATAATATAAAAAAAAGGACCATTCTAGTGGCGTGGAGGGGGTGGGGGGCGGGTTGGTATGCTGCATGGGTAACGCTTGCCCTCCATACTTACTTACCCGGGCTTTGCGCTCTAAAGACTAGAGCGCAACTCCATAGTCTTCCGAGACTGATGGGTGCCTACTACTACTACTACTAGTATTAGGAGCGAAAAGTCCGGGTCGGAGTGTGCGGTGGTTTCGAATCCCGCGTTTGAGCCTAAACCTTTTCTCCCCCCCCCCCCCAATCCTTTATACTATGAGTGGTGGTCTGGGTGTTAGTCTTTCGGATGAGACGATAAACCGAAGTCCTGTGTGTTACACATTATTATTTAGCGCATGTAAAAGAAGCCCACGGCAACAAGGAGGGGGGGGGTTGTCCCGGCAAAATTCTGTAGAAAAAAGCCAACCCACTCCACCCCACTCCACTCCACCCCACTTCACTCCATCTCACCTCACCCACCCCACCCAACCCACTCCACTCCACCCCACTCCACTCCACCCCACCCACCCCACCCCAACCCACCTCACCCACCCACCCACTCCCACCCACCCCACCCACCTCACCGCAACCCAGCCCACCGCAACCCACCCACCCACCCCATCCTCACCGCAACCAAACCCACCCAGCCCAACCCAAACACACCTCCACCCACCCCCTCACCCCAACCCACTCCACTCCACTCCACTCCACCACCCACCCACTCACCCACCCCACCCCACCCCACCCAAACCCCCCCCTCACAACCTCAACCCAAACCCAATCAACCACCAAGCCGTCAGGTATCTTCCAGTCGAAGACTTCATGTGTCGCCTAGTCCACACGATGATGGACAAGATGTTCCCGATCATGCCCAGGATGACGAAGATGGGGCCCACCACCACTGAAGTGGCGTAATGCATCTTCTGAGCCGTGGACAGCATCTCCGCCATCATCTTGTCCCCCGTGTGTTCCTTCTCGATGCCGGCCCCATTGCTCTGGGGACTCCCGCCATCTTTGGTGAGGACAGCGGCTGCCGTGGTGGTGATGACATTAACGATGGTGGTCATGTCAGAGCTCATGGTTGTTGGAGCGTTGGTGTTGGTGGTTGTTGGTGGTGTTGGTGTTGGTTGGTGGTGGTGTAGTTCTGGATGTGTTCGAAGGTAGTTCTGAAATGAGGAAAACGGAGAGGAGATATTAAGATAGAAACAGATCATGGAGCACAAGTTAAGATAGGAGCAGACCATAAGACAGAACAGAAAGTAAGATAAAAGTAGAACAATAATATAGAACAGAAATTAAGATAAGAGCAGGACATGGAACAGAAATTAAGATGAGAGCAGAACATAATATTGAACAACAGAAATTAAGATAAGAGTAGAACATAGAACAGAAATTAAGAGCAGGGCAGAGCATAATATAAAACAGAAATTAAGATAAGAGCAGAACATAGAACAGAAATTAAGGTAAGAGCAGAACACAGAACAGAAATGAAGACAAGAGCAGAACATAGAACAGAAAGTAAGATAAGAGCAGAGTATAATATTGAACAGAAAAGACAGAGCACAATAGAAAACAGACATAAGATAAGACAGAACATAGCACAGAAATGAGACAAATAACGGAATAAAGACATACAAAAAATGAACAAAATCAAGGAGACAAATAAAACACGAAACCTAAACAAGGAAACTTTTAGACAGAGGTAATGCAACAAAACAAGAGACAAATAAAAAAAACACGAAACCTAAACAAGGAAAACATTTTAGACAGATGGTATCACCAGCAATATGTCTTATCTACTGTCTCCCTTTTCAAAGGCGCAACCCGACAGTGGCTGATAAAAGATTCATGCCATAGGACCATTCCTCCATTGATTCTAATCATTAACAACGTTTGATGGATCTTGAAAGAGATCGATCTGTCACCTGTATGGTGTTATTCCTTCTCCCCCCCCCCCACCCCCTCTGCCACCTCCCCTCCCCTCCCCGTTGTCAGTTAAGTGCATAGCAATCTGGAATGTAATGTATACGAAACCCCCTCCCCCAAAAAAACAACAACAACAACAACAACAACAACAACAACAAAAAACCCCAGCATGCACACAGGTGTCGTGTTTAGACACCATCCTTGAGGGGAAAAAAAAATAATGGGTAGGCACTGTACTTGTGGCGACGCGCTCTCCCGGGGAGAGCAGCCCGAATTTCACGCAGAGAAATCTGCTGTGACATAAAGTGGTATAAAATAAAAGAAAATAAGGGGACTGCCCATAGGTCCTCAACATAACAGTTTCTTCCCTTGTTCAAATTCCGGCTTGTTAAACATAGTGCATCTTGAACACACCATTAAAAAGGGGGAAAGAAAAGGTGGGGGAAAATCTCAAAACAACAACGAAAAAAGCAAGCACAAAAAAAACAAAACCATAAACAAGAAGCTAAAAAGGAACAGAAAGTGGGCGGGGGGGGGGGGGGGGGGGGGGGGGGGGGGGGAGGGGTGAGAAAGAAGAGCACATCCTGAACTAGGTAATGAGGTCATGATGGCCAGTTACAGGCTTCCATCTCTCGAACGTGACCATTACCAGGTCAGTGAGCTTTCTCCGTCCACATTTCATGGAACTCTTTGCCAGTGTCTTATTTGTCTTCCCGTGGATGTTTCTCCCTTCACATCTTCCATTGAAGACATTAATTTTAGTTCCGACCACACCAGTCATGAAAACTAATTGAAGGAAATGGTTGCCCCCTCCCGCTGATTAATTTTGTTTCCTTCGTCTTTTGTTCTGTGTCGTTTGGTTGTCTCTCTCTAATTGATGTACCCCTATTTTTGTGCGAGTTGCAAAGCCTTCTTCCAGTTTACAATCACCACACCCACCCACCCACCTCCTCACACACCACACACACATTGTCCCACACACACACACACACAACACACACACACACCACACACAACCACACACACCCACACACAACACACACACACACAACGCACATACACACACGCACACTAACACACACATTATTCATGAAGTTCTTTTTGTTCCTAGATAGAAGGCTTGATTAAAAAAAAAGAAGAAGCAAAAACGTTGCTTATTTAATGTACCATCTGGAAATAAGAAAATTTGACTTGACAAACAGAGGTAGGCAGACAGATAGACCGACCGACCGACAGACAGACAGACAGACACATCCATTGAAACAGACAGAGACAAACAAACAGAAGAGGAGGCAGACAGACTAACAGACCGTCGACCGACAGACAGACACACACCACACCACACACACACACACAAACAGCACAACACACACACAACACACTCACACACACACAGACACACACACACACAACAAACACACTAGACAGAAGACAGACAGACAAATAGAGGCAGGCAGACAGACTAAGACCGCAGACAGACAGACAGACAGACACAAACACACACACACCTGAGACAGACAGACAGACAAAATCACATTGTCGTCTTCTTCAGTTATAATGAGAAAACACGATCTTAGTTTTTACCTCGTGCCCTTTTTTCAGCCATTCTTTTCAATCCCCCCCCCCCCCCCCCACCTGATACTTATGCAAGTTGCCTTTTACTCGTTTGAAAAAAAATGTACTTAGTTATTCGTCTATTTATTTATCTGTTAATCACCTAATATATCCATTTTGTGATAAATCGTAGTATCATGGAATATGTCCCTGAGGAAGGGGGGAGGGGGAGGGAGGGAGGGAGAGAG
>CM060336.1:15571169-15573669 GCA_030674155.1 Stramonita haemastoma
AAACCAAGGTCTGTCAATCGCATTAAAAATTTAACCCAACCTTGCTTTCCAGTTGAAACCAGTCAAGCATCGCCTTCTTTGTATAGCATAGAAAAATGACAGTTGTAAAGAACAACATGTATCATGGGCATGAAAAACAGCAGACAACGGTCTATGAAGAAAATCATTAATAAACTTTAAGATCTGTATACATTGGACATACATATATCAAGTGGTATTCATTTTCACTTACATTCTTACAAAAAGGACACATTTTGTCTTGAACATTATGACTGTATCTATGACGATTATTATTCAATTTAATCTGGCTTGTGAAAAAGCAACTTTAAAGCAATACACATCAATGCTACAAATGTAAGACTCTTTTTCAAACGCTGTGAATGTGGTTTAATATTGTATGGCTACGGCAGGGAGTTGGAGATGTACATCAATTTATAGATCTACAGGTTTTTAAGCAAAGGCTAATAGATTTGTTAATTCAGGAATGGCGAAGCGTTCTTGGTGAACATGAAAGATACTCTATTTACAGATCATTCAAAACTGTGTTTGAAAGAGGAGAGAGAGAGAGGAGAGAGAGAGAGAGAGAGAGAGAGGAGAGAGAGAGAGAGGAGAGAGAGAGGAGGAGAGAGAGAGAAGACAGACAGACAGACAGACAGACAGAGACAGACAGAGAGAGACAGAGAGAGAGAGACAGAGAGACAGAAGAGAGACAGACAGACAGACAGACAGACAGACTGACTGGACAGACAGACAGACAGAGACAGAGACAGAGAGACTGACTCCATGAATGACCGAATAAAACAAACCGAAAGTTGATTTGAATACAACAAAACTACTGCATGACCAATATGATTAACCCACCCTCAGATATAACACGCTCCTTTCAATTAACAACTTCTAGGGTCACGAAATCTCGAAGAAATTTAACCTGGAATGTCTTAAACAATGACATAGGCACACAACACTACCTGTAATAAGTGTGTGCGAGACATTTTTTTCTTTAAGGAGTGGCACATGAAATAATGTTATTTTCCCATCGCTTGCTGAGACGTAGAGTACATGACAAAAATTTAATTCATTCTTTTGGATGTAAAGCCCATTGTCCTACCCGCTCTACGATAATCCGAAAATGTTTAGTATTGCATTGCACTGCATTGTATTGTATTGTATTGTATTGTATTGTTTGTATTGTATTGTATTGTATGTATTGTTTGTATTGTATTGTATTTATAGTTTTATACTGGTCTGCATTACATACCACTGTCAGTCAAATTTCTCTACGTGAAATTCGGGATGTTCTCCACCACAGTGAGAGCGTGTCGCCACAAAGTAGCGCCACCCATTTTTTTCCCCATGTAGGTATAGATGTGTTTCTCTAGGAGACTATTTTTATACAGAATTTTTTTTTTTTGGTGGGGGGGAGGGGGGGGGGCATGGACATTGTCCTTGATGCCGCGAGGTTTATTACGCAATGCGCATGCGGCTTTTCGTTTCCTCCGAAAGTCTAGTACCCAACCACCTAGTACTGTCAAAGTCGGTGGATATGGGAAAGTATTGGTTCAATCGGCGATGATACCTGTGACACCTCACTTTCTAGACAGATGCATTACCTGTGAAGCGCTCAGGTGCCCAAGCCCCCCCCCCCCCCCCCCCCTTATGTGTAACATGAACTTTGCCCTCAGCCCCCCCCCCTCCTCCCCTCCCGCGACCCCGTGAATCCTTAGGATAAGACTATTAGTCCAGCGAGTCAAGACATGCATAATATCTTTCATATACGATAAAAAAAAGTCCTTTGGATGGGACATTAAACCGAGGCCCCGTGTGCGAACGCACGCAGAACATCCTGCACACACGTTAAATCTTGTTCCGCTTTTCGTAAGAGTAGGCCATCGAGTGCCGGTGGGAACAGATGACATTTACAAAACTGCTTACACATGGGGACTGGATGTAAAAAAAAAAAAAGCACAAGAGTGTTTATTCCATTATCCTCGATATAAAAGAATAAATCGAGTCAAATCAAAAATAAATAAACCCTTTCTTTTTTGATCGTAGAAGAATAAGCATGTCTGTCTCTATAGGGATGTGTGTGTGTGTGTGTGTGTGTGTGTGTGTGTGTGTGTGTGTGTGTGTGTGTGTGTGTGTGTGTGTGTGTGTGTGTTGTAGTGGTGTGTGTGTGTATGTGTGTGTCTGTGTGTGTGTAGTGTAGTGTAGTGTGTGTGTATGTGTGTGTAGTGTGTGTGTATGTGTGTGTGTAGTGTGTGTAGTGTAGTGTGTGTGTGTGTGTGTGTGTGTCTGTGTGTCTGTGTGTCGTGTGTGTCTGTGTCTGTGTCTGTGTATTGTAGTGTTTATGTGTTGTGTGTGTGTAGTGTGTATGTGTATGTAGTGTGTGTGTGTGTGTGTGTGTGTGTGTGTGTGTGTCTGTCCGTGTTTGTGTGTGTATTGTAGTGTGTGTACGTGTTTGCGCGTGCGCGCGTGTATTGTAGTGTGTGTATGTACGCGC
>CM060336.1:15578669-15588669 GCA_030674155.1 Stramonita haemastoma
GGATTTTGCCAGGGACAACTTTTTTCGTTGCTGTGGATTCTTTTACATGCGCTGAATGTATGCTGCACACAGGACCTCGATTTATCGTCTCATCTGAAAGATTAGCACCCCGACCACCGCTCACAGTCTAGTGGATGGGGGAAAAGTTTCGGGCACAAACGGGAATCGATTCCGGACTTTTCGCTTTCTAGACAGGTGTGTTACCTCTAGACCACCGGTCTAGTTCAGTTCAATAACCACAGAGACATATCAATCGGCATCGTGTTCAACATTATCATTCATTCGGATTTATTCCTATCGAGATATGGAAATGATAGGCTAGGTGGATTAGTGGTCAAGAGGCAATGCATCCATATAGAGAGCCAAAACTTTCAGGTTCGATTCCAAGATGTTGTTGTTGTTGTTGTTGTTGTTGTTTTTCACTTCGTTCCTCGGCCTGAGGTTCACCAATGGTGAGATTTTGCTATGCCAATGTTTACCCACCATTAAGGTAGCCGCATTCCGACTTCGGGGATGATGTCTAAACACAACACCCGTGTGCATGCAGTTTTTTTTTTTTATCATTAATTTTGTTCTTACGGCACAAAATGGCCTACTCTTGCAAAAGGTGGAATGAGTTTTTTTACGTGTGAGCAAGGTGCTTTGAATGCGTTCGCACACTGGGGGTCTTCTTTTATAGGACCATCCGAAGGACTTTTGGGGACTGGAGTCAGTTCTAATGTGAACTACAGAGTTACAAATATATATATATTTTTTAAATTATTTTAATTTTTTTTTTTTTTTTTTTTGGACTACAGTACAATTAGCCGCGCTGTAGTCATAGTGGTAGGGCGTTGGATCGTAATCTAAAGGTTGTGGGTCGATCCAGCTTTCGGTTTGGCGTTGTGCTTGAAAAGGCATTTACAGCTATTGTTCACCCACCAGGTGTAAAGGTCACTTGTGTTGGGGGTTACCTGCGATAGATGGCGTCTATCAGGGGGGAGTCTATGACTCTCAGTCGCTTAGCACAGAAACCGGGATAGCACGCCTGATGAGCCTCTTAGGTCGGGACAGACTTTAACTCTCTTTTTAACAGTTACAATTCTGAAACGGGCGTCTTTTGGTGGCTCGACGCAGGTCGTCAGATGACGAGCCCAACCACAAGGCTGTCCCGCCCTCCCCAACCCCCTTCCCCATTATCTTTCATATAAAACAATTAACAGAGGTCCTGTGTGCAACACACAGTCAGTGCACGTAAATGAACCCATGGTAAACAGGACAGTTGTCCCTTGCCATTTTTTTAAAAATATATAAAAAGGCCACTCGCACACTGTAGGGTAAACAAAGACATCGAGACCGCCCCCCACCCTCCGACACACACACACACACACACACACACACACACACACAACACACACACACACACACATACACACACACACACAAACACATACAGAGGTATTTAAGCTTTTGTGGCGACGCATCCTGGGGAAGAGCAGCCCGAAATTTACGCAAAGAAATCCGAAAGTGGTATGAAAAGGTGTCCCATAACCTAATGGTTGTAAGGGAGCGAAGCATCAGAGACCTCAGCGTCTATACAGGCCCGCATATCGAGGGCGGCGCCCGCCCATATTCTCTCCCTCGCTGCTTTTACCTTCCCTGACCCTAAAGAGGGCAGGCACCCATTTAGAGTTGGGTGAACTGGAAGGACTGTACTCAAGCCAAGGCGCGCAGTCACCCATCCAACTGGTAACCACGCTCGACGCTGCTAAACTTGACTGGGGGGAAAGTGAGTTTTTTTTATATTTGATTTATTCTTTTATATCGAGGATAATGGGATAAGCACTCTTGTGCTTTTTTACATCCAGTCCCCGTGTGTATGCACTTTTGTAAATGTCATCTGTTCCCACTGGCACACGATGGCCTACTCTTACGAAAAGCGGAACAGGATTTAACGTGCTCTGACCACTGAGCTATCCCACCCCCTTTAGGGTCTAGTATAGATCTATCAATTAACAGGGTGTCTGCCTGGGAATTATTTTGTCATTCTTTCGCACAGGCAGTAGATCTATACCCGTATATACGCAGGGGAAAAATCGTGACCTTTTTTTTTTTTTTTTTGATGAAGAACTGTATGACTCTTCCGATTTCTCTCTGCTGTGACCTTTCCTTTCCGAAATGGCTGAAGTTGTAGGCGTGTTTTCCTTCCAGGTGGACCATGTCTATGACGTCACTCCTGTTTGGGGTGTCTGGTTTCCTGTTCCGGTTAGAACAATGAGAGGCGAGGAGATCCGTTAATTGGTCGAGGATCGCGTTGCTAACCTTTGACCTAGCTGTGGATTTCAGCCTGCTGATTGCTATTTTCTGCTTGAAATCTCAATATTAAAAAAAAAAATTAACGTCCATTTATTTTCATTTATTCTTCAGAGATAGGTATAATTGCTGCTGTTCTTTTGAATCAGGGAGGAATGTGTTAGTTGTGTGAATAAACGCAACACAATACCACAACACCAAACGATAAACAAAAGAACGAATACAATGGAAGTAAACTGAAGATCAATACGAAATGGGTTTTTTTTAGGGGACAGATGTATGTCAAGTCAGACTACTTGAACCATCCCACAAAGGTCAGTTACGAAACAATTCACTGACGTTGAGATTTAAGCAGAAAACTGCAAGTGGCATGCTGAAATGCACAGGAGGTCAAAGGTGAGCAATACATTTTTCGCCCCATTGATGCATAATCATCCGATTCTTTGAGAATCAGGGTGATGCGTCAATTTGAGACTATAAACCGAGGCCCCGTGTGCGAACGCACGCAGAACATCTTGCGCACACGTTAAATCCTGTTCCGCTTTTCGTAAGAGTAGGCCATCGTGTGCCGATGGGTGGGAACAGATGACATTTGTAAAACTGCATACACACGGGGACTGGATGTAAAAGCATATGATTGCTTATTCCATTATCTCGATATGAAAGAGTAATAATGAAAAATAAAAAAAAAAAAAATTGGGTGACATGAATCAAGATCTTGAACCGGTCTCAGACCAGCTGTGGAGAGATCGTCAGTAGGACTGTGACTCTGCATAGAGGTTGAAGAGAAATAGGGGAGCTTGAGCTGAGCTACTTGCCGTGAATATTAACACGACTCCCTGTCTAGTCTTTTGCACTTTATATTCTGAATGTTTTGGGGGTTTTTTTTTTTCTGAGAGGATATGTTTGCAATGAAATGACACGATAATAGTGAGAGTGATAATTATAGTGATGATGATGGTGGTGGTGGTGGTGGTAATGATGATGATGATGATAATGATAATGTTCTTGTGATTAAATATACACAAGAATGCTATAAATCGGCCAGAAATTATATATATTGTATATATATATATATTTGATATATATATATATATATATATATATATTATATTTATATATATATATATATATATATATATATATTATTATATATATATAATATATATATATAAACGAACCTGTCTGTCTACAATTGGCGCTGCGAGCAGGATGGCAGGTCAGTTTCTTTTTACTGTAACACACACACACACAGCTCAGCCGACTACCATGGCATACAACGAGGAGACAGATGTTTGTCCCCGCCTGAACTGCAGCATTTCTCCGGTGATGTGACAGATTTGTCACTTGAGGACTTCTCTGTGGAAGTGGAGCGAGTCCTGGCAGCCTACCCTATGAGAGAGGAGATGGCTGCATACTACATCTATAGCCACCTGAAGGGAGTGGCTCGTAGAGAAATACAGTTGCACAGGTTGGGGAAACCAACACCCCAGAGAAGATTATCAACATCCTCAGGGCCGTGTTTGGTGACAGGCAGCGGATCACCACTCTCCTGTCTGTTTTTTACAGTCGGGACCAGATGCCGGAAGAGTCGGTCCTGGACTACTCGCATGTGTTGAGGGACCTTGAGAGGTCCATCCACATGAGGAAGGCAGACGCCCTCTCTGACTACTTGTTGAGAGACAGGTTTATTGAAGGTCTTTCCAAGTTAGAATTAAGAAGGGAATTGCGCCATTTGGTAGGGAGGAAGCCTCAAACCACGTTCTTCCAGATTAGGATGAAGCGTTGAGATGGTTGAGAGAAGAAGAAGAAGAAGAACAAGAAAATGTGACTAGGGAAAGCGAAAAGACTTTGACTCTTGAGCAAAAACAGATATCAGTGTTAGAGGATAAGATTAGATCACTGAAAGAGTCTGTGCAGTCAATGTTAGCTGCTGTTGCTGACAAGTTTCCATGTAGGAAAAGGAAACGGAGTAGGCGGAAAAGAAAGCGAAACAAAAAGAATAACCAGCCTACCAAAGAAAACCCGGTTCAGAGGGATTCAAACCCCAAGAAAGATGTGAGGGGTTTTGAAGCAGTGACTGCTGTGTCTTTGGATAAGACAGGTATGAATCCTCTGCTAGCTTCTAGCACTGAGGATGAGTCACAGGAGGGTGGATGGGTGCTGCTGCCCACTTCACCCAAACCAGTTGTTTCTGGTTGTTCTCCATCAAGGAGAAGTAGTGGACAAAGTGAAAAATTGTCTGCCACTGTGACTGAAACAAGATCTTTGGGATCTGTGTGCAAACCAGTTGGTGTAGGTTTGCATGGTGTTGTATCTCATCCGAAAGGAGAAAAACATGGTGTTTCAAGGTCTGATGTGGGTTTGTCCCATAAGGTTCCTGACAGAGGAAAGTGGTTCAGGAAAGAGCCTTTGCCATGCAGAGATAGGTTTATGGCAAGTAGGAAAAATGGCATTCCTATCAGGGCTGCAGCATGTGCTAGCTGATGTGTGGTTGTGGTTACTAGGCATGGAATTGCAGTTGTAGTAACTATGAATGTTTTGTTCTTTTCCTTTCAGGATGTGTTGATGTAACAATGAATGATCTTATGTGCTTTTGTTTGCAAATGGTTTGAGTTTGAAGATTATTGTCGTTTTGCATATGGTTTCATGATTATGTTGGTTGGTATTTGTCATTGAATTTTTGTGTTTGTTAATGGTAACACGGGAGGCTATGAGGAAGATGATGGAATATGATGAGTATGGCAAATAGTATTTTGTTCGGTAAATCTAGTGTTGTAATTTTGAAGCCAGTCGTGGAATTGTGGTTTTGAAATAGGCCTAGTTGGTACAGGCCTAGATGGGAAATCTGAGAGTTTTTGCGAGATTTGCTTCAGAGGTTTCTCAGATTGGTTAGTTCTCAGTTTCTCTGTCAGAAGAGAAAGGTGTTTTTTTTAGCATGCCATATTGGCTATGTTGTTGATGAGGACTGTAGACATGCAATGAGGACATTGCATTTAAAAGCTTGGGGAGTGTGTTATAGTGTGCACTTTAGACACTATAACTAGACACTATGTTGGACTACAACCCTCTCCTACCCCCCCCCCCTCCTCCTTCCCCTTCTCTTCTAAGAGTGTTACAGGGGCTGGCATAAAGTCTTTGTGTACCGAACTTGGACTTTTCTTTGTTAGCACGGTGGGTAGGATTAGAGAGGGAGAGTCGTGGCTGCCCACTTGAGACAAGATGGCGACAATTAACAGGTTGGCCCTGCTAGTTTATTGGTCAACAAGCTTGTTGTTGTGGTCAACTTTTGCTGACTTGGTTCTTTTCAAATTTCCACTTTAAATTGATTGGGTTAAGCCCAAGTCAGCTGGCACCCCCCTGGACATGCTTAGTTCAAATCTATTGGTTGAGGACAGAAATAGTTGGGAATAAGTAAGGGAAGCGGGCAGTGCTCAGCCATTCCCTGCAACAACCTGAAGACGGCAAGACGTCCGCAAACTGTCGGAGCCCTAACGATGTGACAAGCTAGTGCAGTAGCTACTTTTCTGGTTGAGCTGTAAGTGAAACATTTTCTTTTATTGTAGTTCAGTTTATCAGGGTGATAGTCGATTCGACAAACAAATTCGATCCCCTATACTAACTGAATTTAATGATGGATTTGGTTTCGTGAGAGTGTGTATTGTTTGACACACGGAAGTTGGTTGAGGTCGAGCGTAAGGCTTTTGTTGTTTGACTGTGTGTTCTTGGATTTATTCCATAGTTGCATGTCAGTCTTACGGTGGAATTTTAGAATAACTAATTATTTGATTTTATGTTATTCTGAGACAAAGTTTATATAAATCGCAGTGATCGCAGATAAATTAATGTGGACTAGTATAACGTTGTTGTGTTAAACTATTATGTTATAGTTTAATCGGAATAGACAACGTTGAGTTGGAAACTGTGAAGGTTGTCTGGTTAGTCTGTTATTTGAAAGTAAGGACTAGCTTGGTCCTTGAGATAATAGTTCTACTACTGTAGAAGGGGTTTCAGCAACCATGATTGTGTGGCTATGGTCAGTCATTTGTGTGCCAAAAGCTGCTAGTTTTGTATGCAATTTTTGAGACACTAGATTATGCCTGCTCAATCTCTTCCTTACCTCTCTCTCTCTCTCTCTCTCTCTCTCTCTCTCTCTCTCTCTCTCTCTCTCTCTCTCTCTCTCTCTCTCTCTCTCTTGTGTTACGATATCCACGGGTTTGATAGGAACCAATGTTGTGGAAAAGATCTTAGCATAAACTAAGTTCTGTTGGACATTATTTAGGATAATGTCAGCTGAGAGTACTGAGGAAAGGGTTTTCCTGGTTAATTGTAATATTTGTATTTGTTATTTACAATTGTATACTCTCTGTTGGTTCCCTGTGATTAACTTGGTATCTTGGTGTGAGTGATGAAAGGAGTTTGGTTTTCTGATACTCGGCTAGACGACAGCAGTATTTGCTATGTGTGCCTTTCATGAATGATATACCTTGTTAAGTGTGGATAGAGTAGAACTTACCTGAATTCTCTGTTTTGTTTCAGATGTGTTTTAAATGTGGATAGTTACCTGAATTTTGTATTTGTTTCAGGTGTGTGTTGTTTTGTTGTGGTAAATGAAACAATAAAAGTGTTACCATAACACCCCTGCGTGGCCTCCATCAATACATTTGAGATGTGGAGTGCCTGAGTCATCCTACCATTTTCCCCTTCCCCATATCTTCACCCCTTATTGTTGACAACAACCAACGAACCTGTCTGTCTACATATATATATATATATATATATATATATATATATATATATATATATATATTATATATATATATATATAAATGCAATAAATCGGCGAGAAACCAAACACAAATGTGATCAATCCCCCCCCCCCCAACGCCCCTCCCCCCTCAAACAAACAAACCAACCAACAAGAACAAAACCCCACAATGAACAAAACGACTATGGCTGCAATAAATCGGCGAGAGATGTAGATAAGAATGCAATTGAATCCTTCAAGAATTTGAAAGCAAATGCAGTAGGTTAGCAAGTCAGCGAAAAATAACCAGGAATGCTACGAAGCAGTAACGACGTGTAATGTCAACACATTATGTCAGGTGATAGACGCAATATAAATGCAAAACAGCTGCAAACAAAGTACATTAATATGAACCAAGCACGATACGTCACATCAGAGGAGAGAGAGAGAGAGAGAGAGAGAGAGAGAGAGAGAGAGAGGAATACATTCCAATGACACAGGCGTAAATTTTTGATACGGTCACGGCAACAGACACAGTGTATGCATGTACCTGTTACCTGTCGGCGCAACGCTTGAATTTGGATGCTCAGCACAAACTAGATGCAATAGTCTGACAAGTGGACGTTAAGTCTGTGGCATGCAGTCTACTAGTAGTAGGCACCCATCAGTCTCGGAAGACTATGGAGTTGCGCTGTAGTCTTTAGAGCGCATAGCCTGGGTAAGTAAGTATGGAGGGCAAGCTGTTACCCATGCAGCAGACCCCCCCCCTCTCAACGCCACTGGAATGAAATAATAATAATAATAATATATAATAAATGGAACTTATATAGCGCTATATCTTGCAAAAACAAATCAAAGCCCTTGCATTCAACCAATCCTTGCCCATGCAGCCAACAACAATTAATTTTTTTTTAACGAAGTCAATGCACACACAAAACACACCACACACACACACACACACACACACAAAAGTATGAAACACACATAGAGTATAAACACTTTGGCAGGGCGGTGGATATTTCGGCTGTTGAGTGTGTTTCGGCTGTTGAGTGTCGACGCTGCTGAACTTGACTGGGGGAAAGTGAGTGCTCTGACCGCTGAGCTATCCCACCCCCTTGTTAGGGTCTAGTATAGATCTATCAATTAACAGGGTGTCTGCCTGGGAATTAGTTTTTTCTTTCTTTTCGCACAGGCAGTAGATCTATACCCGTATATAGCAGGGGAAAAATCGTGACCTTTGATCCATCAATGATCCATCGGAAAGGCAATGACCGGTACTTACTTACGATGCAGTTACTAAACAATAAGAATACACATAACTTTTTTCTGATTTTCCCCCGTTCCTTTGCTAGAGCTCCGCATTTTACCAATGGATGAGATTCTGTGTATGCAACAGTTTGCCCACTTAAAGGGAGCTGGATTCCGGCTTCGGGGAACACATAACATACAACTTGTTTACTCCCTCAACTCCCGGAAGAGTCGCTGGGTCACTGCACGGGAACTTTCTGACGTTATGTCATAGGTAGCTTAAAACCCTCTTGCATTCGGTGTCTCTGAACACAAACTTGCCCCTAGATTTCGCATTACATCACGAAATCAGGTCAGGCACACATGCTCCCTCGCCTTTTCCTCCTTCTTATTAGTACATACCAGCAGCTGTAATTACTTCCAGACTCTCAGCAAGGTTTCTACCTCTAGCCTTATAGAGCTTTGGCATGTGGCAGCAATAAGTAATGGTCACAGCGTGATGGAAATCTACTGTGTGTAAATCCCGGTTCAGGATTCAAGGAGGGCAATAATATTCAATCCCGGCAAATCCCGGTTCGGGATTCAAGGAGGGCAATAATTATTCAATCCCGGCAAATCCTGGAGGGTTCTTAAACATGTAGCAGCTCATCCCTCTCCAGGTGGATTATGACATGTTCAGGATATCATCATGTCATCGAGGGACATGCATATCAGACACGTCATCTTGATACGTATTCAATGTGTCAACAAAGAGAGAAGGTGGCAGGACGGTTGTTATAACGTTCGTCTGCCTAGCATGTTATCTGTGAGGTTCTGAGTTTGATTCCCAGCCTTGCTCTTTCTTCCCAGTTTGACAAGAAAAACCGCACTGGATGTCAATGTCTTTCGGATGAGACTAAACCGAGGCCCCGCTGTGCGAATGTGCGCAGGATTTCTTGCGCACACGTTAAACATCGGTTCCCCATATGGGAAGAGTAGACATTTTGTGCCGGAAGGAAGGGATGACAAAATGTAAAAAAAGTTACTTTAAAAAAATCGCATGCACCATCCACTCCATACTCTACTCTACTCTACTCCACCTCACTTACTTCACTTCACTCCACTCCACTCCACTCACTCGACACTATACTATACTATACTATACTATACTATACTATACTATACTATACTATACTATACTATACTATACTATACTATACTATACTATACTATACATACTATACTATACTATCACTCCACTCCACTCCACTCCACTCCACTCCACTCCACTCCACTCCACCCTGCCCTCCCTGCCCTGCCTGCCCTGCTCTGCTCTGCTCTCTCTACTCTACTCTACTCTACTCTACTACTCCGCTTTTCGTAAGAGTAGGCCATGGTGTGCCGGTGGGAACAGATGACATTTACAAAACTGCATACACACGGGGACTGGATGTAAAAAAGCACCAGAGTGCTTATCCCAGTATCCTGGATATAAAAGAATAAAATAATGATAAATAAATACATAAACTATACTATACAATCCATACTAATCTATACTCTACTCTACTCTACATGGATCGGTGGTCTAGGTGGTCACGCGCCTTGCCTAGAAAGCAAAAAGTCCGGGTCGGAGTGTGCGGGGTTCGTACCCCGTTTGAACCCAAAACTTTTTCCCCATCCATTAGACCCTGAGTGGTGGTCTGGGCGCTAGTCTTTTGGATGAGACGATAAACC
>CM060336.1:15598669-15603669 GCA_030674155.1 Stramonita haemastoma
AGAACAAAATTCGAAATGAGTGAAATTTGTCTCCCTTTACTTACAGACTTAATCGAAAACATAGCGAAAACTGTAACTTGGATACTATCCTCTTAGATAAGAAAACTAACCCCTTCTTTTGAGCCTTGCAGACATTACTAATGCTTGTTAGCTCGATTATTGATGCTTTTAAAAGCCAGACTTGAATCAAAGAGTTGAAAAGCTAAAAGAACATTTCAACTATGGTTTTTTGTTGTTGAATGTTTCGCATTCAATCTGACTAAAATTCCATTTCCTCTCAATTTTGCTTCACTCCTTTTCTTTTCCTTTTCTTTCATAAGGCAACAGCTGGTGAAACTTATAGATGCAACCGTTTTGGTTCTCATCGTTCAGGTCGCCACATTCCAACTTCGGGGACGATGTCTTGACACGACACCAACCTTTCTCTTTTAAACGATCCAACCTCCACACAAATGGCCTACTTGTCTAAAAAGCGAAATAGGATTCAACCTGCATGGAAAATCGAAAGTCTTTTTATTTCCACATGGGAGCTGGGTTTAAAGTCTTACTTGAAGAGTGGAGTCTGCACAAGTGTCGAATCTCAAGACCACACCTCTTCCCAACAAGTGGAGGTTCAAACCCGTGACCCCCTAGAGCCAACAAGCATCAAAGTCCAAACCACTCGGCTAATCAGCTTCCTAGAACCCTCACCCCTACCCCCACCCCCCACACCTGTAATGATCAGTGATTCTGACGTGTAACACGGCACAGAAACTTCGGTTCATGCTGAGTAACTGTCAATGCACCAGTGCAACAAAAACAAAAGTTTGAATCGTCTTTACGTCATAATTACCTCATGTTATACCCAAATCCATTTGAGATTTATAACTCCATCCAATGCCTCCCCCCCCCCTCTCCCCATTAAAACCATCCTTCCATCCCCTCTTTCTTCTCAGAATCAGCCCTTCCTCCAGACCTAACGTTGGACCCCTCCCCCCTCCCTCCACACACACACACACACACACACACACACCACACACACACACACACACACACACACACACACACACACACACACACACACACACACACACACACACACACACCCTCTTTCTTAAAAGTGTTGAAACAACAGCTACAACACAGAAGAGGTAGTGACATGTATCAATGATTAGACCCCAAGGCAAGCTGACACAGACACAAAAACCTGTGTTTGTCAAAGTAATTCTCACGGTGATTCTCTTTGTCACAGACAGCCAGGGTTAAAATGTTTTTAAATGACGGATTCTATTGTCGCTGCTGTGTTCGGGATTGAGGTTGGTGGGGTGGGGTGGGGGGTGGGGGAGGGAGGATAGGGGTTTCTGGAAAGGTTGAACCGGATACAGTCTCCCCAGAAATGCTTAGGTAGGCCTATGTTTATCATATGCAGATTTAGACATTCGGGCTGATATGTTAAATGGGCAATACCGAATCAGGTCAGGTCAGTTCAGTTCAGTTCAGTTCACACACACACAGACACACAGACACACACACACACGCGCGCGCGCACGCACGCACGCATGCACGCACACATACACACATACACACTCTCTCTCCATCTAAAAGTTTAAAGCAAAAACTTGACTGGCTTTAACAGGCAGGGGCACACTCACTCACGCGCAAATACAGCAAACATACAAACACAGACAAACAAGCAAAAACAAAAAAAGGACAAAGAGCACAAAAGAAATAACACCCACAAGGACTTCAAACAAACAAACAGGCAAAAACAAAAGACTGACCGAAAAGGGAATAACAAACAAAATCACCCCCCCAAAAAAACAAACAAAAAAAACAAAAACAAAGGCCAAACAAACATTCAAATACTCACGTATTTTCCTCTTGCACTTCTTCCATGAATCATTAACTGCAACAAAAGAAACATTACGAACTGAATACAAGATTAGAATAAAAGTGCAATAAATGGCAAAAGAACTGAAAAATTAATGCAAAAGTACAACAAATATGCAACGAATAGTAAAACAACCCTTAAACGAATACAAAAGTACAATGAGTGTGCAATGAATTGCAAAAACAACCCTAAAACGAATACAAAAGTACAATGAGTGTGCAATGAATTGCAAAAACAACCCTAAAACGAATGCAAAAGTACAATGAGTGTGCAATGAATTGCAAAAGCAACCCTAAAACGAATGCAAAAGTACAATGAGTGTGCAATGAATTGCAAAAGCAACCCTAAAACGAATGTTAAAGTACAATGAGTGTGCAATGAATTGCAAAAACAACCCTAAAACGTATGCAAAAGTATCACGAGTGTGCAACGAATATCAAAACAACCCTAAAACAAATGCAAAATACAATGAGTGTGCAATGAATAGCAAAAACAACCCGAAAACGAATGCAAAAGTACAGTGAGTGTGCAATGAATGGCATAGCTCTACCAAAATGAATGCAAAAGCCCAGGATTCAAGAGAAGAGTAAAGCCTAGACATGATTATAGGCCTACAGCCTTTTTTTTACAACTCGTCTTCCTCAGCTTCTTTGGGAATAATCAGGGACAGCACTGAAGAGATATTCACCAAATTCCTCCTTGGGTATATCTGCTTGTACCAAAAGACTTAGTCTCTCCACACTGTTTCCATATTCAATCTGCATTGTTGTTCCACCTTTTTTTCGTTTTGGTGTTTTAAAAATAAATGCTGTTTGTGTTTCATTCCCTTGATAGTTAGTTCCCTGTACAATATTTTCAGCAAGGCTTTTGAATCTTGTAAAACGGCCATACCAGTTGGCCTATAATTTTCTCTTAAAAAAAAAAAAAAATCTGGTATCAGCAAATCTTATGGACTGACATATTGTGCTATCGTTAGGCTTGCTTGTCTATAAAGTATTCAAAAGAAACACAGTTTTTTTGTATCTCGACGGGCAATGTCTGATTTTTTCTGTCGGTGGATGACATCCGGTTTCGATGACAAAGGGAAACAAATTGATGCAGACTAAGCTTTTCTTTATTCAGGGAGGTTCCTTATTTGTTCAAAGCCAGGAAACATTTGTGTGCTCTATTTTTTTTTTAATAAGTCGTGCTGTTTGAACAATTTTGAAAGTCCTTGAAAGACAGCAACGCCGTCTGTTTGAGTTTACGCTATAATTAACGACATTCTTTACTATTTTTGCTACGATTTAGGCCACAAAAGTTTGTTTCAGTTTGGTTTCATATGCTCGTAACAACAGATCAGTCAGTGTCTATCAGCAGTTTTTTTCCCCAGTCGCAATTTAGTATTCAAACAAATGACCCTGCTGTTTAGAATAGTTGACTACAGAACAATGAAAACTTTTATTTCCAGTTTCTACCAACCCCTCTTCTCTGCATATTATTTACCGTCAAATCGGAGACATTCAAATTTCAAATTTGCGAATATAGTAGGGGGCATCCGTCAGTCTCGGAAGACTATGGCGTTGCGCTCTGGGCTATAGAGTGCAAAGCCTGAATAAATAAATATGGAGGGCCAGTTGTTACCCATGCAGCAGACCCCCCCTGTCTTCACATTGCTGGAATGGTCCATTGGAAAGGCAATTGCCGAAACGAATAGTTCCAGTGCCGTCGGGTTTTAACATGTGCGCAAGATGTTCTGCGTGCGTTCGCACACGGTTTATAGTCTCACCCAAATGACTGACATTCAGTTCGATTTTTTTTGTCAAACTGGGAAGAAAGGGCGAGGCTGGGAATCAAACCCAGAACCTTACGGTTTACTTGTTGGCAGCGAACGTCTTAACCATACACACCCGTCAAAATGATCACTGGAATTATTGCAGACCACTTAACCGACTAACAATATACAAGTATTGTTAAATTCTCAGCTTATAAACGAGGCAAGTAACAACGAACACACAATAATATTACTTTATAGTGCACCATTCAAACTAGCTGGTGTGTAGCTCATAGCTCTATTTAGGCTTTCTTTTAAATCAGAAAAGGAAATATCGTAAGTCAATGAGGTTTTATCAGTGTTATGTAAAAAAAAAATCTTTTGTGGCATTATGGCCTTATGAATTTATAACAAACATGTTCAATATATCTATAAAAAAAAAATCCTTACATTCTCAAAATAACATTCCCCAAATGTCCAGCCAGGAGAGCAAAGTTTATTTTGAATTTATCAAATTTTTAATTTACTTATTCATTTATTTACTATTTATTTAGTTTAATCATGCAACCCTAGTGAATTACCGTCAAACTTTAGAGTTCAACAGTCAGCTCAGTATTATGTTTTTTGTTTGTTATTTTTTCGGTTTTATGTCTTATTCAAACTGATTTGGTGGATGAATGATCTGATGACAAGCATTGGTAATTCTAGTAACCGGATATGAATGAATCCAAACAAACAAATAGCGCGGTGGTGCTGCCGCAGATACAAATGCACATATTTATTCATGTACATACGTGCGAGTACGTGTGCTGCATGCAAACACATGATTATATACACATACACGCACTTAAAGCAAACACATACACACGTATCTGCACATACAGTTTATACGCTTTCACACACACACACACACACACACACACACACACACACACACACACACCACACACCACACACACACACACACACACCACACACACACATCACACATAACACACACACACACACACACACACACAAACACACCACCACACACACACACACACACCACTCCTCTCTCTCTCTCTCTCTCTCTCTCCTATATATATATAAAATATATGTATGTAACACACACACACACACACACACACACACACACACACACACACACACATATATATATATATATATATATACATATATATATATATATATATATATATATATATATATATATATATATATATATATATAATGTATCTTGTATCTTCAGTCATATTTTAGTGACTAACATTCTTTGCAACACAACAACTTGTTGTTGCTATTTTTGTTGTTTAAGTAGTAGTGGTTTCGCAACTCCCTTCATGTATTGGCCGATGGCCTGTTTGTAAATAAATT
>CM060336.1:15621169-15628669 GCA_030674155.1 Stramonita haemastoma
GGGACTGTGGCTTCAGTCAATAATGGAAGTCCTGAATAACGAGGTGATTAAAACTCCAAACCAGGAACTTAAAACAAAATTGATTCCTTTTGACGCTCGATTCTCTCAAAAGGCACAACAACAAAAAAATCGATACATCAAAAATAAAATGGTAGGGAAAGAGAGAAACAAAGAAGAAATGATAAACAAAAGGAGAAGGTTAGACTAGGGGAAAGACTTTATAAATACGAGTTTGAAAGCAGACGAGAAGCAGTGTATAGTTTACTTTAACTACACACCGTCTTTTGCTCAATCTTCGGGTCATAGTGTTTTTACCATTTTTCTCTCTTGCTATATTTTTTTCTGCTTCATTTGAAAAGCACTTTGGCGGTGAGAGTCGCCAGAAAACCTTATTTGGTTTTCTAAAGTCTGTGACTTATTGCTCTGATCACAATTATTACCTGTGAAAATACTCATAGAAAATCCCGCAGAAACTGAAGCGTAGGTGCCTGTTAAGAGGATAATTATTGTTGCGAAAAAGCATGTAAATTTAATAGTCAAGGCTTCAATGGCAATATAACGAATAAACAAGTTGACTTTTTTCCCTTATAGGTTGTCTTGGGGTTTAAAACAAAAAGGAGGAGAAGAAGAGAAAGAAGGAGAAGAAGAAGGAGGAGGAGGAGGGGGAAGGAAGAGAAGAAGAAAGAGGAGGAGGAGGAGGAGGAGAGAGAAGAGAAGAAGAAGAAGAAGAAGAAGAAGAAGAAGAAGAAGAAGAAGAAGAAGAAGAAGAAGAAGAAGAGAGAGAGACATATGATGATGATGATGATGATAAGATGATGATGATGATGATGATGATGATGATGATAACAAAAATGACTATAGTGATAGTGGAAAAGTATCGTTAAATTTTCTACCAACAACGAACACCATGTCAGAACTGATTCAGTATCAAAGAAAGAATAATATCTGATGGATAGTTAAGATTTGTATAAAAGGTAGATAGTTAAGATTTGTATAAAAGGTAGATAGTTCAGATTGATATAAAAGATAGATAGTTCAGATTTGTATAAAAGATAGTTACAAAACAGTTTGGAAGAGTCCCGAATAACAAACAAACAAAAATATGTCAGTGAAGTGGTGCTGTCGGTATCGAAACAGTATCAAAACGAATTCAGGTATTTCAAGTGTCTGGTTGAGGGGATCGGCAAACTTGGGGACGTCAGGTATAAGTCCCAGGTTGATGTTTGCTCCTTGAAAATCAAGGATTATCAGGATCCACAGAGACAGTGCACTTGGAGTCGTGCCCTCAAGTTTGACCTGCACCTAAAGGTCAAAACCACAAACAGGGTGTTTAAGCTAAGCACAAAGTTTACGGAGTATTTTCCTGTCTGTTTAACAGGACGGTATGTTGACGTCGGTTTACCAGATTTTTCCGTATAGCCTGTACACTGAGGGGATCGGAAAGCTCACAGACCAGTTTTAAGATCAAGACATTGATGATGGAGCCGCCGCTTGTTAGTCTAGTGGTTAGGGCGTTGGCTCGTAATCTAAAGGTTGCGGGTTCGATCCCAGCTTTCGGCTGTATGGCGTTGTGCCCTTGGAAAAGGCACTTACGGCTATTTTCTCACCCCACCAGAGTGTAAAAGGGGGTTGGTACCAACATTGTGTTGGGGGTTAACCCTGCGATAGACTGGCGTCCTATCCAGGGGGGAGTCTATGACTCTCAGTCGCCTAACGCCACAGAAACCGGGATAAGCACCGGCCTGATGAGCCTTAGACTCGGGACAGACTTTAACTTTAACTTATTGATGATGGACCGGGATTGTTGAAAATATGGTTAGTCAGAACTACATGCCTGATCAGCTTTACCTAGTTTTCAATGAATAATTATGAACTCTGTGCATAATCAGACGTATTGTGTCAGCTCCTCAGTTCTTTTAAGCCACACTACGACGAGATTACGCGCTGTTTGGTTTGGTTGAGTGTTTTCAGGTTTTTATTGTAAACCACAGTCTTGATTTAAACTTTTAAAAAAATCGTTTAGAATAACATATCATCAATACATGACATGAGTACAACAAGCCATGCTTTTCTGAGTACTCAAGCATTCTGTGCAAAAACTGGAAATAACATTGGCATCAATACATTAAATGAGTACAACAAGCCATGCTTTTTGAGTACTCAAGCATTCATGTGCAAAAAATGGAAATAACACGGCATCAATACATTAAATGAGTACAACAAGCCATGCTTTTCTGAGTACTCAGCGTTCATGTGCAAAAAATGGAAATAACACGGCATCAATACATTAAATGAGTACAACAAGCCATGCTTTTCTGAGTACTCAAGCGTTCATGTGCAAAAAAATGGAAATAACATGGCATCAATACATTAAATGAGTACAACAAGCCATGCTTTCTGAGTACTCAAGCATTTATGTGCAAAAAATGGAAATAACATGGCATCAATACATTAAATGAGTACAACAAGCCATGCTTTTCTGAGTACTCAAGCATTCATGTGCAAAAAAATGGAAATAACATGGCATCAATACATGACATGAGTACAACAAACCATGCTTTTCTGAGTACTCAAGCATTCATGTGCAAAAAAATGGAAATAACATGGCATCAATACATTAAATGAGTACAACATGCCATGCTTTTCTGAGTACTCAAGCATTCATGTGCAAAAAATGGGGAAAATAACATGGCATCAATACATTAAATGAGTACAACAAGCCATGCTTTTCTGAGTACTCAAGCATTCATGTGCAAAAAATGGGCTGCCCAGCTGAAGAAAACTGTGTTTAAAAAAAAAGAAAAAAGAAAAGGAAAAGTCTTGTTGATTTTATTTTCAACAAATGTCCAGAAATTCAATATCCGTCCCTTACTTCTAGGGGGTCAGATTCTGCAAACGAAAAAGTTCTAGGTTGTTATGAAAGGGGTTAATATCAGTTTTGGTTTTGAGAAGCGAAGTTTCCCTTATCCAGTCGATGCTTAGATTAAAACATTTTGTTAATTTGTTTTTGGTTTGTTTTTTTTCATCCCTGGGCTAGAGTTCCGAGTTTACCAATGGTGAGATTTTGCGTATGTATTCGTTTTTGTTTTTTTTACCCACCATTCAGGTAGCCATATTCTAACTTCGGGGACATGTGGTTGTTTCGAATCTGGAGTGGTCGCTGGATACCTCCGCAGATACAACTCAGCGCTGCAGTAGAAAACACTTTATTTGAAATAGGAGGGGGAAAAGCTTGCTGCCCTGGGGAACACTTATTTCTTGCCAAAAGATGTCTGGTCTGATAGGTTAATACCCGTATAAAATGAATTATATACATACATATGTATGTATGTATATATATATATATATTATATATATATATATATATATATATATATATTAATATAAACACAAAAACAAAAAAAAATATATATATATGGAGAGAGGAGAGAGAGAGAGGAGAGGAGAGAGAGAGAGAGAGGAGAGAGAGAGAGGAGGAGAGAGGAGAGATTAGGATGATACGAGTTCATTTTAAAAGATGGTGACTCGAAAACCAAGATCTGAGAGGTCAGGTACGATACCACGGTGTCCTACTTTCTCAAATCAAGGTACATGGACAAGTTAGGCTGTTCAACTATACAGGCTATCAAACGATTTTCCAATCGGACTAAGGACAAATTTTACTGGTAAGATACAGATTTCCCAAATCATGTTCCTTGCCTGAATGGTGGGTGGGTGGTTTGGGGAATTGGGGAGTAGTGTTAATCGTAAGTGGTGGGGTGGAGGGAGGAAGTGGGGGTTGGGAGGATGTGGGACGTGGGTTTCCAGCTTCCAGAATAGTCGGTGTTGACTGTCTCAAGTTCTCTCCACATCGTTGAGAAGACGAAGAAGAAGAAGAAGAAGAAGAAGAAGAAGAAGAAGAAGAAGAAGAAGAAGAAAGAAGAAGAAGAAGAAGAAGAAGAAGAAGAAGAAGAAGAAAGAAAGAAAGAAAGAACCGTGCAAAAGCAGCCTCATCTTCCACCACAAGAAAACAAGCATCAAATCAATGGCCCGACCCAGAGTAGAGAAGGAGGACTACTACCAACTCAATTCTAAGACTCCCCACTGGGCACAACAGGCTAAAAAATCACACATGGTTACAAAGCTGAAACTCGCTCCTTCTCCCCTGCGTGTGCCTGTGGTAAAACAACAACAACAACAACAACAACAACCCAGAATGGCGAACACATCCTTCAGAGGTGCACGCTATTCAGCGACCTGAGGAAGAAAGTGTGGCCAACGGAGATAACCCTACAGACCAAGTTGTACGGCCCACGAGAGGAGGTGGAAAGGACATGCCATTATTTCTCCCAGACATATCTGACGGTGTAAAGCGAACGAGAGAAGAAGAAGAAGAAGAAGAAGAAGAAGAAGAAGAAGAAGAAGAGAAGAAGAAGAAGAAGAAGAAGAAGAACAACAACAACAACAACAACAACAACAACAACAGCGACAACAACAGTCAGAACTTTGCACTTCAGTGCGTGTTCGACATTCATTACTTAAGTGATTTTATGAACTAAGACAGAACGCTGTATGTTTAATAATGGTAACGGATAATTGTTATTCAGGTTTTTGGATAAAACTGATCTACATAAGAACAAGAAACAAGAAAAACAAAAAAGCAAACTGATTCGACAGTCACTGTGGTATAGCTATAGTACCAAGGGGGGGGGGGGAGAGAGAGAGAGAGAGAGAGAGAGAGAGGAGAGAGAGAGAGAGAGAGAGAGAGAGAGAGAGAGAGAGAGGAGAGAGAGAGAGAGGAGAGAGAAAATCAAATCAAATCCTTTGAGAGAAAGAGAGAGAGAGAGAGAGAGAGAGAGAGAGAGAGAGAGAGAGAGAGAGAGAGAGAGAGAGAGAGAGAGAGAGAGAGAGAGAGAGAGAGAGAGAGAGAGAGAGAGAGAGAGAGAATCAAATCAAATCCTTTGAGAGAAAAGAAGAGAGGAGAGAGAGAGAGAGAGGAGAGAGAGAGAGAGAGAGAGAGAGAGAGAGAGGAGAGAGAGAGAGAGGAGAGAAGAGAGAGAGAGAGAGAGAGAGAGAGATAAATCAAATCAAATCAAATCCTTTGAGAGAAAAAGAGAGAGAGAGAGAGAGAGAGAGAGAGAGAGAGAGAGAGAGAGAGAGAGAGGAGAGAGCGAGAGACAGAGAGAGAGGACGAGAGAAAGAGAGAGAGAGAGGACGAGACAGGCGAGACAGGAGAGAGAGAGAGAGAGAGTTTGGAGTTGGCCTTCAAGGGAGAACAAGAAAACTCATTGTTTTATCAACTTGAAAGGTTGCCGGGGACTGTTGGAATCAATAGCCTACATTGTTGATCAAAATGATTCTAACCGGGGCATCAATCGTTTCTTTTTTCTTCTTCCTTTCTGTAGCGTGTGCTGGCCCTTTTTCTTTCTTTCTTTCCTTTCTTTTTCTTTTTCTGTTTTTGCCCTAATAATGGCTGTATAGATCTAGCAGCAGTCTGTTCAAGCATTCTACTTCTCCTGCGCTCCCTGATCAAGTATTCATTTTTTGAAGGAGTTTGTCAGCACCCTCCCTCCCTCCCTCCCTGTCTGTCTGTCTCTGTCTCTGTTCTGTGTCTGTCTGTCTGTCTGTCTGTCTGTCTGTTTGTCCGTCTGTCTGTCTGTCTGTCTGTCTTTCAGTCTCTGTCTAGACAGTCTGTCTGTCTGTCTGTCTCTGTCTCTGTCTGTCTGTCTGTCTGTCTGTCTGTCTCTGTCTCTCTCTCTTGTCTCTCTCTCTGTCTCTCTCGCTCTCTCAATGACATGAAAATAAAAGCACAAAAAAAGAAGAATCCCCCCCCCCATACTTGATAACAAAACAAACACCTCCCTCCCCCCCCCCCCAAAAAAAAAAGTTGGTAAACGAAACAGACACTGACGTATTTAATAAAAGTAAGGGATTTGTCCTACAATACCGCCAAAACTGACGTAGCTAGAACATGGCTGTAAGTGTGATTGAGGCAGCAGATAGACATCAAGGTCTCCGCATATGGAACACATTACTTAATCAAGGATTGTGCTGTGACCAATGTCTGATAGAAAACAACAACAACAACAACTACAACAACAACAACTACACACAACAACATACAACAACTACAACAACAACAACAAAAACCAGTCGGAGTTGACTGGAACTGGAATGTCACTGCAGATTTACAAACAGAGTAGAAGACCAGGCGCTGTGCTTTCTTTTCAATAGAAGAAGAAGGAGGAGAAGATCGAAGGAGAAGGAGAAGAAGAAGGAGGAGAAGAAGACGATGATGAAGATGAAGAAGAAGAAACAAGAAGAAGATGAAGAAGAAAAGGAGGAGAGGAGGAGAGAAGAAGAAGAAGAAGAGGAGGAGGGGAAGGAGAGAGAGAAAGAGGGAGAAGAAGAAGGAGGAGGAGGAGAGGAGGAGGAGGAGGAGGAGAAGAAGAAGAAGAAGAAGAAGAAAGAAGAAGAAGGAGGAAGAGGTGAGGAAGAAGAAGGAGAAGAAGGAGAAGAAGAAGAAGAAAGAAGAGAAGAAGAAGAAGAAGAAAGAAGAAGAAGAAGAAGAAAGAAGAACGAAAGAAAGAAAGAAAGAAAAAAAAAAAGAAGGAAAAGAGCAAGAACAAGGAGAACAAGAATGGAACGTCAAAGAATATCACTTGTGTAAAATAGCTATGTTTTGATGTAAAAGGTATGTCTCAAAATTTGATTTGAATATTGAAAGAAACTCCTAATAGCAAGCCAAAACAGTTATCATGATATTGAAAAAGAGATGCAGGGCGGACTGTTGATACTGAGTGTAGTGATTATATTTTTCTCTGTGCTTTGTTTTTTATGAATAATTATAATAATAATAATAAATAATAATAATAATAATAATAATAATAATAATAATAATAATAATATAAATTATTTATTATTATTATTATTATTATTATTATTATTATTATTATAATCACCATCATCATCATCATCATCATCATCATCAATCATCATCATCATCATCATCATCATCATCATCATCATCATCATTGTTATTGCTGTTGTTGTTATTATTATTACTTTTGCCTTTTATAGTAGGCTACTTGATACAGATGCACCCACGAGTCTCTCTCTCTGTCTTTCTCTTCTCTGTCTTTCTCTGTCTTTCTCTGTCTTTCTCTGTCTGTCTGTCTTCTGTCTGTCTTCTCTCTCTCTCTCTCTCTCTCTCTCTCTCTCTCTCTCTCTCTCTCTCTCCACACACACCACCACACACACACACACACACACACACACACACACACACACACACACACACACACACACACACACACACACACACACTGAGGACACAACAGAATAACCTGTCGCTGACCAAAGAGTCCGGCAAGTTTCAAGGTCTTGGTCAACGAAAGGAAATCCTGTGTGGTTCACGTGACGCCATTTTGGCCGCAGCAAACACCATGCACCCAGTTTATTTATTTATTTATTTATTTATTTATTTATTTATTTATTTATATAGTAGTTAGTAGTAGTAGT
>CM060336.1:15636169-15641169 GCA_030674155.1 Stramonita haemastoma
TTGACGACCCGGGTTCGATTCCCGGTCGAGGAGATTTTTCTCCTGGAGTTAACATCAGTGCTGACTTCACTCTCCCCAAAAGTCTTTCGGATGAGACTATAAACCGAGGTCCCGTGTGTGAACGCACGCAGAACATCTTGCGCACACGTTAAATCCTGTTCCGCTTTTCGTAAGAGTAGGCCATCGTGTAACGTTGGGAACAGATGACATTTACAAAACTGCATACACACGGGGACTGGATGAAAAAAACATATGATTGCTTATTCCATTATCCTCGATATAAAAGAATAAATAAATAAATAAATAAATAAATAAATAAATAAATAAATAAAAGAAATTAGCATCTGGTGAGGTTCGGCCCTACACACTATCACTCACTTAGATGAAAACAAGTGGCAAAACAACATCTAAAATGAATGAATAAGTTAATAAATAAGAGAGAGATTACTGGGTAATGTCATTAAGAGAAACATTAAAAAAACAAAACAGAACGCAGCGGTAAAAAATGAACATTATTTTCATCATAAACGAGTCTGGATCAAACCTCTGATGTCAACATGATATTCAAATGTTCAGGTGTGAACATATGGGTGCGAATCTCTTGACAGAAAGTAGATAGGGAAGCTGAGATTTTAAAAAGCTGGCAATCACAGGGTATGTTATTTAATTGTTCTTTTTCCAAGATCCTTCCGTCCTTCTCTCCTTTCCTTTTCCCGTCTTTCAGTTCCTTTCTTCTTTCCGTTCTCACATTTTATTATTTATTTTAATTAAAGCCGCTTGTTTCCAGTGGTGGATCTGCTTTTGTTTCGTTTTCTCTTAGCATCTTTCCTCATTCTCGAAATCGTTTTTTAGACTGCATAGTGTATTTATTGTATTATACAAACAGATGAAAACACAACACAAAAATAACAGCAATGAAAAGAAATTAGTTAGATAACTGCTGAAGTTTATTTACATCTGTTTATTTCCGTTATTTTGTGCTGTGTTTTTATCTGTGCCTGATATAAAGCGATGTGCTAAGCAGTTGAAAGATTTTTCTTTCTCCCTGTTACAGCTCCGAGGTTTACTGATGGTGAGATTATCAAATTATTATGCGACCCGCTTTCGCCCATTATAAAGGATGCTGCTTTTAGACTTGGGATGGTGACCCAATTCAACTCCACTGTGGATGAGTTTTTTTTTTTTTTTTTTTAAATATTGTCACTCATTCTTACCATCACGCACCGGCCTACTCTTCCGAAAGGTAGAACGTATACGCATGGTGTTCTGCATGGGTTCTCATGCGGGACCTCGGTTTATTGTCTCATCCGAAGGACTTTGGGAGAGTGAAGTCAGAACTGATTAATATATACATACATACATACATACATACATACATACATACATACATACATACATACATACATACATACATACATACATACATACATACATACATACGTACGTACGTACGTACGTACATATATATATATATATATATATATATATATATATTATATATATATATATATATATATATATATATATATATATATATATATATATATGGTAAAGGTGTCCCATAACTTATGTGGTCGTAGGGGAGTGAGGCATCAGAGACCTCAGCTTCTCTAGGGGCCAGCATGTTGAGGGCGGCGCCCATATCCTCTCCCTCGCTGCTTTACTTTCCCTAACCCTAAAGAGGCCAGGTACCCATTTACAGCTGGGTGAACTGGGGGGACTGTACTGAAACCAAGTCGCGTAAACGGTTACCCATCCAACTGGTAACCACGCTCGACGCTGCTTAACTTGAACTCCAGGGGAAAATCCCTTCCAACGGGTGCCTCGGTGGCGGCTCAAACCTGAGGTGTCAGGTGGAGAGCTGTCAGGTGCTTGCGGTTTTTTATGGCGGTTTTTTTTTGTGTGTGTGGTTGTTTTTGCACGCGTTTTGTTGTTGTTTTGCATGTGTTTTTGTCTGTAATTCTTGAAAGTTTAACATCCGTTCTTACCAGCACACTCGGGTCTACTCTTCAGAATGCAGAATCGGGTTTAACGTGTGCACAAGATGTTCTGCGTGCGTTCGCACACAGAACATCGATATAAAATAGTCTCATACGAAGAACTTTCGGCGGAGTGGAGCCAGTACTGATGTTAACTGCAGAGAAAAAAAAAAAAAATCCCTCGAACAGGTGCCTCGGTGTTGCTCGAATCAGATTACGAGCTCAACGCTCTAACCACTAGGCTATCCCGCTCCCCGTTACCTTAGGGCTAATTTGAATAAGCTTTCCCAAGGTAGATCTAGATCTAGAGCTAGGGAAATTCGAAGTTTTTAGGGATTTCCTACACAAAATTGAAGCTTTTATACAAGTGTTGATGGTACAAGGTATTTTTTGTATTTTTGTATTTTGTACAACTTTATGTCACAGCAGATTTCTCTGCGTGAAATTCGGGCTGTCTCTCCCGGGGAGAGCGCGTCGCCACAAGTGCAGCGCCTACCCATTTTTTTTCTTTTTCCTGTCTGCAACTGTATTTGTTTCCCAATCAGAGTGGCATTTTTCTACAGAATTTTGCCAGGGTCAACCCCCTTGTTGCCGTGGGTTCTCCAAGGTATTCAGCCCAAGACATTTTTATTTGGGGAGGACGGGAAGGAGGAAGAGGGAGCAGTATTACTCCTTTGTTCACGGGGAATATTTATGTGCGAGGTAAAACATCAAAATAAAATAAATGACCTCTAAAGCAAGATGGTTTCAGAAGTGTCGATGTGATTCCCCGCTTGTAAATACCTGATCAAGTGTTTAAGTATATTTGCACTTGCAAGTGTCATACAGCGTGAGACCGATTTTTTGTTTTTTTGTTTAGACGAAAGAGTATAGTGTATTAAAAAATACTGTTTCAGGCATGTGGGTGTGACTCTACTGTGCTGTTGATGCAGTTTAATGTCACGTCATTTAATGCAATGTCACCGTTTAATGCATGTACTGTTTAATGTGACGTCGCAACGTCCCGTTTAATGCAATGTCACCGTTTAATGCAACGTATTGTTGATGGACGTCGCAACGTCCGTTTAATGCAAGGTCACGTTTAATTCAATGTCGCAATGTCACTGTTTGATGTCATGTCACTGTTTGATACCTGTCACTGTTTGATCACGCCAGACGTCACTGTTTGATGCAACGTCACACGTCACTGCTCAATGCAACGTCATTGATGATGGTTTTCGGATAGATTCCTAATAGGTTTTTACATTGTGGCGTCAGAGATGTCGAGAGAAGAGAGGAGAGGGAGGAGAGAGAGAGAGAGAGAGGAGAGAGAGAGAGAGAAGAAGAGAGAAGAGAGGAGACAGACAGACAGACGACAGACAGACAGACAGACAGCAGACAGACGACAGACAGAAGAGAATCTTTATCTTCTTTATTTTTCAAGTGTAACAGAGTAAGCATTACATACTTTTTTCATCCGGCTCTTAAGATGAGAGAGGAGAGAGAGAAGACCGAGAATGAGAGGAGATGAGATGATGAGAGAGTATAGAGTGAGAAGAGAGAGAGAGAATGAATGAATGATTTGAATGAATAATCTTTATTTTTCAAGGGTAACAGAGTAAGTAGAGAGAGAGAGAGAGAGAGAGAGAGAGAGAGAGAGTAGAGAGAGAGAGAGAGAGAGAGAGAGAGAGGAGAGAGAGAGAGAGAGAGGAGAGAGAGAGAGAGAGATCAAACACTTTATAAGCAGTAATGAAAAAAGCATAATTCCTTGTCAGACTAATTTATTACTAGGCTATCACAAAAAGGATTTTCAGCATAATATTTAACCCCCACCCTACCCCACCCACCCACCACCCTACCACCTTAAAAAAAAAAGAAGAAGAAAATCACAGATCTCAGTTTGACATCCTATTATCATCACAGCATCATGGACAAAATGATGAATGTGGCAAATTTATTTTCCTGTTGAAGATCCTTTGCGGAAGGTCGGAAGTCGTGTGTCTTGTCCATCTCATCTCAAGGAGTCTGCGCACTCAAGATGGTGTGATGTCATTTCCGTCGGCAATAGCCTGGATTGCCCCTTCCTGGTGCCTGGCACCTCTTGACTGCCTTCTGTGCTGATAATATGAGGACAGCGACCTTGAGCGTTTGACTGTTATAACGTCGCGTTAGGACTGGAGAGTCTTATTTGAACTGTACCGCTTTGTTCATTAAAGCCGTATACTGTTACGTCTCTCTCTCTCTCTCTCTCTCTCTCTCTCTCTCTCTCTCTCTCTCTCTCTCTCTCTCTCTCTGTCTGTGTCTGTGTCTGTCTGTCTCTCTGTCTGTGTCTGTCTTCTCACACACACAAACACACTTTGATTGTACATTATGAGCCCTTTTCTCTGTCTGCCCGTCTGTATGATTGTCTGTCTGTCTGTCTGTCTGTCTGTCTGTCTGTCTGTCTGTCTGTCTGTCTTCTCTCTTCTCTCTCTCTCTCTCTCTCTCTCTCTCTCTCTCTCTCTCTCTCTCTCTCTCTCTCTCTCTCACACACACACACACACACACACACACACACTCTCTCTCTCTCTCTCTCTCTCTCTCTCTCTCTCTCTCTCTCTCTCTCTCTCCTCCTCTCTCTCATCTCCACACACACACACACACACACACACACACACACCACGCACGCACGCACGCACACGCACACACGCACACACGCACACGCACACACACACACACACACACACACACACACACAACTGATCAGTCGAGCTATGATCGAACTATTCATCTATGATTGCACAACGATATAGGCCTAGGCCGACATATATATTTTTTTTATATTACCAGTACCTGGTTCCATGCAAGCACCAAATGTATAGCACTACTTACATTTCATGTTGTCTATAGCAAATCGCTATTTAGAAGTGAAAAAAAAAAAAGTTTAGTTGATATAAGATACGACGTTATACTTTATTCATTCATAGTGACCGACAATTGGAAGCGTGTATGATACGGCCAGTGGCCTCCCCATAGTGTATAAGTGGCCTATGTTAATGAACA
>CM060336.1:15651169-15713669 GCA_030674155.1 Stramonita haemastoma
TGTGTGTATGCGTGCACATTCGAATTTGTCAAAACTGTAAATTGTTGCTGTTTGTGTGTTGTGTAGGTTGAATGCAAGCGCTTTGATTTGTTTTTGCAAGATATAGCGCTATACAAATTCCATGTATTATGATGATGATGATGATGATGATGATGATGATGATGATGATGATGATGATGATGATGATGACGACGACGATGATGACGACGACGACGACGACGATGAAAATGATGATAACAAAGAAGAAGTAGCAGAGGAAGAAGAAGAAGAAGAAGATGATGATGAAGATGACGACGACGACAATCACGATGACGATGCTGATGACGACGACGACTACAATGATGATGCTGATGACGACGATGACTACAATGATGATGATGATGATGACAATGATGATGATGATGATGATGATGATGATGAAGAGGAAAACACTTATTGTGGTGACACAGTTTTTGCCTTCTCTCCCTTTCAGTGGACGAATCTGTCTGAGGTTTATCTCCTTCCCTTTGTTTCAGCCACAATGAAGCATCGTACTGCAAAGCTGGACTGTCTGCTCGGCGTGTTCTTAGACTGCTTCCATTAGACAAGAGCTTCCCCACAACGCTCTACGAGTGTGTGCACGGATCAGATAATCATATTCTTGGAGTTTTACGTAAAAATATTACACACACACACACACACACACACACACACACACACACACACACACACACACACACACACCCACGCACACAACACACACACCACACACACACACACACACACACACACACACACACACACACACACACACACACCACACACACACAAAGAGTATAACACTTCAATATAAGCCTTGATTTAGTGCTTAAAATCAATATCTGACAAAAACCTTTTGCCAAAGCCACGATAAAACTTTGGACAAACAAACGTGTTCGCCAGCCACAGTCCCGTTTAATCTGAAATCTCTGCCGGGATTTGATTTTTTTCAAAAGCTGGCCAGCCTGACCCGAAAGCTAAAAAAAAAAAGATTTGTGCGCGTGATGAAGCAGAATGTGAATGAAGTCACATGATGAAGCCACTCATCAGCATCTCTGACATCAAAAGCAGATCGCCAAGGGCTTTCCAACATGGGTGACTGGGTTGTTAGTAGAAGAGCCTTGTGTTTTGGTGTTGACACCGGTCAATACTAATATAAAAAAAAACAACAACCCCAAACCAAACTAATAACATTGACACACCTTGGGTTGGGGTGGGTCCGGTGGGCCTCCTCTCCTCCCCTTCCTCCGCTTGAGCTCCGAGGTTTAGCAATGGTGAGATTCTGCGTGTGCGACCATTTTTTGCCCATCATGATTCCAACTTTTTTGGGATGTATACTAGGTATGTTCGTGTTTCCGTAACCCCTCTAACGCTTACACAAATTACGGGATCTTTAACGTGCATATTTGATCTTCTGAATGTGTATATATACACGAAGGGAATGAAGCCACTGCTAGGTCTGCACTTGAAGTTGACCTGGGAGAATGTAAACCCCCCAACCCTCAATTCATTGTAAGGCGCCAGGATTTAAACCCACGACTTGAAGACCCATGGCATTTACCCTTTTGAATAGGCCTACGTCATTTTGAATGACTTCAAGACTCATGGGGTTGAAGTCGAAGGGTCTAAACCACACTGGCTATAGCATCTGTCTCCAGTTCTTCTTCTTCTTCTCCTCCTCCTCCTATAGTTCGCTTTCACGCCATCAGATGTATCTGGGGGAAAATAAGGGCATGTCCTTTCTAGCTCCTCTCGTGGGTCGTAGGCCTTCAGCTTGGTTTGCAGGGTTATCTCTCTACCAGCGGTTTAAGTGGATGACCAGTACAAAAACAAATGACCCCTTGTCAGCTGAAGGCCTTGAGGGCTACCGTTGACCTTTTGACCCTGACTGATGATGTAACACGCTACAGACCAAAGCCATTGTAATGAAAGAGAAATCGCGTCAGTTGGAACACACTCAGAAAATTACGTGCTTTTTGTTAAGGTTTTTTTTTTTTTGCATATGGGAAATAAGTGCAAAATTAAATTTCACACACACACACACACACACACACACACACACACACACACACACACACACACACACACACACACACACAGGGGGACGGATAGCCTAGTGGTCAGAACATTGCGCTGGCAATTTGACGACCCAGGTGCGAGTCCGGTCGAGGAAATTTTTCTCCTGGAGTTAACATCAGTGCTGACTCCACTCTCCCCAAAAGTCCTTCGGATGAGACTTGAAACCGAGGTCCCGTGTGCGAACGCACACAGAACATCTTGCGCACACGTTGAATCCTGTTCTGCTTTTCGTAAGAGTAGGCCATCGTGTGCCGGTGGGAACAGATGACATTTACAAAACTGCATACACACGGGGACTGGACGTAAACAAGCACAAGATTGCTTATCCCATTATCCTCGATATAAAAGAATAAATCAAACAAACACACACACACACACACACACACACACACACACACACACACACACACACAACACACACACACACACACACACACTGCGTTTGTAGCACTAGCCTACTACAATACTCGAGTCTATCCGTTGCGTTGCCTTATGTCAACGGTAGTGTCCAGGGTAATACAGTTACGTTCCAGCGACCTTTCCTACCCGGTTTCTTTGTTCTTTCGCGATACCCTCCAGCGCTGTTGTAACTAAGTCAGTCTGAGGTCTGTCCTGTGAATGGAAGGGGAAGGGGTGGGGTGGATGTTGAAAATGGGATTTTCTTCGTTCTTGTGTAGGCCTATTTTTAAAGTTTATTTCAAAACAGGGTCTATTATTTAGATTACCTATTTATTTATTTATTTATTTATCTATTCATTTGTTAATTTATTATTTATTTACTTCTTCTTATTCTTAGATGTCGAGGATAATGTAATAAGCACTCGTTTACTTCTTTTTTTTTTTATTTTTTTTACATCCTGTCCCCGTCTGTTTACAGTTGTTTTTTTATGTTGTCTTCCGTTCCCACTGGCACACAAAGGCCTACTCTTCCAAAAAGTGAAACAGATTTTAAGGTGCACAAGATGTTAGGCGTGCGTTCGCAGTTCGGTTTATAGTCTCATCCAAGGACTTTTTTGGGGAGGGGGGCACTGTCCTTCGGCACTGATGTTAACTCCAGAGGAAAATATCCCCCTGAATGGGATTCGAATCCGGTCAGCAGATCACGACCGCAAAGCCCAAAGCTCTAACCAACCTTCTACCTTTTTGTCAGTTTAAGCTTGTACCAACACTACACCACACAATGCAAAATTTGCCTAATTTTATTCATGTTTCTTTTCATTTTTAATTATCATTAGGCAAAAGTGCATATTTATTCTGGGTGCCCTGCAGCGTGTTAAGCTGGGAAAAGCCTGACAACATATTGAGTATATCGAGAACAATATTCAGAGACGTAATAATCATTAAGTTAAAGATGATCATAAGCTAAAAGGCTTGTTGTTGGCTGTGTGGTATCAATGCTTTCTATCCTTAAAACACACTATCCCTCTATATGCCCTAATCAACAAAGTTTTAGACAAAGGCTTAAGTTGAAATAAAAATAGAAAAAAGAAAAAGAAATGAAATGAGTCTGTTTTGAACACCCGAAGTCCACGCACGTTTTTTTGTGTGTATATTTTACGTCCTATCGGAGATTCCCGATTTGAGAGTACTTGTGAGAAAGCAGCGTGTCCAGCGGAAACACATGGCCCACTTGCCGTCGTTATTATATCTTGATCTATTCATTAGGGTCAGTCCTCCTCAAGTCTGATAGTCTTGCCGTTATTGAAATAATCACACTACTTTCTTTCTGTCTTCACGGGAAAAAAACTGACTTTTCAGTACACCTTTTCCCTAGAGATGGAATTGTTTACATTTCATTGACTATGCTTTGTTTGCTCAAAAAATAGTCCCCCCTCCCCCTTCCAGTTGCTCGAAATGGTTATGCCACTTTTGTGATAATTATCTGAGGAATATCGAGTTGCAATCTTTAACCAATTTGGGCCTTTTTATTAAGTAAAGGCTGGCACGTAAGAAATTAAAAAAATCGTGTTAAAAAAACAAACAACACTTACGTTCTGCTAAACGCTTTCTTTTGGTGAAGTCCTGTTTCGGCCAGTGTACACTCTATGATAATCAATAACATTATATGAACTGCAAGTTGGGACTATGAATTTTCATCAAATACATTAAGGCTGGCACCTGGTTAAAATTGTGTTTGGGTTATTTAACAGAAAACCGAAATGGTTGATGGAGTTGAATTTTCTTTTTTATAAATATCATATATAGATCTACATATATATATTTTGGAATTTCACCACAGAGTGCAATATCCATTACAAAAATGTTGCATTTTTAGCAGGTCACGCTGCAAAACAATAATAAACCATGGTATCATCTACAACTTTAAAAATTATCATCTTAGCGGAAGCGGAATTCTGAAACATGTCCAGGTCTACAAAGCATATAGGCCTATTCATACGCAGGAAGTCACATGGTCTGCCTTGGAACTAGGGCCTGCTACTCTCGTTGCTTGGACGTCGATCAGTTGGTAAGAGAACTGTATTTCGTCTGATATTTTTGCCACTGCTCGAGACCATAGCTTAATGTAACCTAAAGCGTGTAGAAATGTGTGTTTTGATTATGATCTGCAGTCTTTCAGTTTTGGTTTATTTACAGCAAAATTCCACATTCAGATCCAAGTAAACATCGCTTAGTTTATAAATCTGGCTTCAAGAAAAAAAAATGGCGTTGTTTGTTCTCCTAGATTGTGCTTGCTGATCAATATTCATAGATCATTTGTCACAGTTATCAGCATTACAGGAATATATGTGTTATAGAACTGCATCTTAGTCTTTGAAACAAAACAGCAGCAACTAAGTAGGCCCTTTTAGTATTTTTTTAAAAAGTGAAATGTGGTGAAAGTCTAGGTTAGTTGAACTGGTTGACGCCATCTCGTTAACAAGTGCATGCTACTTTTGAAGGCCATAAAGTTAATTACTGAAGCGGAGTAGAGCAGTTATGTGGTAGTATTGTGCTTAATGATATTGAAGAAAAGGACACTTTTCTACCGCGAAGCTTAAATGAGTGTGAACCATCCCAAATTCATATGGACATTGTTTAAAGATCTCTCTCCTCTCTCTCTCTCTCTCTCTCTCTCTCTCTCTCTCTCTCTCTCTCTCTCTCTCTCTCTCTCTCTCTCTCTATATATATATATATATATATAAATATATATAATATGAGCAGTGTTAAGTTATTATATTTTGTTGTATTGTTTTATATCTAGTTTAGTCACAGCTAGCCTATATCAAAACCTGTTGACTTTCTTGCAATTAATATTCACGAACATTAAAGCACAGCAACTAGCTGAAGTTTTGGACCCAAAGGAAGAGTGAGTTTGCTATGGGCTGTTCAGAAAGATTTCACAGATGGAGTTTTTGAAAGTTGCTTTAGTTACTTGACCAGCAATACAGGTGTTTGTACATGCGTTGGGCCTGGTTGACAGTGAAATTACATTATGATAAAATCTATAGATTGCATATTTGTTGTGTAGTTGAAGATCATTTTGCAGTTCATTAGTGTCGTTATTCATAGGCTATCAACATCCTCGTTTTGATTGAATTCAAAGAACTGAAAGATGCTGTAGAAAATGCAATAGTTGGGATATTGGAGACGAATTCCATTACCTTTGTATTTGTACATTGTTTTTAACGTGACTCGTAAAAAAATGTTTACCAAAATATAACGCTAAACATTCAAACACTTTGAAGTATGAACAACTTTGTTCATCAAATAAGAAGACTCTGCTCAATGTTGTTAAAACGATTATATAATCAGAAAAAACCATGTAAACTTTGTTCAAAGAATTTTATATGTGCAAAACATATTTTTTGTTCTATGTAATTGTTCAAATATCCAGTTACATAGTGATTGTATGTTTTTCAGTTATGATTTTGTTCATTGACATGTACAATCCTCCATATTTCTAGAGGGATGACAGGAACTAAAGAATTTAAAATTTGGAATTTCTTACCATAGATAATGATGCTTTTCAACAAAGACGAAGAAAAAAAAAAAGGGGGGGGGGGGGGTGCTGATTCTGTTATTCTTTTAAAAAAAAAAAAAATTTGGTCTGACAGCCACCTCAGTTTTTAATGAATGTTTGTCATCATGATCTCCTTCATTTTTTCTAGTGAAGTTAGTTCCAGTAATTAAGACTTTCGTGTTTTTTTTTTTTTTAGACTTCATGCCAGAGGATATAGACAAATAAAATTCAGAAGTGTTGGCTTAAACTATTTTCTTTTGCTCCTCGTCTAGAGCTCCAGGGTTCACCAACGAAAGATTTTGCGTATGTGACCGTTTTTGCCTACCATGAAGGTAGCCACATTCAGACTTTCGGGATGTATGCTGGGCATATTCGTGTTTCCGTAACCCACCGAACGTTGACACGAATTGGAGCATCTTTAAAATGTATAGTTGATCTTCTGCATGTGTAAATACATGAAGGAAATAAACGCATTAGCATGTCTGCACTTCAAGTTGACCTGGGCGATCGTAAAAATGCCCACCCTTAATTCGCCAGACGCCGTTGTAATTCGAACCCACAACTTCCTGTACCCATAGAATTGAAGTCAAACTGTCTTAAAACATTCGGCTATCTGAAATAGATTCAGAAAAGATAGGAATCTTTTGCATTCAGGAACCATCAAAAAAAAGAAGAAGAGAGAGAGAGAGATGAGATAAGAGAGAGAGAAGAGAGAATATTGGTTCTTTAGCAGACTATTTTGGCTCATTTGCAATGAATATGTACAAGATTCGTTACATAATTTTCTTATTTCAGTGACAGCATAATGGGAAAATCCAAACGGATAAGTAAACGTAGCAAGACGACTTCAGTCATGGACAGAGAAGTCAGGAGGAAAGTGGAAGCTAACATTCTCAAAGGTATGCGTCACTTGTTTCTCATCTTTCCTTCCCTCCATACCCCATCCCAATCTACCTGGTGTTCCCCCCCCCCCCCCCCCTCCCCTAAATACAAGTTGTATACAGTTTGAATATCATGGCTCCGCAAAGTCTTTGTTTCCCGCTTGGGTTCTGTCTTTGGATGCAAATTATAGTGAAATATCATCCACTCACTGACCTGCTAGGTCTTGATCTAAACAGCATGTGTCTGGTTAACTGGTGGTGTTGGGAAAATAGAATTCTGTGTAGGGAAGAAAACAGGATTAAAAACAACAACTCAACAACACGTTGCCCAAATGTGGGTGCTACATACTGCTGTGTGGACAACTGTGTTGCCCGAATGTGGGTGCTACAGAGGGAAGAGTTCTTGAATGGTTGGTTACCCTATAATGGGTTACCAGTAAGTTAATCGTGAAAACCCCAGCCATTTTCAGTAGTTCAAAATGGTCAGTTGTGCCTAGATTGATGGATAACACAGACATGCCCTATATAAATCCTGCAACTTGAAGGAGATGGGCTCTGCCAGATCAGTATCTCACAACACAATGCCCGGAAAACTCAGTACAATGCTCAAGACGCGTGCACCCAGGTGTCATGCTTAGACATCCTTGAAGTCAGAATGCAGCTACCAGAATGGTAGGGAAAAAATGGGTCACATGTGTAAGTTCTCAACATTAGCGAGCCGCTGAGCTCTAGCCAAGGATCAAAAAGAAAAGTGAAAAAACAGCCACCATGGAGCAGTGGTTAGAGCCTTGGATTATGGGCTGGAAGGTCGTAGGTTCGACCATAAGAGACATAGGAATATTTGGACTCTGTCTGGTTCTTACCCAGAGAGAGTTTGCTGTGGGAAAACTGGGACCACACAGTTGAGCTCCATACACTTTAATGTGAAAGATTTTTAAAAATTCATTTTACTTTGGAAGAAGTTGGAGTATAAGAGAAAGCCAAAGTCATTGCTCATGCATCAGAGCCTTGCACTGCATACCCGAAAATGCTGCAACACTTCTTGTACTGAAAAGCAACTCAGGCTGCCTTGTCACATACAGGACTACAGAAAAAAACAGTTGCTTTACTGACATTGATACATGCTCAACTTTTGAGGGCTAATTCCACTGATAGCAATGGAAAGTGTCGTGGGATTGCCCAGATTGCCCCCCCCCCCCCCCCCCCCCCCCCCCCCCTCCACATACTTGTATGGATGATAATAAAATTGGAGTTCCCTCTATACGTTATTGGAACTAGTATCCAGCGCAAATTTTGAAGGCTCCCACCTTTTTTATATCATGCTCACAATGCCCTCCATTCAGATCATCTATTCTATGCTTTGTTTGAGGGAGAAATGTCACAGTAGAGTTGATGCCTGGATCACAGATTGAGATCCCATGTACGAGTGAGTGCCAGATAAAGATCTCAAACAATCGTGCATTCATACTGAATCCCATTCCACCTTCCAGAGAATGATAGGCTATGATGTGCTGATAGGAGTAGATGACAACATAAAAACATACACGTTGATGTCACATTTAGACAACCCATGAGATGGGTGTGTCTATTTTTAATGGTGAGATTGAGGATGATCGTATTAGATTACATCCCACCTGTTGTAATAATGAACATTGAAACAGTCAAGGATTTTTTTGAAATAAAAGAAAAATATTAAATGGACATGGGGTCAATTATAATATCCTGTGTACAAACAGAATCCAAAAGTCATCTTCATAATGTCAAATTTCTTTAGTTTCGGTGAAGTTTCAGGTGTAAATCTTCACGTTAAAACTGTTAGGTAGCTGGAATTTGGATTTCATACCTTGACTGAAGCTGGTAGAGTAGTACTAAATAAAGTTGACGCATGGTTCTCAGTGGCTGATACTGTTGTTTGGTTTGGCAGCGTTGGATGAGTTTTTGATATCTTTGTGTGTCATCAGTGTGAGGGGTGTGTATTGCTCATCATGTTCTGACAAGCTTTGAACCAAAAGAAAGTAGTGAGAATTGTAGCTGCATTACACTTTGTTGTATTATAATGGTCAGATTTATCTTTATGTATTTTTCATACTGTTTTCTTTTTTTTTCACAGTACTTCGTGAAAAAGCCCAGTCTTCTGAAGGAGCAATTCTGGTAAATGATGAAGAAAAAATGGAGCGACCGACTGAAAATCAGCGAAAGTTTGAGAACGCCACTGGACAAGACTTGTCTGACTCGACTCCAGAAAGTAAAGATGCTACAAGGAAAAAAAGCCGATATGATGTAAGTGAATAAATGGACAAAATAATTTCTTTTTTGATGAAATTTGTGACATTTCTTGGCTGATATTGTTTATATTATAGACATATTTTCTGTATGTACTTGTGTGCTAGATTAAGTGTGTTTGTGTGTGTTTTGTGTGTGTGTGTGTGTGTGTGTGTGTGTGTGTGTGATGTGTGTGTGTGTGTGTGTTGTGTGTGTGTGGTGTGAGATAATCTAAGGGTTAGAGAATTCAGCTCATGATCTGAAGGCCCGAGATTGGGCCACCGCAAAGGCACCTGTTTAAGGAGATTTTTCCTCTGGAGTTAACATTAGCACTGATGGCACTTCCCCACGAAAGTCCTTTGAGACTGAACCTAGATCCCATGTGAATGCATATAGAATAATATTTTGCGCATATGTTCTTTCATTAGAACATTTTTGTTTAAAAACGCATGCATGCAGATGTCATGTTAGACTATCCCAGAAGTCGGAATGCAGCAACCCTTAATCATAATGGTGGGTAAAAGCTGTTGCATACACAAAATCCACCATTTGGCGAACCTCAGAGCTCTGGCGAAGGTGGGAGGTAGGGGTGGGGGGGGTGGGGGTGTGTTAGATAAATAATGTGAAAGGCTCTACCCGTGAACCTCTGATTTATTTTTGTAATATTCTACCAGGAAAAGAGACCATACTCAAGTAAACGATTACTTATTCCAGCTCATTTCCCTGTAGGTGAATTGGATGAAACTGTAAATTGAGGGAGTGTGTGTGAACATCTGTTGTTGAGGAGCAGGACAGCTATGACTTGTGATATGGATGATACAAATATACCCAACATGCGGTGTGCAATGCTATGTGGGACTTGGCCAAAACACACTGCATGGACAAAGCAATGCAGTGCCAGAGTGATTCTGCAGGGTAATAGGGGTACACAAGAAGACTGGGAAATGGAACGCAAGGCAGATTTGGGACTTGTTCACCATGTTGATGATGATGTGACAAGCTTTTGCGTCTAATTGCTCATATAATTTCCTTTATCATTAATAGTAATGTTCTGACATGCGCATTTCAATATGGGTCTTACACCACCAGAAAAAATAATACAAACTGTTAATACAGGAAATAAATCAGGTCCGTGCCTGGGAGGTTTTATCTGTAATGAAACTTGTCATAGCATCATTTCCTGCCAGCGCCAAAATAATTCAGATTTGAAGATCTCCTTTTTCTAAATGTCTGGAGTTCCTTCAGAGTTTGCAGGGCTTCCTGGACAAAGTGATTTCTTCATTCTGCTCTGTCCCCATTGCATACCTGTGAAAGTGACACCAGGAACTTTTAACATCTTGCATTTCTTATGTTGAATCATAGGTTTGATTACAGTGACTACACACGAATAATGTTATCTTCTAGTTTGTTTATTTGAAGGAGAAGACTCCCGAAGTCGGAATGCAGCTACCAAAATGGTGCAAAACAAACGGTTGCATATGCAAAAATCTCATCATTGGTGAACCTCGGAGCTCTAGCCATGAAACAAAACCAACCAAAACAAAACAACCAAAGAGAAACCCTGACTTGTTTCAGTATCCATGGCTATCCGGTGTATTTGTAGATTCTTGTATTACTGACAATTTTTAGGGTTATGTTTTGAAGAGATGGGTAATTTTGCTGTCATCTCTTTTCTGTTGTTTTAAAACTTACCCCCGCCCCCCGCCTGTTTGTTCTTATCTACAGAGGAGAAACCGTGACAAGAAAAGAGCTGTCAGTCAACATGTCAAATCAGCACATTTTTACGTAAATGTGAGAGAAATTGTTTCATTCTTGTGGTGTTTCGCGGGGGGGGGGGGGGGGGGGGTTAAAAACTTTTTTGTTGTCGTGCATTCCCCAGCTTAACATTTTGGGGGTCACCCAGAATGTGCACCCTCACTCACTCATCCCTCCTGAGAATTACTGTGAGATTGAAATTGCACATTGAATGAGAAGTTTGCGTCTGTGACTTTTCAAGTACTTTGCCATAATCATAGGCAGCCATACTCCAACTTCAGAGGATTTTTTTCTCCTTTGAAGGAGAGTGCAGGTTGTTTGTTTAAGAGCTTGTCATGGCTGAAGGCTATCTCAACACAACACTTTACTGCATGAAACATTTAATGAAGGCCTTGGCAATTAGCTGACATCAATAACTGACGCAGCTTTTGTCCTGGGCCGTTCTTGACTGTTTGACCTGTGTGTGTGTGTGTGTGTGTGTGTGTGTGTGTGTGTGTGTGTGTGTGTGTGTGTGTGTGTTTATCCAAAGGACTCTTTGGGGGTGTGGAGTTGGCTTTGATGTTAACTCAGGGGGAAAATTCCCACAAAGGGGCACTTCGGTGGTGGCTCACACCTAGGAGAACACAATGATGTAATCACTAGGCTACCCTGTCCCTTGGTGCAAAGCTGGGTTACTTACCTGAATAGGTATTGTTTTAGTTTTGAAGACCGGTCTATTGGACCAGGTACAGGGCATGGTAGTTGGCTGGCTGCTGGGAGTTTCCACTATTTGAGAGGGTCAAAGCGTTTGGAGGCGTTTTTGATGAGCCCAGTGTTTGCTAAAGTTTGACCCCTCTCATAGTACTAGGCCTACTACCATATGAATCAGCAACAGGGTAAAACTCGTTCGTTGTTTTTCACCTGGTTGTCTTGTGTTGATTATTGCCTGTGGATTGCTGATTCAGGGAAAATGTCACAGAGCTTTTGGGTCTCAGGTTGCGGGGTTATAAATATTGTGATCAAACCCAACCCTAAAATCACTATGCTCTGGCAGTTTGGGCCTCGGAATTGTAATTAATGACATGGGGAAATCCGATTGTGTAAAGCAGGCATGTGAGAGAGTGCCATAAGACGTTAGATTGTATATAGTCATAATTATAATACTGTGAAGCATCTTACTGTATATGGTCAGAGTTTGATCAGATGACAAACCAACTGTGGTTCATGAGAAAATAACACTGAAGTGAAAATTTGGTTGTTGCAAAATATTGTTCTGAAGTTGAAAACTTCAGTCTCTGATTTTAACATTATCTATTCTGATTGTAAGACAGTCCGGAGTAGGCGTATGTGGCAGTTTTAAAGACTTGCCGCACACAGCTATACAGAACCATCGTCACATCTCCTTGATTAGGTGGTAGGCATTTGATAAGCTGTCGATTGTCATGAATTTTCATTTCAGAAAGACTCGGGAGTCCTCTGTGGAAGAAGCGACAGCCAGAAGCATGTCCACGGAGAACGCATAACTCGCAATAGACTCACTGTATGTTGCATAGAGTGGAGTGAGAACGTTACAGTGAAGGGGCATGTAGTGTTTCTTTTTGATTGTACCCACTTTTAAGGAGCATGCAAGAATCAACATTGAATTTTTTTCACTTGTGTTTATGCCTTGATCATGTTCTAGCTTTGGCTTTTTTTTTTACATGAAAAGAACCAGTGTGAAATGACCGATAGTTTAACTGCACGCTCTCAGTCAAGATCTTTGTGAAGAATAGACATCTCAAGCCATTGGGATATTCCTCCATCCACCCTAACGAGCACAGCCACATAGATCAAATTAAGTTTACCATGTTGGAATACAAACAAAAAAACCAACCCCCTCAAAAAAACAAAAACAAACCCAACAACAACAACTAAAACCAAAATGACTACTGTCCATCTTACTCGGTTTAAAAAATAAAGTTGCATTAAATACCAGATTGACTTGGTTTCTTTACAGATGATGCTTCTTTAGGATACACATTTCGATAGACTAGTTCAGTGATTTAAACACAATTGATTTATCTTTGTTCATTCAGTGTTATACATTTAGTTGATGCTGTGTTGGATATATGGGTGTAACATATCGTTCACATTTCCGAACCTCATGACGATAGAGCTTGGCCCTGATATGACCTCTGTGGCCAGTAGGGCTAGGAACATTTCGGATTGAACATCTCAAGCTGTATCTGGGTAGGGGCTAAGGGAAGTATTTCATGCAAAAAGAAAATGTCTATAGTCTTTCAGCTCAAGGTGTAAACATTCAAATGGGAAAGAAACTGAATGTTCCCAGATAGCTGTGCATCCAGACAGGTTAGATGAGCGTGATTTCTTCTCTTTTGTTAGCTTTTGTTGTTTGAAAAATCTGTTGCTTTGTTTTACTGTACTGTTCAACTAGGCCTGTAAATATTGTCAGTTTTTTTTATGTGTTCTTTTATATATATATATATATAGATAGATAGATAGATAGATAGATAGATAGATAGATAGATAGATAGATAGATAGATATAGAGATAGATAGATAGATATAGATAGATATATATATAGATATATATAGATATATATAGATATAAAATCTTCCTCTATATCTATCTATCTATCTATCTATCTATCTATCTATCTATCCTACTCTCTCTCTCTCTCTCTCCTCTCTCTCTCTCTCTCTCTCTCTCTCTCCTCTCTCTCTCTCCTCTCTCTCTCTCTCTCTATCTATCTATCTATCTATCTATCTATTGGTTTTGGATCCACAAGAAAAGCAAACAAATTTCAAAGAACAGACCGCTTGCATGCAGAGGTGTGTGTGCGCACGCACGCAACACACACACACGCTTGCATAACTTGATTGATTGTATGTTTTCAGTGTTTTAATTGCCCATCTCTTTTTTTTTTCCAGAGAGACACTGGCCTTTTTGGTGCAGGAATGAAATCTGAAAAAATTGTTCGCGGTAAGAAGCTTCAACGTTCTTTTGTTTCTAATTCATTTTATGCCAGTTATGATTGAAGTTTTGCGCTTTTTAAAATTCCTTTTTTTTAATAGATTGCATCATAACTTCTTTTATTTGATAATTCTCTAATCGCTATAAATGCTGTTTGATATGCTGTTCTCAAGGTGTGATGTTTTCATAATGACGATTTGATGTGAGGGACCTATTCAGTTTTTAGCTTGCTTTCTTATATTTTTTGAAGATGGCCTTTTTTTAAATCCACAGAAGCATAGCTGTCTTGTCCCCATCAGAAAAAAGCACCAACAGTTTCTTCTGCACAGTTTGAAAGGGACGGCATGGTTTACTGTTTATGGATTGATTACACCCATCTGTTTTCCACACTTTTTCATGTTGGAGTAACATACGAGGACATTGTTTATTCAGTAATAGGATTATTAGAGTGAATGATTTCTTGAAAAAAGACTTGACCAGTAGTACAGGAAAAGGAGTTTCTCAGTGGGTCATTTTTACTTCGAGGCAGTGTGGTAGGCGCTTGTCTAACTTTAATAATGATGCTAATAGCTGTCATAATGTGAGTCAGACTGCATAACTTTTGTAGTCAGCAGGGTTACTGTTAGCATGGTTACAAACTGGCCAAGACTGTCTACGCTCTAGTGACATTATTCCTTTCACCTACAGATCACATTTTCATATGGCCATAAATATTACACGTAAGGCTAAGGTTAAAAAAAAGTCTGGTTTTTAATCATGATAGACCGTGTATTCATTAATGAATAAGTTCATAATAAGCAAGCTTAGTAAGCGCTGATGCTGGTGATTGCAATGAATTTTTTTTTTTTTTACAAAAATTGGGGAAATCTGGTTTTGAACCGTTGAGGGTACTACCGTGTGTGTGTGTGTGTGTGTGTGTGTGTGTGTGTGTGTGTGTGTGTGTGTGTGTGTGTGTGCTTACCACTTCTTTCTCTCTGATCAAATTTTTTTGTTTGTTTTTGTCAACAGCTTTACCCCACGATGAGGTCATGCGAGAAATTGCTAGAGTCAGTGATCACAGGTAACTAACATAATTATCATTCTTATGAAAATATGAAATTCACCACAGTATTACTTTATATTATCGGCATACTTGTGTCAGTATTTAGGGTTTGTAGCTATAAAGCAGCGTCGAGCGTGGTTGCCAGTTGGGTGGGTGACCATTTGCGCGCCTTGGTTACAGTACAGTTCCCCCAGTTCACCCAGCTGTAAATGAGAACCTGCCCTCTTTGGGGTCAGGGAAGGTAAAGCAGCGAGGGAGAGGAGATGGGCACCGCCCTCAACTTGCTGGCCCCTAGAGAAGCTGAGGTCTCTGACGCCTCGCTCCCTACGACTACACAGGTTATGGGACACCTTTACCTTTACCTTAGCTGTAAAGCAAAGAAGCACAACAGTGCCAGGACTGTTCCACTTGCTTGTCATAGTTAGAGTAAGACTACACAAAACATTGTAGTCAGTCGGGCTACTGATAGCAACAGTCTTGTAACATCATTCTTATTCACTGACGTGACAGTTTTGACTGGTTAGAGGCAGAATGCTGTTGATCTATAAACATGGACTGTTTTGGGTTACTAGATTTGCAGTAAAGTCTAATCATTCATTGTTTTCATAATTGTGACTGTGAGATTTTGAAATGGTGTTACCTGTAACGATGGACTGTCTGCGTTTTTACATAATTTGCAGTGATGCTGTCAGCAGAGTTTCAGCCTCTGGAGAACCCGCTCACGAGAAGACAACAGAATTTTCTAGAGTAGGCCTTTTTTTCCTTTGTTTTTGTGTAGTATTTTCGTGTGTGAAATGGTTTGATATTGTTTTTGCGTTGCTTTTTATATTTTTTTGTACTTGAAATACTCTTGTTTGACACTGTTTTGAGACAATTTTTATAGTTTTGTTTTCATTGTTCTTTACATAATTATGCATACATGTGTATGGATTATACATATACACGCGCACTTCAACAAATATACGCACACATACACATGCGCACACAAGCACACACACACACACAACACACACACACACACAACACACACACACACACACACACACACACACACACACACACACACACAGCACACACACACACACACACCACACACACATATACATATACATATACATATACATACACACCTTCTGATCTTGCAAGGTATGTTTTTAAAATAGATTTTGACAGATGAATTTGGCATGGGATGAAAAAAAAGTTGTAACCAAAAACAAGCATAAATTCCTGTGGTACCACTTTCTACAAGCTGATTTGGTCGGTATTAACACATTTTCGGTTGTTCAGAACAAAGAAGAACAGTCAATACATGAAATAGATACAGATCGGGGGGAGGGGGGGGGGGGGGGGGGGGGCATATACATAGACATCCCCTCTCTTCTCCCTACGCAAAGTGTTGTGGAATTTTGCCTTTTCTCCGAGTAGCCCTAGATACAGTTTCTTTGAAGAGTATGCATAAATTCATAGATTTAAGAATTGTTCTTTCTGTTTTGTTGCACTGTCACAAAGTTCATAGAAAATGTGCGAAATTTGCCATGAATATGTATACAATTCCATGTTGTGCTGGTTAACAGGAAGTACCATATAAGGAGGCAACTGAGCAGTTACAAAAGGCCATAAAGACGAGTGACAAACGTTAGTATTTTGATTTTGTTGGGTTTTTTGTTGTTGTTTAAGACAAATATTTTGATTAATACTTTTAACTCTTTTCATTCATGACATCGTCTTGCATAGGCAACGTGTCTCCTTTTTGTAGCCCATTAGTGTTTGTGTTATAATTTTCTTCATCATAATGCAAATGATGTGCCACTTTAAAAAAAAGAAAAAGCAAAATCCTATTTAAAATCAAAAAGTATATTATCTTTAATTTTTTTTAAGTAAATGTATGCTTCCAATTTCTTTATTACTTTGTTGGTTTTGTTCCATGAAAGTAGTAGTTTTCTTTCTTTGTACTGTACTGAATTGATGCTAAACGAGACTCTGTTACTCTATGGTGTTGTTATTGTTGAACAGGGTTTGAAAAAGAACTACGGGACAGGTTGAAGCGTGCTTTCGCACAGCACGAATGGCAAAGAAGGTAAGTCAACTGAGGAATATGTATTGCCTTTTATGTTGAATCGTGTTTGCTATTGTGTGTTCACTGGACTATGTGATCGCCTTATAGCCAACCATCTTCTGACTGTAGAAGGTTTTTTTGTGTTTTTTTGCCTATAAATTAAAGGAGAGTGCATGCTGTTTTGATAAGAGCTTGTCATGGCTGTAGACCATTTTAGCATAGCGTTTTAAAAGAAAAACAACATCTCAGTATGGGCCTTGACACCTGGCTTACATGAATAACTGACCAAACTTTTGGCCTGACCTTATTGATATGTTGTTTTTAAAGAGTTTATGGGGAGCAGGACGGCCCAGTGGTTAGAGCATGCCTGGGTTCAAGCCATCACTGAGGCACTTGTTCAAGTTAACATCAGTACGCACTCCAGCCCCACTAAAGGTCCTTTGGGTGAGACTATATATTGAGGTCTCGTATGGGAATGCATGCACAACATCTTGCACGCGTGTTGAAACCCATTCTGTCTTTTCTCCTCCTCCTCCTCCTGTGTGTTCCCTTCCAGCTGGGGTGCATGTTGCGTGGTCTTGTCCTGTGCTTGTAAATCTGCAGGTCTGCCTGCTAGGCTCAGCTGGTACTTTCCAGCTTCATTTTTTTTTCATACAGGATGCATGCTTGGTATGATCGTTTTTCTATAACACCCCAAACGCTGATATGAATCGTGGGATCTTTATCATACATACTTATCTTCTTCATGTGTGCATAAACATAAAGGAAATTAAGGCACTGGCAGGTCTGCACTTTTAAGTTGACGTTGGAGATTATACCCCCCCTCCCCCACCCCCCTTGTGACACTTAGAAGTTCAAGTCAATTCAGTGTTGAAGAAAACTGGAAACGAAACCTGTTTGCACACAAGGCTCATAACAAACATATTGTGGCATGTGTGCAGGTCACAACAGGCTTTGGGTAAGTGACTTGTTTTCTATATTTTCTTTTCTTTCATTGTCTTTTCATTTCACCTGAATTTTATCGATTGTGTTGCTGCCATTTAAAAAATAGAAATATTTTTAGTGGGCCCTATTCATACAGAAATAGTAAATGTTTCCTCTCTTCACCTCCACATGGTATAACTTATCTAACTTCTTGCTCTCATGAATTGCCCTTGTCATTGGAAAATTATCAGTTTTAAATGTTTGCCATGCTAGTAGCTGAAGTCTCATTCATGGTAATCGGTGACAGTCAAAGGCTAACATCAATGGAAAATTATTTTGTGTGTTGATTGTGACAGGACCACCACTATAATCATTTGGAAATTTTAGTATAGGGTCAGTGTGTAAAACCAGTTTCGTTTGTTTGTTGTTGTTGTTTTAACCTTAGAATGTAGAGCGATTCATGCTGCTGGTTTGAAGGCTGGGTGGGAAAAGGCTTTCGTTTTTTTTTGTTAGAGTTGAATGTTGTGTGGTGTGTGTGTGTGTGTGTGTGTGTGTGTGTGTGTGTCGTGCGTGCGTGCGCGCGGCGGCGCGCGTGCGTGCGTGCGTGTGTGTCCGTGCCTGCGTGTTGGCTGTCGGTCGTCGGTGTGTGTGTGGTGTGTGGTGGTTGTTGTGTGTGTGTGTGTGTGTGTGTGAGAGAGAGAGAGAGAGAGAGAGAGAGAGAGAGAGAAGAGAGAGGAGAGAGAGGGATAAAGTGGGCTTGCACGACAGTGAAAATATCACATGTGCCTTAGATATATGATTGAAATAAGCATTGAACTCCTTTTTTGTTGTAAATCGAATGACAGATTTGAACCAAGCAAAAATAGATAATGCAATCAGAAGCATTGTGTGCTAACATGAAAAAGTTTGAAGTTTAAGAATGCGCAAGGCATTTATAAAGATAAGTTGTGTTGGAGTTTTTTGAGGTTTCCTGCTTTCTGTATTGGGAAGATTGTGTAAATATTTTTTTTCAAAACGGGCAGTTAACCATGTTTAACAGGTACTGAAGAGTACTTAAGAAAATTCAGAAGGGAAGTAAAAACGCCTGTTTTCTCTTGATGTTCTTGTTCCACACCAAATGGCGTTAAGTTGTTTTGTGACTTCTGAATTAAAGGTTTTGTGTTTCATGATGACTAAATGCACTGTGTGTTTTGTGCAGCAGAAAGCAGGGATGATTCAGTCATCTGTGTTGACAGCAGGTCTCCCAGTCCTCAGCTTATGCCTCTTAACCAACACTTACCCAAAGAACGGGTGACAACAAGTCTTGCACACCCACCCTACAGACCTAGCAGTTCTGAAAATGAGGAATCACCATATCCAAACCTAGTCAACATGCCAAACATCACGGACAATCTGGAGCAAACCTATCAAAGACCAGGAAGGTTTCATTACACAGATTGTGGGCTGAGAGCGCTACAGGTCTGTCTCATTGGTTAAACGCCAGTAACCTTAGGAAGGCAACAGGCCATGACTTCGAGCGTTATCTCCAGCCCGTACCTAAAGTTTTAGACGAAGACAGAGAACGGGAAACATACAGGGCTTTTGATGGTGTTGAGAAGATACTCAGAAGGCCAGCGTTTAGACTTTCTGACATCCACGGAAGGGGAAAACCACAGATTGCAGCTTGCTTTCAGCAGGAGGAAGGAGTCACAACTGACACCGAATGACTCCGCTGTTGAGATGTTGAAGCGCAACAGTTTCTTGTCCAGAATAACGTCAGTGTGTGGTAAGTTGGGATAAAGCTTGCCTCCCGATTGTTCAGTGCTGAGTGACTGGCTTGACTGAGTGGAGAAGCTGGGGATTTCTCTTGCTGTCAAAAGATTGATCAGGCATGGAAAAAGGAGTTAGAGAAGACGGGGGAGAAAATAAAAACGGAGGGGGTTACCAGTAAAGTCAGACTTGTTTAAATATTAATTCGCTTAAAAGTAAGCGTGAGATTCTGGGTTCAATTCCAGTCTTGCCCTTTCTTCCCAGTTTGACGGGAAAATCAAACTCAGTGTCAGGTCTTTTGGAGGAGACTCTAAACCAGTCATACCCAAGTGCTTACAGACTTGTGCGTATAAAGACTTTAATCCGTAATAGTTGAAAGTAGGAAAGAGCAGGGAGGGACCTCAACCGTCCAGGTAAAATTGGTAGGTTTAATTCCAAACTGTATTTCCAGAGTCACATGCGGCTACCTTAATGGTGGGGGGAAGCTGCATATGCAAAAATCTCACCATTGGTGAACCTCAGAGCTGTAGCCAAGGTACGAAAGAAAAATTAAGTCATTTGTTTGACCCAGTGATTTTTTGGATACAGCTGTAGTGTGCTCCTTCTGTGTGTGGTGTTGTATTTAGTTGGTTTGCTTTCTTCTTTTGTTGCGCAGTCTCTAGCTTAACAGCCTGCATGAGTGTCTGTATGCTGACAATGGTTTACAGTTTTTGCCGGCCATCTAGCCCTTAGAACAGGAGAATGTGGTTGTGTGTGTGTTGGTGTGTGTGTGTGTGTGTGTGTGTGTGTGTTGTTGTGATGCAAATATGTTTTATGCTGTTATGCAGTTTTGATTTGCAGCCATATTTCAAAGCGAACGAGGTAACCAAATGTCTTTAGCTTTTAAATTACAGGAAAGTGTCTCATTAAAAAATGTGAAGACCACTAGTGCTTGTGTGTGTAGTGTGTGTTGTTTGTCTGTGGTGTGTGTGTGTTGTGTTGTGTGCAAATTTATGTTTATGCTTAGTTTATGATCAAATTTGCAAAGGATAGAGGGTACAAATCTTCCAGCTTTTAAATACAGGAAGTGGTTCCTTATTAAAATAATTGAAACACAGTGATGCTGTATTAATGGTTAGGTTCATGGCTTGTATCGATGGATTGTTTGTAAAATTTTCATAGGCTTTCGGTTGCATGGTAGTTTTAAAGTTAAGACAATTTTATCTCAACATTCAGTCAAATTTTGTAACTTTTCACTACTACTTATGCAACACAGAACTGTAATACTGTAGGCAGGGAACCTATTGTTCTGGGACTGTACTATGTTTGTTTGCAGGAAGGGAGATGATACAAACAGCAAAGTGACTTTGTCTATCCCACCTGCACTGACAAATTCTGCCCGTTTGATTGCAACAAGACAGACGACATCTGATGAAATTTCCACCATCTTGTCGGGGGAAGGGCGGGGTCTCCAGGGTTCAGGGCAACACTATGAGCGGTCTTCTCACGGCAGCCGGCGGGCAGAGGTGCTGTCCCCACATTACTCAGACAACACACTTCTGCATGGCTACGGTCCGTCAGAATACCAGAGAAGACGCCTGGGACTACCTGCACATGAAACCAGCCCCTTGTTTGGTTCAGTCTCATTCCCACGTGCCCAGGGGGTGTCAACACACAGCATGAACAGCCAGTCAGGTCACAGGCCGCCATTACCACAGGTTGGTACTTTTCCCTTTCATTTTGTAGAACTGCAAGAGCTGTTTTAATAAATACACAGTGGTTGGCCTGTTACTTTCAAAATCATTGTTGGTGAGTAAAGTACTATACAGTTTTCAATCACTTACCTGCGCGCGTCATTCAGAAGGAACTTTCAGCCGCACAGAGCTGTAAAAATTCTGGTGGTCAGTTGGATCCAGAGGGCTGTGGGACAGATGATTACAAAGTAAGGTAGAGGAATGGGACACTTTCTTGAGAGGGAGGGGTGGGGGGGGTAAATAGCTAAATGGTTAGAGCTTTGCATTCATGATTCGATGGCCCAGTTTCAAGCCACCACCATGGCACTTGTTTGAGAGAATTTTTAGCAATATAAAAAATTTTTTAAAGCAACAAAATTCTCAAATGTATGATCAGCCCTTTTTCAGCAGAAATAATATATACACAATTATTTGCATATTTGAAGTGGATCTACAAGAAGTTTAAAAAAAAAGTGTCAGCCAGATTGAAATGTTATGAAAAGTCGCGTACAATTTCAGTCAAACAAACAAACAAAAACAGAAATAAGTCAGTATTTCGCAGAGTTGCTGGATTTGTTGTCTTAGATTTAATCAGCAGTGATGGGTGCAGCTGTGAAAATCAGATGATGATGCAAATGGTGTTGTGTGTGTGTTAGGTTGCCAGTGACTCTTTGACCAGTGACTTCTATACGTCCTACTTCCGCAGAGGACTGTCCTTCAGAATGGACACGAACACCCATCGTGAGCTACCTGTGGACTTATCCACTTTTGTAAGTAATGCATCTTTTTCGGTTCCTCTGTTCAGTTTCTTTCCCTTTTTTAAACAAAAATTGTTTCTTTCAAAAGACGGAAAATTTGTCCGTTATGATACGAAGAATCTAAGCTTGCTCACGTTTAGTTTTCTGGGCTCTGCTGTTTCTTTTTTCCCCAATTTTTTGACGGTTTGTTGTTTCCTTTACATTTTTTTCTTTAAATTGTATGCGGGGATGGGATAGCTCAGTGGTCAGAGCACTTGCTTTCCCCAAGCCAAAGTTAAGCAGCATCGAGCGTGGTTACCAATTCGATGAATGACCGTTTGCGCGCCTTGGATTCAGTAAAGTCCCCCAGTTCACCCAGCTGTAAATGGGCACCTGCCCTCTTTAGGGTCAGGGAAGGTAAAGCATCGAAGGAGAGGAGATAGGCGTCGCCCTCAATATGCTGGCCCCTAGAGAAGCTGAGGTCTCTGATGCCTCGCTTCCCTACGACCACACAGGTTATGGGACACCTTTACTATTACCTAGATTGTCCGTTATGAGACAAAGAATCTGACTTCCCTTATAATTGTTTACATTTCTGTGTTTACTTTTTTAAAAACGTTGTTTGTTTGTGTGTTTGGTTTATAAAAAAAAGAAAATGTTTTCATAAGGTTGTTTTGGTCAGGTATGTAATAATATTGGTCTGATAGCAAATCGTATTGTAGAAAAGAAAGAATCAGACATTATGCATGTAGCCTATTCTGAAATATGCATAATCCTGTCTCACCAATACGAAATTTTTCTTTTCCCATCCACCTTTGTGACAAATGTATTGAAATCTAAGACAAATCTTTCCCCTGATTGAATTGCAATAGTTTAATATTCAGTCCCCCCCCCCCCCCCCCCCCCCAAGTTTCATTAGTTTTAAGCACAAGGCAAAGACCTATAGGCAAACTTTCAGGCATATATGAGATTTCATCTTACAGAGGTGCATATGCACGGACATGAACAGTAATGACAAGATTATGATAAAGATGGCGGTTGTGATGGTGTTCAGATATAAGTTGCGCACTGTTCATTGTGTTTAGAAGTAAGGAATGTACTGTGTAAAGGAATAAATGTACTATTCATTGTTCAAAAGTAAGTGCTGTTTTGTTCATCGTGTTAAGTAAATGTACTGTTTCTTGAATTAATATGTCCAGTATTGTTCATTGTGTTAAGTGAATGTACTGTTGATTGTGTTAGGAAGTGTGTGCTTGACTGTTCATTGTTGGACCTTGTTTCATCATACTGTTGTTTGATATGAACATTCCCAGTTGGGAATTGGCTTTACTGTATTTTTGGTACTTGCATATCCAAGCTTGAGGGGCGGGAGAGACTATTGGATTGAGCATTGTGCTTGTGATCTGGTGGCCCTGGTACAAGACACCCACCCTTTGAGCCGTTCAAAGGGACATTCCCCTTTAGTTAATATCAGTACCACTCCACTGCCCTGAAAGTCCTTCAGAAAGAGTAGGCCATTCCATGCAATTGAGAACAGATAACATTTACAGAATGCATGCACACGAGTGTCGTGTTTAGACCTCACCCCTCAATTCGGAATACGGCTACCTTAATGACTGGCAAAAACTCTCCCCATAGGTTAAAAAAAATTCCATGCTTTTCTTGTGTTAACAGTTCTTTTATTATCTCCTCACACTGTCAGAATGGCAATAGCTTGACTAGATGCAAGTATGCAAGACAACTGTGTTTGATCTAATTGTTCAGATACCTTTGCTACTTACTAGTGTGATTAGATTTAGTGCTCTCTCTGTAACAGACGAACTCTTGTAAAGATAAACTTTTCTTGTCAGCCAAATGTCAAGGTGGTTATAACATATTTGATTCTAAAACATAAGGAACGTAGAATAGCTCATACTGTCTTGCATAATTAGGAAGAGAATCATCAGTGATGTAAGTTATAAAAACAAACAACTCATTGTGTTTTCTTTTCGAGGAGAACTGCCTGGACTTCTCGAGATGAGGGTGATGATATAGAAGTCACAGTGAAGGATGACAACCACCAGCGCAACATGTCAAGAGCATCAGGCGATCATCTTTCACTGGAGGATAAAGTACGCATCCTCGTAGATAGTGAAGATGACGACGATGTAGAAATGATAGGGTATGATGTAGGTGGTGAGGACTGGTGCGGCAGGTCCAGACGTCGGTGATATCCTTCACTGGATTATGTGAACTCTCACAGCATGCAGCGACGGTTGCATCTCCCTCCACTTCGGAGACCCTGTCTTGAATCACCTAGTCCCAGGAATTTTTCGCCCATAAATTGTATTAAAAACAGTGAAAATGGAAATTTAGCATTCTCATCTGATTATACAGAATTTCCAGTAAGAATGGAGACAGAAATGTGTAGAGATCAAAGGTAAGTTAGCTCATTTAAATTTTTATTTTGTTTGATCCATTTTGTCATTTATTTAGGGAAAAAAATCAGGCAGAAAATCATGTGAATCTGCTTCGCTCCTACTGTCAGCCCCTGTATTAACATGAAGAGAAGGAATTTGAATTGCTGGAATTCTTTTGAGAAATAGGAAATGTATATCAGGCATGGGGTTTTTCTGCTTATTGCATCGTTTTTGTTTTCTTTGTGAATCGTTTGGTTTTTTTGTGTGTGTTTAAAGATTGGTTGTTTGTTTTAATAGGTGTAAGCATTTAAGGCTGGGACAAAAACAAAAAAACCTGACACAAAGTTAACAAAATGAGGAAATTTCTAGAAGATTTTCTTTTTTGTAGGTGTGGATGCTTTTTGTATTTAGAGGAGACCTCTATTTACACAGGAGTTGTGACAGGACAGGAAAAGAAAAAAAGTTACATGTGACAGACAAATTGTATTTTCAGCAGCTGGCCACACCATTGAGTAGTGCATGGCCTGTGAGCATTCTAAAAGTCCCATGGGTATCTGTACGTATTTCTGAAGTCTATGAAAAAATTATTAGATGTGCATTTTATAAACCTATCAAAGCTGTCCTGCATCAAAAGACATACCACTCCTAGGGCAAACAGTGTCAGGAATTTTTTTTTTTTTAATTTAAAACTTCTTTTTTGATCATTTGAATCCCATGCCTGGTATACAAAGCTTTGAGTGTGTGTGTGTGTGTGTGTGTGTGTGTGTGTGTGTGTGTGTGTGTGAGAGAGAGAGAGAGAGAGAGAGAGAGAGAGAGAGAGAGAGGAGAGAGAGAGAGAGAGAGAGAGAATGAATGAGTAAGGGGTGGGGGTGGAGTAATTATTTCAATAAGAAGCATGTGTATTTCTTTTGGTTGATGGTGTGGACCAGGTCAATATAGACCTGACAGCTAAGAGCATTGTGCAAATTTGAATGCTGAATGAACAAAAGTTGTTGTTCAGTGATTTATCTGTCATCTGCATGGTGATTTTTTTTCTTCATGTGTACAGATTTTTTCCCCCAATGTTCTGGTAGTTATTAATCATATCTATTGCTTTGAATTTTCATCCCATGGATAAAAACTTCGCAGAGGTGCTATGTGGTAAATCTCCAATGTTTTGCTGTTTTTCTTGATTCATACCTAATTTCTTTTGTTTTTTTAAAAGATTGATTTTGCTATGTTGCTTTTTACAAAAGAGATCATTTGTGATGGGGTAGTTCACTCCCCCCCCCCCTCCACCCCCATATAAGGGGCTGGAACACATTGCCTTGAGTTCCTGATTGTCATGGAACAAACTTCAATGGTAGGTTTTATCTCTCCTTTTGAAGCCTACTTTCTCCCATCACTGTGATGCATTTGTAAGACCTCTTCAATATAAGTCATACTACCCACTATTTTGTTCATTCTTCACACGTTAAAGCCCATTCCATCTTCAGAAGTGTAGGCCATTGTATGCTGGTGGAAACGGATGACTAACATTTTTAACAAGCTCAGACACCAGTGTCGTGTTTGGACATTATCCTGAAAGTCTGAACACCTTAATTTGTGAACCTAGCAGCTCTAGCCAAGAGAACAGGGGAATGAGTACTTTCTTTATCTTAAAAGCAAGAGAAAGACCCGTGGGTGTCTGTAAATATTTATCACATAAACTAGCACAAATCAGTGTCTAAATCTTAGGCCTACCATTTTTATACTTGTACATCAATAAAGGACATTTGAACATTAAGAGATATCTATCCGTTACAAGACGTGCATGCAAACAGGTACCAGCGCTGGCACCCTTACACATGCACACACATATCACACACACTCTCAAATGTTGCCATAAAAGTAACATGTGCTCAGATCTTGGTTGCATCAAGTTATTTTGAATGTCATTTTCACCTTTCTTGTCTGTAAGCACTAGATTTCAAAGGATTTATCCTTTTAACACACATGGCTAGGAACCCAGTACTTAGTATAGTTCAGGGGAGGCTGGTATGTAGGGAGAGGAGGATATGTCTTTCTGATGAGATATAAACCAAGGTCCTGTGTGCAACAAGCACTTAGTGCACAAAAAGAACCCACAGCAACAAGAAAATTGCCCTGGCAAAATTCTTATAAAAAGGCCACTCTAATAGGGACAATAACACAAGCAGACAAAAAAAAGGTGGTACTATTGCGGTTACATGCTCTCCCTGAGGACAGCCTGAATTTTATGCAGAGAACTCTTGCCATGACTGAAAGTAGTATGCAATACAGTACAACTCAACTTGGATTTGTAGATCTTGGTAAAAAAAAAAAAAAAAAAAAAAAAAAATTGGATAGGGAAAGAGTGTCGCCAGAATTGCAAGATGTGTGTTTAGTATTGCTGGAAAAGCAGCTATGAGGAAATGAACTGTGATATGTTGACATGAAAACTGTGATGGAATAGTGTGTATGAACATCAACTTTGAGATGGGACTGGTTACTCCTGTGTCTGGGATTGAGAGTATGTGTATGGTGCTACAACTGCCAGGTTCTGCTTGTTTTCCAGTGTTCATACACAACATGTGTTATGTGGTGTGCTTTTGTGTTGATGCTTAACATCATCTATAAGATAGTCATTTATGTGTTTCAGTTTGGGATATACAGTAGTTCTGTGTGTGTGTGTGTGTGTGTGTGTGTTGTGTGTGTGTGTGTGTGTGTGTGTGTGTGTGAGAGAGAGGAGAGAGAGAGAGAGAGAGAAAAAACACATCTGCCTGAGGAGGTGCCATAGGCTAACATTATTTTGATGATAAAACTGTGATTTTGACCAAGTCTGTTTTTGTGTTGGTGTCAAGAAATATTTGCAGGAAAAATCTGAAATCTACAATGAACAGTATACTTTGAAATGAAAAAAACAAACAAACAAAATACCATGAAGATAGTTATGCAATTTCTGTAATAGAATGATTGAAAAGGGAAGTTCCGCAATAAAGATAAAACATAAATTTAGGTATGTATACTTAAGTCTTTTTGATAGGTGTTATTTGTTGTAATTCTCAAGCCTGTGCAGTCATATTCAGTTTACCGTTTTTAAAGTTATATGTAGTTGGGTTGTTTTTTTTCAGTCAAAAGGGATGAGGCTTGATGAATACATTGATGCCCCCCCCCCCCCCCCCCCCCCCCCTCCTTTAATTGTGGTTAACAGAACACTACTTCAGCAGACTGGAGCTCTGGAGCTAATCAGTTTGCCTATTCTGAGATGTGGCATCTCTAGAATGCATGTTTGTATGTGTGTGCATGTGGAAGATGGACTTGTGAGGAAGGATTTAAGATGTGGTACTATGTTGCTTCAATTGCTTTTAAATGTTTATTGGTGGATCTTTATGTGCGATGTGGTGTCTCAGATCAAAAGTGACTAGCTTGTGAAGGAAAATGTTAACAGCAGTTCAGGGGGAATTAGAGTAGAAAACAGTTACTGGATTTTAATACATTTTCTTTTCTTCTTCTGTCTCGTCTATCCAGTCACAGTTGTCATTGATTTTAGTCAAGGGATTTGGTTTTATATGAAAGGAATTATTACTCGGCCGCATTTTTTTTTTGGGGGGGGGGGGGGTAATATGTTAGTTGTTTTTGGTTGTAGTGTTTAGTAATGCATTGTTTTACAAGAATAGTTGTAGTGCCTTGTATGTCCGAAAATGAATGTCTTGAATAAAATATGATTTGGAATAATAAAGATTTATCTGTTGCATGAAAGTGATCACCCTTTCATTCTTTTCATACTTGTGATCTTACCCTTTTTGTTCATTTTCTATTCCTAAAATGACACTTCATATTTGTAGACTGGAAGTCTTGATTTAGTCCATATAATTAAATACAAGGGACATAAACATGCAAAATGGTACACATTTATTATTCAATCCTGGCAAATCCCAGTTCGGGACTAAGAGGGTTAAGTGAGCTGTACACATTTGGTTAAGGGGAAATACTTTGATGAAGTAGTGTGCATGCATGCGTACACACAACTACACCCTCAATGTATACATACACAGATGAGTGTATCCAGATCAGCAAACATGCACGTACATACACACATAATAAATACACATTTTGTCTCAAGTTCAATTTACTATGTGGGGAAAGCACTTTCAGCAAAAACAGGTTGCAAATGCATACAGATTCATTTCAAACATTGCTGCAACAATCATCAAGTCAAACAGTGGATATAAAACACATCATAGGGAGACTGGAATAAAAATGTACAAATACCATAATAACCAAATAACAATTCTCTAGTTCATAACTATTAATTTTTTGTGACCAGCTAGCTCATGATAAATTGCAGTTAACTTGTTTTTTGTCATCAACACTGAAGTCACCTTTACAATTGAACAAAACAGCCAGAGCATGTGGTTTTCAGTAAGAATTCAGTACATGTGCTTATACTGTCTTAAATAGATACTGCCTTTACTATGTGCCAGTTTCTATTTAAAGTAAATTTCACTTTAAAAAACAAACCAAAAAACACCTTTCACACACACATACCGTAATTAGAATGGAAGTTTTGCTATTGGTCAAAAACGAGTTTTCCAGTGATTTACGTACAATTTTTAGAAAGATAACACAGTTCAAGCAGAAACACACTCCAGCTTGTGCTCATAACCTAATGCCAAGTCCACTTTCCATAAATATGTATTGCAATGTATTGCACAGCACTCAGAAATCCATTAGTGCATGCCATACTGGCTCAGTGTTTCTCACACACATTGAATAAATAAACTGACATGCATGCACATCTAACTGAAAGTATGTGTAAACTACAATAGAAAAAAAAACACCCAAACCTACACTCGTCAAGAACAACAGCCAAAAAAAAAACAACCCGAAGCCCACCTCCCACCCCCAAGAAAAAAATAACCAAACCTAGTATCCCCCCACCCCCACAACAAAAAAACCCTGAAACAAACCAAAAAACCCCAAATACACAAAAGCAACAGTGAAAGATTACATACTGATAAAACACACAACTACACCCTCAATGTGTACACACACAGAGGAGTGTATCCAGATCGGTGGTCTAGAGGAAATGTGTCTGCCTAGAAAGTGAAAAGTCCGGGTTAGAGTGTGTGGTGGTACGAATACCGTTTGGGCCCAAAACTTTCCCCCCATCCATTAGACCATGAGTGGTGGTCTGGGTGCTAGTCTTTCGGATGAGATGATAAACCGAGGTCCTGCGTATTACACATTATTTAGCATATGTAAAAGAACCCACGGCAACAAGAGGGTTGTCCCTGGCAAAATTCTGTAGAAAAAAAGCCACTCTGATAGGTAAACAAATACAGTTGCAGTCAGGAAAAAAAAAAAAAAAAGGGTAGGCGCTGCACTTGTGGCGATGCGCTCTCTCTGGGGAGTGCAGCCCGAATTTTACCCAGAGAAATCTGCCATGACAAGTAGTATAAAATAAAAAATGAAATAAAAAATAAAAATAAAACTGTATAGAGTAATGTAAATGGGACAATGATGAAGAATAACTAATACAAAAATATATACTGCCTAGTGCAAACATACATGAAGCATTTCAGAACTATTCAACCTAATAAATTGTCAGTAGAAAATCCACAAACTACTGCTGGTGATAAACAATCTACATGACAAACCAGCAGAGCAAACTTCATTGGAAAAGTCCACCTGGTCCCTTTGTGAAAAGAAATGATGGAAAATGTTTTCATTTTCTTCCTCCCATGAGCCATATTCTTCTGTGTTCCCTGGATGGGTAAAAATACATGCAGGATTCCTAGATGTGGTATGCACTCTATTCATTTTATATTGATCTGTGTCACACTATTTATCATACAAATGTTTGTTGCACAATACAAACTTTAGCAGATGTTCTAAAGTGTATGCCCCATAACTTAAAAAAATCAAGATATGACCTGGAACACAAATTTTAGAACAGAAAACCCTTTTTTACAAAACGGAAAAAGAAAAAAAGACTCTCTTCCATCCCCACACATAGAACAAAATAACCTTATTTTTTTCCTCACTCTAAGTATCACAATAAGTAAAAATGGACACGAAAACTAAAAGGCCAAACATCTTGGCACGTACACAATAATAACAACTTCCCATCTCTTCTCTTACTTCTACTATGATTCACATAGGCACACAGCTTACCTTGCAGCAGTTACAAAAAAAAAGGGGGGTGGGGGGGGGAAGCAACATCATTTCACTAAAGAACTCAATTCAATCAAGTATCACACACATGAAATCCTGTGCAAAATTAAATCTGATGATACCAAACAGCACACGATGCTACAGTGCAAAACAGGTCTTACTAATACCTGTGTGTGTGGGTGAGAGAGAGAAGAGACAGTGAAAGAGAGAGAGATAGCAAGAGAGAGAACATACGTGTGAGTGTGTGTGTGTGTGTGAGAGAGAGAGAGAATCTGGCGTGTGAGTTCATGTATGTGCATGCATGTACCTGAGTTGTGTCACTGTTTTATGGACAGCATGCTCATCTATAATTTTTCTTTTCAAAAGAATGTTGGTTTTTCTAGTCAACTAAACAATGTTTTTAGTCAATAAAGTGATGATGAAATAATAACCACTCTAAACAAAAATGTCACTCCCCCTCCCCCCAAAAAAAACATTCACACCAAGTCATAAAAACCTCTACAAAAAAATTACTCCTCTTCAAAATGGAATACCAATTAAAAATTTTCATTCATCCCTGAATAAGGAATGTGGCTCCACAATCACTGAGTCACAAAAATAGTGAATTACAAAATCTCAAAGCCTCAAGAGTACCAGCTGAGGAATGGAGAACTCTACAATTAATAAGGAACTGAAAAGACTAGAAAACTCCCAAAACAGCTTTTAAAACAAAAAAAAAATCAGACTGCATATATACATTTATTTATCTGTGCATTGACTGCATAATAATATATATGCATACATTATGACAGTACATTCTCTCCTGACATGCTTCAGTTTAATGTTTATGATTCTATACAAAGTCAAGTCCACTTGGCTATATTCTTATGCACTTCTTATGAAGAGAATAAAGCCAAATAGCCCCGAGTCGATGAAAAATGGAATCCACGGTCAGGTGATTAAAACACACACACACAACACACACACACACACACACACACACACACACACACAGAGTACACAGAGTACACACAGTACACAGAGTACACACAGTAAACACACACACACTGGAGAAAAAAGGGTAAACTTCTTTGCAAACTGTGTTATTAGGATATGACATACTCATTTTCTTTTCCCAGTTGTCTTCATATCTTAAACTGGTTAGGTAACAAAATGAGACATGGTTCAGACAAGCTGGTGTTCAGTTGTTGGTACTTGGATTTGTCCTGGATTTTCTTTCCCTTCATTTTTAGATATATATAAAAAAAAAATGTGTGTGTGTGTGTGTGTGTGTGTGTGTGTGTGTGTGTGTGTGTGTGTGGTGTGATGGAGGGTTGGTGGTGATTTCTTCCAGACACAAGTGTTGGTTCTAGTCCAACCCTACAGCATCACACAGTTGGATGGGCTACATATATATACAATTGGCTAACAACAACAGTCATTGAAATTCACTTGCTTACAGTTAGTTTGATCACTGTTAAGAGAGTAGAAGCAGAATGCAGACAATGAATGACTGCCTATTACCTGAACCTACAATAACGACTAAAAAAGAATGGTTGGAAAGAAGAGAGGGAAAGAGAAGGATAGGTAACACACAAGTCCATCACACAAAAAAGGTGAAGAAGAAGAAGAAAAAAGTGGAAAAGATGTATAGACTCTACACAGACAAGGAAATAATACATACATACCCCCAACCTCACCCAACAGAGGTTTGCTTTCTGAACAGAGCTGCTTAACCCTCTAGCATTTGTTTTTCTGAAGCACAACTCTAGATTTCAAACTCTCATTTTTCTCCACCCCTCAAATGGATATACATACATTACTTCACAATTGACCACATACATACAGTACCTGCATATGAAAAACAACCAAAAAATGGACAGATAACTTTATCAGACTGCTTCCTGTAAATATGACATTGACCAAGTGTAATGTTAAGGAATATTTCACCATCAAACACATCAGCTGTTGTGGTGACATTTATTACAATATGCAGCAATGTATCGTATCATGAACACTCATGATGTTAGTGTAGATGTGCTAACACTCAGGGTGTTTCAACTATATGATTGGTGAGGACCATTTGAACCTGGGTTGTGTCTAAATGAAATGGATGGAATGCAGCAGGATATTTTTTAAACAAATGTGATGTGTCAATTGTTTTCAGTTACCAGGTAAGGAATCTGATCACACACACGCTGCTTCAGGATAAAGTGTGCACCACCATAGTGAAACACAGGCTCCTACACATTTTGTTTGAAATTTACTCAGTCTTCCCCATCAGTACAGTTCAAACAGCCCTGCCTATGTCTGGTCTCAAGACAGAAAAGTGGGCTTACCTCACATGATTCCTCTCCTGGTTCCTATCATTTTATCCCCATTATGACCAAAACTAATGCCAGTGTGCCTACTCACTGCTGTATTTTATCCACATACGGTTCAGTTTATGTTCCCCATCTATGTAAGCAACCTAGAAATAGTTGAACAGAACCAATACTTGACTGAGATATGGTGTTTTTCCACCCAAGTTATATATACTATCTTGACCAAACACACAAAGTCAACGCATGGTTTTAAAAAAAAGCCCTGATCATGTGTTTTGTTTGCATCCATTGTGAAATATTGATGGGGACAGCAAACACCATCAGTTCATGCTATAAATGCAAGAGGATTTAAATACACAGATGGGAGGCTAGATACTAACATGATTTTACTAGCACAGAAGTTAGGATTACAAACACACAGACTTTTAAGTTTTAACCCTCTTGCATTCCGATTCTCTAAACACAAATTGCCCCTAGATTTCGCATTCCATCACAAAATCAGGTCAGGTACACATGCTCACTCGCCTTTTCCTCCTTTTAAGTACATACCAGCAGCTATAATGACTTCCAGACTCTCACAGCAGGCTTTGTGCTGCTTGTCTGATAGAACTTCGGCATATGGTAGCCATCAGTGAAGTCACTGTGCGATGGGCAACTACTGTGTGTGAATCCTGGTTCAGGATTTAAGGGGAGCAATTATTTTATCCCGGCAAATCCCGAGTCGGGACTAAGAGGGTTAAGTAAGTAAAATTCTTTCACTGGAGCTTCCAGCCTTGCTCACACTATCAGTTAGACAATGTAGCCACTCTTCCCCAGCACCTCACCCTACAACTTCTTTCGAGGGTCAGTCTCTTCACATCAGGCCTTGGTGTTTTGAAATCAGACCTGCTGTGTCACAAGGACACTGACAAGAGTGTGATACGCTCCTATGCTCAACTTGTGTGACAAAAAATGGCAGCTGTAAATTCTACAGTTCGAAGACAAGTACTTGTTGCGGTCTGTTTCGAACTGAACATTTACACCTCTTAACCTTCGAGGGCACATACACGTCACTTTTTGTTGGGTGTCTCAACAAAGCAGACTCTTCCAAAACGAGTGGGGTGATGAAGCAGCTACGAGAGGTGTAAAACACGGACAGGAATCAGCAAAATTGCATGTACCTTTATCATTATCAGGCATGTACCTTTATCATTATCAGACATGTACCTTTATCACTACCAGATGGCTACCATTTATTGGGACAAACATCACGATGAAAGGTCATAGAAACTTATCAACTGAAAGAGAGATTTTAAAACAGATAAGATCTGTAATCAATACTGACAATTCGAGAGCCATGAATCAGTCTAAGACTTGCATAAACATTTTCACAGTAAGAAGAGTAAAGACTTTTGTTTCATAGAATAAAACTTAAAGCATGCACAACCAAATTGAGCAAAAACAGTTCATGTTTATGTGGTGAGAATATCTCTAATTAATACTCATTATGATATCTGAATGCAAGAGTGCAAAAGCTATCTTGACCCCACTTTTCTGAAAATGCCCTTATCGGAATATTCATTTGTCTAAAACTAGCATTCAATATAGCAAAAGGTTTCTGGCAGTCCTATAGAACATTTGTTAGTCACATTAATGTTAATGGCTTTACAAAAATGCTTTAATATTCCTATTGTTTAGCCAATGTCTTTTTTATGCGTGAACAATAATTTGTATGGTTTGTTAGGTTTTTTGCTTGTTTTTACTGACACTTTTTCATGTGTGAACAATAATTTGTATGTTTTGTCAGAGGGTTTTTTTGCTTGTTTTTAAACAGTTTTTTTCAGGTGTGAGCAATAATTTGTATGTTTTGTTAGGGTGTTTTTTTGCTCGTCTTTACACACACTTTTTTATGTGTACACACTTTTTCATGTGTGAACAATAAATTGTATGTTAGTTTTTTTGATTGTTTTTACACTTTTTCAGGTGTGAGCAATAATTTGTATGTTTTGTAAGGGTTTTTTTTTTGCTTGTCTTTACACACACTTTTTCATGTGTGAACAATAATTTGTATGTTTTGATAGGTTTTTTGTTTGTTTTTACACACACCTTTTCATGTGTGAACTATAATTTGTACGTTTTGTCAGATTTTTTATGTGCTTGTTTTTACACACACTTTTCATTAGGACCTTCACCTCCTCTGCCTCAACCCCCCTCACCCCCTTTTTTGTCTTCTTGTTTTCTAGTCTCTCTGAAAATGAACAGATGTAAAACTGAAAACAACAAAATTTGGGAATTTTTTTTCAATGACTGGAGTATAAAAGACATATTTTTTACTTATGATAAAGTGAAAATTAGTAACTGCTTTGAAATTCTGATACACTAGTGGGTTTGCTATTCAAACTGTCACAAGTGGCCAAATCAGTACTGGCACCCACCTGTGGTGTACTAAGTTGGTATGTAAATTTGTAAAATACTGTCTGTTTTCAGGGAAACTGCTACAGACCTCTGCAATTTTAAACAGAAACTGTCATGTCAAATTATCATTCCAAATCACACATGCTCATAACATTTATAATCAATATACAAAACATTTCCTGAGAAAACTGTGCATCATTGCAAAACACACGTTCGCTATATCTCTCTCACCCACCCATCCACCCACCCACCCACCCACACACACACACACATACACTACAGACACAACACACACACACACACACACACAGACCATGCATATGCCCACAAATGAAATACTGGGCGCTTGACCACACTCACACGCATATTGGGGGAGGTTTTATTTTATTTTTGTCTTTTTATAGAACAAACATTATTGACAATGTGCAATCATTTTCAGACAATCATGAATCAAACAAAAAAACAGCAAAGAAGTAGATCATTAGAAAAACTCACAGCATTGTCATCCATTATAACACATTCATACAATATTTACACATGTGGTGGTTGCACATGCCAACACAATTCAACAGTACTACAAATACTGGTATTTAAAAATGTCCAAAATGTACAACCTCCATCAACTTTTTGTTTTTACTTATTTTTGCTTTAAGCTGCTGCCTTCTCTTCTGTGATGTGCCCCTGCTGCTGTTTCCAAACCGCTCATTCCAGCCTGGCCACCACACACTCACGCCCTATGGACTTGGTCTGTCAGGATACTTCCCTCAGAATCATATATATTTATCCACAAGAAGCTATCCTACAGTGTTCTGCTTCTGCAAGAACATCAGCCAGAAAAGAAGACCCCACACTTCTGCTGTCTGTTAAGTGGGGTGGGTACTGCTTAAGAATGCTTACCTTTTTTTTTTTCATTTTAAAAAATTGTATTCCCCCCCCCCCTTTTCAAAGTTGGTAAATTAAAAATAAAAAAACATTATCATTGTTCTGTTGGGTTTTTTGCAATATGCTTGGTGGTGCCTGTGAAGTTTGGACACATTCTGGTCACCACACTCCCAACTGCAGATATATATGGTCCTGGTTCAGTGGAGAGGCATGAGCTGAAGTTCCTTTGAGACCAAGGCAATAGGGGTCCTACAGAATCAGACACACTTTACAATAAAATGATCAATGGAGATAAGGATGAAAATGCTGTAAAAGTACACAAACACACACACACACACACAAAAAGAGATTTTTCCTTTAGTCTTGAAGTGTAAGTTTTGCTGCCCTCAGTCGTTAAGCTACTGAAAACCGGGAGGTGGATGGATACACAAAGAGTTCTAACCTGGCTGAAAACCAACAGAGTACATGACCAATACACTCCAATTCAATAAACTCTTTCAATCCCGGATTATTTGAAGGGAAAGCAATCATCATGATCATCAGGACGGGACAGGCAAGTGGTTTTGAGCATTGTGCTCATGATCTGACATCCTGGGTTCTGGGCACCACTGAGGCATCCTGTCTGAGGACATTTTTCCTGGATTTGAATCTCTGGATTTGAATCTCAGTGGCGTCTGGTAAATAAGGGTGGGATTTTTTTTTTTTTTTTTTTTTTTTTACATGGAACATGGAAACGCCAAGCTAGGGGATCAAGGCTAAATTTTCTCTGCTACAGTAATGGACATTGGCGCTGCCTACTAAGAAGCATGGAAGAGTTGGGTTTTTTTTTATGTCATGCTTAAAGCTTGATTCAAAGGACTTTAAAGTACCTTACAGAATTTAAAAGGACCGGACGATATTTTAAAAGGACTGACTTGCTGGAACAAAGGACTTAGAAACATGTATGCCCAGCAAAATCGGAATGCAACTGCATTCATGGTTGGTAAAAACGGTCACATGTGCAAAAATCTCACCATTGGTGAACCTCCAAGCGCTAGCTAAGGAATACCCTAAAAAAAAATACACCCCCCCCTCAGATCACAAGTACAATGCTCTAACCACTAGGCTGACAGGACACTCATTATTGGTGATGTTACTTTGACTTCAACTTGCTGATAATGATGCACTTTGGGCTACAGAAAAAATGTACACAAAATTTGCTTTTATGATTTTCTTTAAAAAAACATTTTCTTTCTGTTTTTTTTCCTCTCCCCCCATGTTTAGATACACGTGTTTTCTTCTGTTGACGGATATCACCTCCCTTCCATTTCTCCCAGTTGTTCCCAAGATACAAGATGGAAACTAAGTTTTAAGGTGAGACACGGGTCCAAAAGTGGCCGAAATCATGTTTTTTAGAATTAAAAATTGCTGAATACATTTATGGAGATTTCCCTGTGTGAAATTAAAGAATTCAGACCATAAAATATGTCTGTAGAAACAGGTTACTCATACTTGTTATAGATAAAACAGTTTAGGAGTTTGAAATATTGAGTTTTGGCAGCCATATTGGATTGTTTCCATGGCAAATGAGCAGAAAACTGAGTAACTCTTTGATTTTTATGCTCTACAAGTGATGCCCTTACAATATATGGCATAACTTTTAACATGGACTTGTAAACAAAATTTCATTAGTTTTGACCCCAGTGTCCCACCTTAAAAAAACAAAGCAAAAGATAAGTGAATACAAATGAGATACAAAAAGGAAAACAAATGAGATAAAAGAAAAAAAAATGCATGCAATTCTAAAAGAAATATGTAAGATACAAAAAAATACAAAACAAAAAAAGTCCCAAGCAAAAGATAAGTGAATACAAATGAGATACAAAAAGGAAAACAAATGAGCTAAAAGAAAAAAAAAAGCATGTAATTCCAAGAGAAATATGTAAGACACAAAAAAATCCACAAAACAAAAAAAAGACAAACTGAGGGCTGTTAAACCTAGCACTAAATCTTGATGATGGTTTTTTGTTCTTGATGAGAAGATGAAGAAGAGAGATTCTGACATGTCCATGATGAAGATGGCAATGTCCATGATGAAGATGGCGATGAAAATGGCAATGTCCATGATGAAAATGGCAATGTCCATGATGAAAACGGCAACGTCCATGATGAAGATGGCAATGTCCATGACAAAAACGGCAATGAAGACGGCAACGTTCATGTTGAAGACGGCAACGTCCATGATGAAGATGGCAATGTCCATGATGAAGTCGGCAACGTCCATGATGAAGATGGCAATGAAAACGGCAACGTCCATGATGAAGATGGCGATGAAGACGGCAACGTCCATGATGAAGATGGCAACGTCCATGATGAAGATGGCGATGAAGACGGCAACATCCATGACGAAGACGGCAACGTCCATGATGAAGATGGCAATGTCCATGATGAAGACGGCAACGTCCATGATGAAGATAGCAACGTCCATGATGAAGATAGCAACATCCACGATGAAGACGGCAACGTCCATGATGAAGACGGCAACGTCCATGATGAAGACGGCAACGTCCATGATGAAGACGGCAACGTCCATGATGAAGATGGCGATGAAGACGGCAACGTCCATGATGAAGACGGCAACGTCCATGATGAAGATGGCGATGAAGACGGCAACGTCCATGATGAAGACGGCAACGTCCATGATGAAGATGGTGATGTCCATGATGAAGATCACATAGCTGACAGGTCATTCGTCTTGTTCTCATTCTCACAGTGGGTAGGGGGAGTCCAGGAGCGGTGGAATCACAGGTTGATGAGTCTCTCCCATTCTGCTCTCTCCCATTCTGTTCAACAACCAACAAACATAAATCAAGTCATGAACTACATCTAGAGATACATGTATCAACACACAATCATCACATGCAACAGATGTACTCTGTGTGTGTGTGTGTGTGTGTGTGTGTGTGTGTGTGTGTGTGTGTGTGTGTGTGTGTGTGTGTGTGGGGTGTATCACTATGTCACATGTGTATGTGTATGTGTGTGTGAGTGTGTGTGTATACATGTGTGTGTGTGTGTGGTGTGTGTGTGTGTGTGTGTGTGTGTGTGTGTGTGTGTGTGTGTGGTGTAGACAAAGACTGAAAGATTGTTACTCATACATAATCGCTACATAAGAGAGCAACTAACTATGCACCACTTTTGGGTGTACTGTTAGTGTGTCATAACATGGTTTTAACTGGGGGAGGGGGGGGAGAAATACTGTTAACAATTTTGTGGCAGATCTACTAAAAGAACCTAGCAAAAAAACAACTGTAACAGAGTGCAGATATTTGATCTGCCGCGACTCTGTACAACTTCTCGGCGACGACAGCACGGTCAGACGGTGGGAATGTGGCCTCTAAGAAGAGACTGCATAAATACTACATTTTACCGCTATGGGCAAAGTGCATGCAGAGGACGGCTTTCGACCACCCCCCAACGATACAGAACGTCGCACAATTCACAGGTGTGGATCCAAACGTTACACCCACGTCGCTGCGATTGGCAGTTCCGATCGCAAGGGAAGTAATCTAATTACCGCCCTGCCACATCCACCACCGCTGACTTTGTGCCGCGTCCCGAGGCACAGTGGGTACTGACCAGCGTATTTGACGCTCAAATCAGTAGCCCTAAGTTCTTTCCACCCTGCTCGCAGCGCCACTTTGTAACAGAGTGCAGATATTTGATCTGCCGCGACTCTGTACAACTTCTCGGCGACGACAGCACGGTCAGACGGTGGGAATGTGGTCTCTTAAAAAAAAGAAGCTGCATAAATTCTACATTTTACCGCTACGGGCAAAGTGCATGCAGAGGACGGCTTTCGACCACCCCCCAACGATACAGAACGTCGCACAATTCACAGGTGTGGGATCCAAACGTTACACCCACGTCGCTGCGATTGGCAGTTCCGATCGCAAGGGAAGTAATCTAATACCGCCCTGCCACACAACCAAACAAACAAAATCCAGGAAAAATTAGCACAAGATTACAGATAAAAGAAATTTCTGAATAAAACCAAAACAAACGAAAAAAAAAACCCAACCAAGCATACAACCCCCCCCCCCCCCCCCCCCCCCCCCCCCCCCCAAAAAAAAAAATCATCAAAGAACAGCAAGAAAATCAGGCATGTAAATCTGACAGCATTTAAACATAAAAATACAAAGCCCTTCAAAATACCTTAAAAAGCAGTCATTCCAATTCTTCATTGAATCTAACATTAGAGGAGAAGAGCTTGATCTACAAAACACTGAATTATTTTTTTTTTATTTTATACCACTGTTTTTTTCTCTTTCCTGTCTGCAAGTACAACTGTATTTGTTTCCCTATCCAAGTGGCTTTTTTCTACATAATTTTGCCAGGGACAACCCCCTTGTTGCCGCAGGTTCTTTTACGTGCACTAAATAATGATGTGTAACACATGGGACCTCAGTTTCTCATCTCATCTGAAAGACTAGCACCCAGGCCACCACTCATGATCTAATGGATGAGGGAAAAGTTTTTGGCCCAAACGGGATTTGAACCACAAACACTCCGACCCAGACTTTTTGCTTTCTAGGCAGGCGCGTTACCTCTAGACCACAAATCCCTTATGAAAAGTTGATGCTAATGATCTGCATTTTGACGTAGGTTCAGACATCAATGACACTGAATATTTTTTTGGGGAGGGGAAGGGGGTTGGTGTTTCAAGCTCTTTGTGTAAAAATAAGGTTCATTATCTGAAAGTAACACTGCCGCAAACGGGATCTTTTGTTTATTTTCTGCTTTTGTGAGAAAGTTCTCAGCATTCACCATAACAAAACATGTCAGCAGTTAAAAGGTTTAAAAACACAACAATAACAAAAAAAAGCCCATGAATTGGTTAGACAGAACATGAACATGATCTCAAGAGAACATACAAGAAAAAGACAAAAGAGAAACTAAAAGACAAAAGTGAACATTCTCACAACAAAAGACCTTATATATAAAACTTATACTAGTGACAAAACTCCCAAACATCTGGAGGGGTGGGGGAAGAAAACTAACTTTTCTTTCCTGAAGTTGTTGAAAATTTTTGGCTGAAGTACTACACTTAAAAAAAAAAAAAAAAAAAAGGAAGTCAGGGGGGAGGTGTTGTATAATGTTCAGCAGCAAACCACTAAATACTGCTTTTTCATATTTTTTTCTTCTTTACACAATCAGTACACATTGCTTTCTTTGCACAATATGATACCATAATAGAATACCCGAACAGGCACACTAATTTTTTTTTATAAAAAAGTTAAATTTCTAAATACCTGTACACTAGTGTACAGGTACTCACCTACTAGGACAGAATGAGTGAACAGATCAGGCCACCACTTACCTACTATGGATGACGGGTAACAAACAGGTGCACTCACCTACTTGGAACGACAGAGTAAACAAACAGGTGCACTCACCTAGTTGGACTGACAGAGTAAACAAACAGGTGCACTCACCTACTTGTCTCAATACCAAGAATGTCTCGAACAGGTACGATTTTCAGCTATCAGGGCAACTGTGAGCCAATATATTGCACAAGTCAGATATGGTCAGTATGGTGACGCTAAAGTGTAAACTAAGAGGTGCAGTGTAAACTAAGAGGTGCACTCACCTATTCAACTGAACTGTTGGTATTAGAGAGAAACTGGCGGTAGTAGTTCTGGTCAGGAGGTATAGACGCAACGCAGCTTTTCCCCATTCCCGCAGCATTCTTGGGTGTGGGTAACCTGTCGTCACAGTCTTGGATTGCACTTGAATCTGACACTGAATTAAAGTCAACAACATTGCCACTTGGCTTTCCAGAACCTGGGGATATAGAGTGATTTGTCAAATCTGACAGAGATGGGTCACACACATCGTCTACTTCCATTAGTCCACCACTTTCTCTCTGTTCGTTGTCTGTGGCGCGACGCTCAAGAGAGTTCAGTGCCTTGTTGTCAGGATGCATGTGATGGGAAGACTGTGATGATGACTGTAGTGTGTGGATGGTAGTGTCACAAGATGCTGGGATGGGGGGCAAAACCACAGAGGCCACATTCATGGCCGCTGAGGGGTGCACTGCTGTCTGTCCACATGTCACCACAGGCTGGGAATTGTGCATACTGATGGTGGGGTTCTCCACCCCTTGTTGGGGGACAACGTGCTGGTTGGAGTTGTTCAGCGCTGTCCTGGGTGACAGGCAGACCACTTTGGCAGGTGGGGCCTGAAGATTGACCTGGAAAATGTCCTCACTGCAGTCACCGGAGGACAGAGCCAGACCGGGTGGCACAGGTTGGTCATCCTCCTCGCGGGAAGCAGGCCGTTTACGCGCTGAAATCTTTGAACTTTGACTGTCAGCAGCCTGAGCTGCTGGGTTGATCAGCACAGGAGACTCCACCTCAGCGTTCTTGCCACCACATCTTGGTCCTGAGCTCCTGCGATTACCTGCCCCGGATTTGGAGCTGTAGCCAGCAAATGCTTTGTAATCGCGGCTCACCACATTGCGCCGAGACCTACCTTGACCCACTTCATGTTCAGCTTCTCTGGCAAAGTTCTGTGCATCAAATCAGTGCTGTCATGCCCTGAACTCTTACGGGACTGAGGCCTGCCACTGCTTGATGTCGTGGGGTTTGTGTGTGATAAAAACACCTTACCAGGACAGCTGTCAGGCTTGGACTGCCTCACTGCAACAGGCTCTAAAGAGCTCACTGAAGGCGACTATAGGAACACCATGTCTGCCGGCTGTCGGGACAGAGGTCTCTCCCTGTACAGAACTGTTGTTGCCAAGGCTGACCTGCACACTGGGGCCTGCAATGGCCATTGAAGAGGCAGTGTCTGTGTGTGCTGAAGTCTGCACAGCACCTTTACACGCCTCCGCAATAGCAGGTGCAAAGGACACAGACCCCCTGCACTGATTGGTTGACGCACAGTCTGTGCAGATGACACAACTGTTTCTGTGTCTGACAACAGATGTCCCATGCCCGCAGCGGAAAAAAGGTCTGAGAGGGTGAGAGGTGTTGTCTGCAGACTAGCAACAGAACCTGGCTGAGGTGCAGTCACTGATGCACTTGGTGTGGACAAGATGTGCTGTGGGCTGGGAACTGTGGTGGGAATACTGTATACAGAGGACACTGCAGCTGGAATCAAACTGCTCAAAGTCTGAGGCATGACACCAACTGAACTTGGGACATCAGTACTGTCTTCACTGACTGGTCACTTTGTAATGCTGGGAAGAGATTTCTTTGGGCTGGGTACATAGCAGGGTTAGATGACATAACAATGACTTTGGGAGCACTGACAGGACTGATCAAGGGCAAAGTTGCAGGGAGAATGCGACTTTGTGGACTGGGTCCCCGGGGATCACTTTGGGAATGGACCACACCTCTGCCCTGCACACCTGACGCAGGAGAGGCCACAGAACCAGCAGACACAACACCCTGACCCTGAGAAGCAACACAAACTGAGCTGGCTGGAGAAGACAACACTGGAATGACTGTAGGCAAGGACCCAACCTGTGTTGTGGAAGTTCTGGCAGGCTGGGTAGGAGTCAAGCTGAATCCACCAACTCCTGGGACTACAGTGGTCATTTTCTGTGGGAATGTTACAGGGGCAATGGATATGAAACCTGATGAGGTCTTGGCAACTTGGGGTAAGGCTGAGGTAGAGGGTTGGTATGCCGACATGGCTGGCTGCACCGCAGGATTGAGCTGATAGCAGAAGGGGAAAAGCTAGACGTGGTGACCTTGTCATTCACAGACCAAGGGTTCACCACCAGATGCTTTTTCAGCGTTATGGGTGCTGCAGCTGTGCGAATCATCGTGGGCACTGGGTCACTGGCCAGTCCTGAACTGATGCATCCTGTCGCTGATCCACTACTGTTGGCTGTTGCCACATATGTTGGTTGGACTCCTATGGTCTTTGCAGTGGTGGTTACGGGCAACATTCATGGTGCCTTGAGAGAGAGAAACAATACATGTGGTCCCAGCTATGCTGCTTTGGGGCAGGGTGTTAGCAACAGGGGCCCCTGAGAGTTGGTAGCCTTGAGGCAGAAGAGTGTTCGAGGCAGGTTTGGGCACCAGTTGTACACCAGGCTGCAGCTGATAGACAAGCTGACCCTTAGGCCCTTGGACAACTTTCAGCTTGTTCTCTGCCACAAGACGCATACACATCTCCTGTGACATGCGGATTGGCTGTGATGGTGGTCTTGCTGCCTGTGGTGTCTGGTTATTCCCTGTCTCAGCTCTCAGGTTTATACCTGGTATTTTCATCAGCGGGACACTGCTTGCCACTGAGGGGCTGTTTGCGGCCACTGCCACTGGGTTGCTGACTACCACCACAACTGGTTTTTTCCCCGGCACCCCTAGCAGGCCTTTTCCATCCACCCCCTGCGCGCCACTCACCACCCCAGCTAAGGAGCTGCCTCCAGCCACAGCAGGCTTCAGTAAAGACTTGCCTGCTGATGAGCCTGGCAGACCGAATAACACCGTCGTTTTATCCCTTTTCACTGTGCCACCACTCTGATGCATGGTGGACACAACCTGCGTCAGCTTGCTGCTGTCCACCACTGTTGTTGTTGGCGCCGAGTTGAGAGCGTGGCTGATGGCCACGTAAAACTGTCCCTGTCCTGGAACTTTCTGGCCTGCTTTCCCATCCTTCTGCTGTGGCACCAAGGCAGAAGACGGGAGGAGGATTTTTCTTTCAACGCTGCCATCTCTTCCTGGAACGCTGATGACAGCCAACACGGTGCCTTGTGTGGCGGTGAGAGCACTCCTACTTTCTGCTCACTGCCAGGCTTGCCTGCCTGACCCAGACATGGATGGCTGCACCGTGCGCACTTCAATCACTTTGGACCCAGGCTGGCACACTACCTGGGCGGGCCGAGGAGTGTTGGCGTTCTGTTTTTCTGCCATCTTCAGGGGCTTCAAAATTAAGGCGTTACTGTTACTGCTGCTGTAGCCTTGGAAGTTGCTGGCCTGGTTCCACAGAGACCCTGAACTTCCTGCTTTGATCACCTCCGCATGGTCTGATAGGTCATCCGTATCCTGAAATCATATCATAGAATTGTTAGGATTGTACGTCTACCATTCTCAGCATCTTCAGAATTATAATCTGCAAAGCCTAGGTAAGATAAACACTTAGATAAATGCATGCACAAAATTTCTTTTGTAAGTTGAATGAATCAGACCTGCCTACCCCAGCAAATGAAAAATATTATTTGGACAGGCCAAAAATAGTATTTTGATAGCAAAAATAGTATTCGCAATCTTTCTTGGTTTCGATGTATTCTAAATATGATTTATTTGACGGGTCCAATTGTGGCTTTGATTCCTTGGCAACACTATGCTTTTATGAAGAAGTGAGTGTTTTCAGAAAACTTGCCATCTTCAATTTTTGTTTCAGAGAGAGAGAGAGAGAGAGAGAGAGAGAGAGAGAGAGAGAGAGAGAGAGAGGAGAGAGAGAGAGAGAGAGAGAGAGAGAGAGAGAGAGAGAGAGAGAGAGAGAGTGAGTGAGTGAGTGAGTGAGTGAGTGTGAGTGTGTGTGTATAAGTGTCTGTGGGTGTGTGAGTAGGGATACTAGGGAAGTGTCAGGGTGCTGAAAATAAGAAGAAAGGGGTGGGGTGGGGAAGGAGAGATAATAACAGATTGACAGACTATCTAACAGAGGAGGGGGCGGCAGTGAAAGAGATAGATGACAGATGAGAAAAACAAGCATTCCTAAAGGAGAGAGAGGTGAACAGAAAGGGGGCAGGGGGGTAATACCACCCCCCCCCAAAACCCCAGGTAACCAGCATCACCACCCTGATACCCTATCGTTACTTACAGCTAAGAGAGTGGAGAAATTGTCCATGGCTTTCTTGCTGGCTTCTCGTCGAGACTTGAACCTTCGGCCTGAAGGCTGGATGTTCTTGCCCTCCATCACAAAGTCCTCATCCTCTTTCTTGGCTCGCCCCACTGGGAAGAACCGCCGCATGGCTTGTTCGAATGTCACCTTAAGATTACGGGCCATCCTGGAGAAATCTGAAAGAGATGCATGATAATGGGTTAGTTTGTATTCTCTTCCTTTCATTCTCTTGAGGTTGCGATAGCCTAGTGGCTAGAACACTGCCATCATGTTCTGAGCCACGGCCTGGGATCAAGCCACCACCAAGGTGATTTTTTTCCCCTCAAGTTCACATCAGTACCGACTCCACACCCATGAAAGTCCTTTGGAGAGACCATTAATTGAGATCTCATGAGCAATCAAATGCAGAACATTTTCCGCACACGTTAAAAACCTGTTTTGCCTTTTGGAAAAGTAGGCCATTTTGTGCTGGTAGGAAAGAATGACAAAATCTATAAAAAAAAACAGACCGGCATACCCCAGCAAATGAAAAATAGAATTTGGACAGGGCAAAAACAGTGCTTTGATTATAACAAAAATAGTATTCCCAATCTTTCTTGTTCTCGATGTACCCTTTATAACGATTATTTATTTGATGATGTCCAATTGTGGGTTTGATTCCTTGGCAGTCAGTGTTATGCTTGTATGAAGAAAAGAGGCTGAGAGGCTGTCCATGAAAAAGAAGGGGTAGGCAGGCTATTGTAAACATTATTGCTTTGACAGGATGGTAACAGTTGCTGTAGGGTTTCTTGCTCACAAAAAAAAAAAACGAGGGATAAAAAAAAGGGGACCCTTGCACTCTGACAGCACACACGGCAGTGATAGTCCCCCCCCACCCACTCTCCCCCTTCTCTCTTCCTAACTTCCCTCTTCACCCTCCTGCCTTGGAGCTGCTGGTCCATCCCTTTCTTGAAATATCATATTTATTATTGGTACTTTGCACTTGGCCCCTTCTCTCGACAGAGAAAGTTCACTTGCTACCGTGATGACTTGCGATGTAACGCAGAGAAGAGATGTAACTGTCATGGAAGAGTTAAATCCCTAAAACCCTTTGCCGTGATTTTACCTTTTTTTCTCACTTTTTTTTCCCTTGTGGTTGTCAAAATTGTGTTTCTATCAGTAAATTCCTATTTGCATATAAGAGTAAAAATTAATAAAAAGATTGTAAAAATACAATAAAATTGTACAGGTAGGCAGGATTGAAAAAAATAAACTGCAAACACACAGGTGCAAAGTATAGGCACATCATCCCCAAAGTCGGAATGCGGTTACCTAAATGTTGGGTAGAAATGGTCACATACACAAAATCTCAACATTGATATACCTCAGACCCCTTGCTGAGGAACGAAAAAAAAAACTTTTCTGTTGTATGTACAAAAAACACACACACACACACCACACCACACACACACACACACACACACACACACACAAACAACAACTATTACGATTTATCTGAGCCAGCCAGAGTGAACATGAGGAAAAAACCCACCTTTCCTGCAGATATCAGAATGTTCTCAATTCAAGCTGATTACAAGAAGGAAGGTGGGGGTATGGTATGGATTAGATCTTCACCTGCCTAACAAGTAAACCGTGAGGTTTTGGGTTTGATTCCCAGCCTTGCCCTTTCTTCCTGGTTTGACAGGTCATCGAACTGAACGTCAAGTCTTTCAGAAGAGAGAGACTAAACCAGTCGGACTTGTGTGCTTACTGACTTGTGCATGTCAAAAAAAACATGACACTTGCAAACTGGAAAGAGCATGGGGGCACCTTCTGACGGTCCTGTCAAGATTCCTTGGTTCAATTCCCAACTGTATCCCAAAAGTCAGAATGTGGGCTACCTTACTGGGTTTTTTTTTTGGGGGGGGGGGGGGGGGATGGGATGGTGGTGATGAATGGTCGCATATGCAAAAATCTCACCACTGGTGAACTTCAGAGCTCTAGCTGAGGAGTGAAGAAAAAAACTCTGGTTTAGACAATGACACAGTATTCACAGATAAAGAGAATGACCACAAGACTGTCAGACAATGACACAGTATTCACAGATAAAGAGAATGACCACAAGACTGTCAGACAATGACACAGTATTCACAGATAAAGAGAGATGACCACAAGACTGTCAGACAATGACACAGTATTCACAGATAAAGAGAATGACCACAAAACTGTCAGACAATGACACAGTATTCACAGATAAAGAGAATGACCACAAGACTGTCAGACAATGACACAGTATTCACAGATAAAGAGAATGACCACAAGACTGTCAGACAATGACACAGTATTCACAGATAAAGAGAATGACCACAAGACTGTCAGACAATGACACAGTATTCACAGATAAAGAGAATGACCACAAGACTGTCAGACAATGACACAGTATTCACAGATAAAGAGAATGACCACAAGACTGTCAGACAATGACACAGTATTCACAGATAAAGAGAAAGACCACAAGACTGTCAGACAATGACACAGTATTCACAGATAAAGAGAATGACCACAAGACTGTCAGACAATGACACAGTATTCACAGATAAAGAGAAATGACCACAAGACTGTCAGACAATGACACAGTATTCACAGATAAAGAGAAAGACCACAAGACTGTCAGACAATGACACAGTATTCACAGATAAAGAGAAAGACCACAAGACTGTCAGACAATGACACAGTATTCACAGATAAAGAGAATGACCACAAGACTGTCAGACAATGACACAGTATTCACAGATAAAGAGAATGACCACAAGACTGTCAGACAATGACACAGTATTCACAGATAAAGAGAATGACCACAAGACTGTCAGACAATGACACAGTATTCACAGATAAAGAGAAAGACCACAAGACTGTCAGACAATGACACAGTATTCACAGATAAGAGAATGACCACAAGACTGTCAGACAATGACACAGTATTCACAGATAAAGAGAAAGACCACAAGACTGTCAGACAATGACACAGTATTCACAGATAAAGAGAAAGACCACAAGACTGTCAGACAATGACACAGTATTCACAGATAAAGAGAATGACCACAAGACTGTCAGACAATGACACAGTATTCACAGATAAAGAGAATGACCACAAGACTGTCAGACAATGACACAGTATTCACAGATAAAGAGAATGACCACAAGACTGTCAGACAATGACACAGTATTCACAGATAAAGAGAATGACCACAAGACTGTCAGACAATGACACAGTATTCACAGATAAAGAGAATGACCACAAGACTGTCAGACAATGACACAGTATTCACAGATAAAGAGAATGACCACAAGACTGTCAGACAATGACACAAATTCACAGATAAAGAGAATGACCACAAGACTGTAAGACAATGACACAGTATTCAAAGAGAATGACCACAAGACTAAGAATCTTTTCCTTACTTAAAAGCTGTCAGTGCTAATTTCCTTTCTCAATATTAATTGAAATCCTGTGTGTCCAGACCACAAAAGAAAGTCTCCTCTCCCTAACCCCAATCTCCTTACCATTGTCATCTCCATTGTATTGCTCACAGTTGTCCACTATGAGGTCCATGTCTGCTGCAAACTCCTCTTTGCTTCCATACTGGCCTTTTTTCAACTTGTCTTCCATCGCTGAGAGATTCATAGGCATCTGAAACAAAATGGGTACATTAGAGAGAGAGAGAGAGAGAGAGAGAGAGAGAGAGAGAGAGAGAGAGAGAGAGAGGAGAGAGAGAGAGGAGAGAGAGAGAGAAGGTGTGTGTGTGTGTGTGTGTGTGTGTGTGTGTGTGTGTGTGTGTGTGTGTGTGTGTGTGTGTGTACTGCTGCTTCTAAGAAACCCATGTACAGTTTGACATTGCATGCTGATTTTCAAAGAAACTTCCACCCACTGGCTTAAAACAATCAATCGATCAAACACACAAAACCATAAACAAACAAAAAACAAAAGTGAAAACCAGCTTTTTTACAGACAGCTTAATTAAACTCATTTACATGGCAAAAGCTCATTTCGTGGTGGAGCGTCACATATAACATCTGGAAGATCCCTAGGCTGTCAATCTGGGGAAACACCCCAATATCAACATAATCATAACCTTCCTGCAGGAACATGCAACAAAAACACCACCACCACCACCAACTAGAGAGTGTATCTGCTCCAGTGTTTGGAGAAAGAAAAAGGCCAGTAGGTGATCTAGTCTGGGAGTGTAGGGCCCCTCCCTGCTGACTTACCTTGATGACAGTGAAGTAGCCAGGAGCCATCCTCTCCTCCACAGAGTCCACAAAAGGCCAGGCCTCCTTGTCTTTGAAGCAGACCGTCAACACTGAAAACACCACAGCCAAAAACCACCCCGTCAACAAGGCAAAGGCAAGCAGAGGAATGAACTGTCAGAGTCAAGCTATGCACTCTACTATCACCATTAACCCCTAGACTGCCCCCCCTGGAAATTTTCTGTGGTGAAATGTGGACTCTAAATGCACCCTGGAAAATTTCTGGGGTTATGACTCCATGTAAAAAAGCTAGCTTCCACCCCCCCCCCCCCCCCAAACTACAGTTAAAGGGAAACAACTCCAAAATTAATGCAGATCACTCTTCTGTTGCTTGGCAACATTTAGCTGCAGAAATGTGGCAAAAAAAAAACCTGATCGTTTTTTAGCTCAAATTTTGTGCTATTTTGCATGACTGCTTGGACTGTATTTGTTCAAAATGACTTAACTCTTCTCGTTGAATGCATCAATGACTTTACACAGCTAAAGAAAAGGCAATGAAAGTTTAGATTATCCTGACAGAGATAAAAATGATCTTGTATGAGTCAAGAGATCATGAAAATGAAAAAAACGACTGAGATTTTGCCTTGACTTATGTGTGACACTATTGAGATGGGGGCTACTCAGAATGATAGTGGCGATGAAGAAAGTGTATTTTCATCTATTTTAAAAAAAATAATGTTTGACATATTTTTGAAGTGGAATATTATGCTAACTATACATACTGTCATTTAGCAGAATATCAGGATTATTGGGGGCAGATCAATGCGCACAGATACTGAGCATTAACACTGGCACATGTTGTGTATGGAAGCATGAAGGCCAACATGTCTTGATGTCCACTCTTTTCAAAACTATGTTAACTGCAACTGACCTTTATGCAGCTTAGCAACCACTTCGTCGTCCAACATCTGTTCCTCGGGCGCTGGTCTGCAACACATTCAAAACACAATCAACACAAATTACACACAGGCGCAACACTCTCACCATCACGACATTTTAAGAAAACAAGTTTCTACTTGCATTTTTCCTGGTAATTAAGAACTACAGAAATGAGACACTTTTTTTTTTAAACAATACATTTTTTAAAAACACAATCTGGCTGTTAAAGTACACACAGCACCATAGAGGAGCTACCATATCCAGCAAAGAGGGAACTTCTCACTGTCAAGCATAAGAGGAAATATACCAGAGGAAATACACCCAGGCTTTTTACAACGATAGGTGGACTATGGCTGTTCTTGCTGGATTGGATACCTTTGCTGACAGGAGTAAATTCCACAGAATTAAGTGGTCATGATCAAGTTTAAAAAAAAACAAAAACAAAGCCCAAACCAACAACAGCAACTGCCATCAACAACAGCGAAAACAAATTGACATGAAATTCTCATGTACACAGAGATTTCCCAATACACATCCGTCACTAATCAAAGTTCTGTTTTTCTTTTACTTGTTCCTGGCTTTTGAGTCACAAGCTTACAAGTATCTTTTTCTAAGGCAGGCAAACTTTCAAGTCCAAAGTAAAATACAAAGGAATAGAAGCTGTTACGCACGCATCATTCTTGAATCCATTCAGAAGTTCAGGGGGAATCTCCTTGCCCTCAGAGATGAATTTAGCCCGCTCTTCTCGTAGCTTCACACGCTTGGCTCTCTCTGTTGACACAAAGAATCCACATCAACACCTCAAGACCATGACATGCACAGAACACTGACACATAAGACATTTTTAGACCAATGTGAGAGTGGATTTAAAATATATAAATTAAAATAAAAAAGTAGACGATTTACTAGTTTACAAGTCTAGTTTCATGAGTAAATGATGTGCTACCAGTTAGAGCAAATTGTTCATGGGCATCTGTGCAAATAGATACCTGAACATGTACATAAACATGGGTTAGGATAAAAGCATACTCATAGCACTATTCCACTTACCTACCCATATATTAGATGGAAGACAACCCTCCCCACTTACAAAAAACCCAAAAAAAAAAACTAAACAACAGCAGAAAAAAGTCCAGACATCACTCATATAAGGTACAGCTGAAAAAAAAAAGGGGGGGGGGGGGGGGGGGGGGATCAAACACGCCATTCTATATCATACCTATTTAAAATACCAAAAGAAAAAAAAGAAAAAGCAAATTGGAGCATACTTCCCACGGTCTTCTCTCATCCCCTCCCCCTTCACAGACCCTCCTGGTCTTTCTTAATTATTCATTTACTTACTGACACATCGCGCGCGCGCACACACAACACACAACACACACACACACACACACACACACACACACACACCACACACACACACAACACACACACTGAGTCACACACACACACTGAGTCACACACACACACGGAGTCACACACACACAGAGTCACACACACACACGGAGTCACACACACACACTGAGTCACCACACACACACACACACTGAGTCACCCACACACACACACACACACACACACACACACTCACACTCACATTCACACACACCAACTTTAGAGCATCCCCAAGACACATTTGCACCACTTGTTGGTCACAGCCTACCTTCCCGTGCTCTTTCTCTTTCTTCCTGCTGTCGTCTCTGCTCTTCTAGCTTCTCTTCTTCCAGTCTTCTCTTCCGCTCCTCTTCCTCCTCCGCTCTCTGTCTATCTTCTTCCATCTGGGCCTCATTCAGAATGCGTCTCTGAAAAACCGAAAGCAATGATCACAAAATTTCAAAAACCAAGCTCTATTTGCACATTATTCATTTTTCTAAATACGCGTTCCTCAGCTGCTTTAATCAAGTCAGTAAGAGCACACGGTGACAAACTCCATAATTAACCCATATTTGCTTCTGATTAAAAACATGTTCTAAAAATGCTCCAAACAATTACAGTATACTATATTCTAACAATCCCCCCCCCCCCCACCTTCTATCCCTCTGATCTCCTTGAACTCCCAGTGTACACACACATGGGCTAGGATACAAGTATACTCACAGAAGTATTCCATTTCCCTACCCTCATAAAGATTGAGGACAACGCATTAACATTTTCATGCAAAGTATCTAGGGAAGTCAAACCTAGTAATCCCCAGAGTTCGAAAGCAGCTACCTTTATGGTGACCAAAAACGGTTGCATTTATAAGCAAAAATCTCACCACTGTTGAACCTCAAAAGCTTTAGCTGAAGCACAAAAACCAAAAATAACAACTTAAAGCAAAGCCAACCCCTCTCTTGATGACAGACTGTACACAGGATATATATTGTTAGAATATAGTATACTGTAATTGTTTGGAGCATTTTTAGAACATGTTTTGAATCTATATATATATATATATATTTTTTCTTCTTCTCAATTATATAGATCCTCCAGAGTTGACCTGCACTTCTACCAAAGATGGTTCTTAACCCTTAAGCATGATCTTCTTTCTCCTTAACACTTACACTTCATGTTAGTGATCACCACTCACTACATTTATTGTTTATCCTACTAAATCACAAATAAATATCATGGGATATTTATCATAGACATAGACGGAAGTTTAGGCTTTTTTTTCGTCCTCCAGCTTAACCCTTTGCTGGGCACAACGCCCAAAGCGCCCGACCTGTCCTTGGGCAAAACGCCCCAAAGCGCCCGGCGACATGACCGTCACTTTAGAGCGATCATACATTCGAATTCCCGCCAATCTCGCTTCAAATCTCGTGAATATATAAGCCACGAGACTGCCCGCGAGACTTCCGCTGTTTATTACAAATGGCGGCGATTGGAGTGAGTTTGTTGCAAGTTTTGGAGGAAAAAATCGCAAATTTTTCCAAGATGATGCTATCTTCGAACCCGACATGTACGATCGTTTTTACAGCTTCCATGCGAAAATATGACGCTGTGAGATGTGTATCTAGGCTCAAATATCGATGTAATCGATCCTAGTAGTGTGTGCACTTCTGAGTTTGTTGACTGAAGTGAGAGAGACGACTTTGACTACGGCGAAGTTCGAGACGAAAATCGATCGTCAAATCTAACACGGCCGATACGCGTTTGAATTCTACTCTTAGATTTGGGGAAATTATCGCGGATTTCAAGTTCGGCAATGGTTCAGAACTTAATATATTTTGTTATTTGGTTGCTATTCGGGATTTTGATACGGCAGCGGCTCAAACTTAAACGTTAAGCTGATCGCGATCATCGGTAAACAAAAATGGCAGTCGTCGGAATGTTCGATGTGTTTGTGCACCATTTATCAAAAAAACTATAAAACCAACAGTAGGTTGAAAATATCTTTTCTATAATTGTTTCTTAATGTTTTAGTTTTTATTTAATCAAAATCCATGCACGCATTCTAAAGTTATTGCAACGCTAACTGTAACACACGCAAACCAATCAATGACTTTGTGTGTTTATGCATTATAATTCTAAAAGAAAATAAAAATAATGACAAAAATTGGGTATTAGCAATTTCTTTATTCATTTCTGCATCTTGCTGTTTTTATTTCATCAAAATCCACCTGACCATTGTAGAGTTATTGCATGTTAAATACATACACCCACTCACAAGCCATCCACCTCCATTTTCTCTGCCCAGCAGGAGGTGACAAATGATTTTGCTGTGCCCAGCAAAGGGTTAACACTTTGGGAGTCAACCAGAATATATCAAATGTACTCTGTCTTACTCATCCACCTGGGAATCACCATCAGACCATGAGTACACACTGGATGACAGATTTGCATATTGCACAACTGTTTTCAATAACAAACCCACCAAAACTGTTTGCCTAAGCGTCACTTACCGATCTTCTTGCTCTTTCTTCTTGTACAGCAGACGGGTGGACAGACGACGTGGAGCCATCTCTGTTCCCTCTTCTTCCGTTCCTTTTCCTTTGAACCAAAATAGCGCAATGTACATCTAGCACAGGTGAGCCATAAAAGTCAATATTATTTTTCTATAAAACCAATTTCAACAGTTTACATGCACACATCTGAGCAGTTGATATTTTTCTTCAACACCAATTACAGTCAATGGTTTACATGTACACATCTGAGGTAAGTCACGGAAGTCAATATCTTTTTTCAACACAGTTACAATCAACAGTTCACATGCAAAATATCTGAGCAGTTGATATTTTTCTTCAACACCAATTACAATCAATGGTTTACATGTACACATCTGAGGTAAGCCATGAAAGTCAATATTTTTCTTCAAAACCAATTAGATTCAACAGTTTACATGCACATATCCGTGGTTTCGCAACCTTTTTTTTTCCAGTCAAAAGTTTATTGTCAAAGCACTATTCCACACTGTCTAAAGAATTTAAACACAAAACACACACCACATACACTAACCTCATTTGAGTGAAATACATAAAATCAACATTTTTTTTTTTTAATGCATTTATCAGGTACCCAATTGCAATCTAAAAAAAAAATAGCAGCAGCAGAAGAAAAAAAAACAACAACCTCAAAACAACCAACCAACCAAACAAATAAAGAACAATTCGAAACACACACAAAATCCCACTGCTATCACAACACAAGGTAAGTTTTCAGGAAAACGGAACAGAAATCAATTATTTATTTAACCTAAGTCTCTCTCTTCTTTAATGAAAAAGGAACACAACTGTTAAGAACTATACACACAAAGCTACTACATATTCACACAAAAAAGCATTCAAAAATCAAATTTCAAAAATCATGATCTGACCTTATCTCAGGCATGGATCACTTCAAATGCTTTTCCATCACAAAATCCTATTTTCTTTATGATGAAATCAAAGCATAATATAAGAACATGATAAAAAAGAAAAATTTTGCATCACTATTCTTAAAAGAAACTGACCCAGACAAAGAATGTATGATGCAACAGACAATGCTGGGATTAGATTCTCCCCCCCCCCCCACCCCCAAGCTGTTTTTAAACCTAGACAATGCAGAAGATTAGTAAACGGAAACAGAGAGCCCACCCCCCCTCAAACACACACTTAACACACAGCAAGCAATGCAGTCAAAAAAACTACACAGAAAAAAAAAAAAATGATGCACAACTCACCTTCTCCTCCTGAATGTTTGGGATTTCAGGCAGGAAATTCTCTCTCAGGGTTTTTGCCAGAGAGCGCTGCTTGCGGCTGCCGTTGACGTCTTCCTCTAGACAAGTCACCAGATGCTGCCAGTCCTCAAACCTCTCACACACCAGATGCCAGCCTGATTCCTGGCTGTCCCGAGTCTCCTGACGGGGCTCCCATGCCTTGGGGCAGGATCCTTTGCCCCCTTTACTGCTGCTTGAGGTCTTCGAGTCCTGGCTGTCTGAGTCTTCTTTCTCCACTTTGAGTCGACGGAGACTGCATCTCACTGGATTTTCTGAGGGTTTGGGATTGGGACGTTCGTTGTCAACGCCCTCCACTTTCACAGAGGGCTTTTCATCGCTGCCTCCATCTTGATTGTCTTCATATCCACCTGCGAACGCTGTCAGGATCAGAAGCAGAGCTGTCCTGGCTCTCCTTATCTTCTTGTTTTATGGTCGCTTGTGGGGAGCTAGTGTTCTGCTTTCCCGTCAACTTTAGCGCTGTCCAAACAGTCCTCCAGATCTACTGTGACATCACCACCATCATCCATGACAACTACCCGCTCTTTGAAATCTGTGCCAGGCGATTTGACTCTTTCCCGTTGATTTTCTCTGCGGCTAGATCTGACCAGTCTGAATTTTGTTTTGGGTGTTTTACTGTGCTGATTTTTTGGATACTGGCATACTTCTCCCAAATGCCTAATAACCTACGTGATCCTCATACTGTGTCTCGGAAGCTTGTTTCTGTGTTTGGTCTGAGGGAGTTTCCACCTCCATCTTTTGTTCAAGACAGTCTTCTGACACATCTTCATCACCTACTTGGGACAGGGTATCATCATCCTGCTTGGTTTGATCATTCTGGGTTTCTTTTTTATCTGCTGTTGTTTCAGCATCCCCGATCTCTGGCTCGACTGATCCAGTCTCTACTGAATCATCGTCAACCTTTTCTGAACTATCCTCAGCATCATATGCTTTTCTGTGACATTTTCTGCGGTTATTTCTTGTCCTGTCTGATCTAGTGGTGCTTTGACTGGATGAGGATTGTCTGTCATCATTACTGTTGGCGGCCCTCCTACTTTCATTCGTGTAGCCATACTTGGCTCGCAGTCGAGCTGACTTGGGTGTGACACGCAAGATCTCTGGAAATTTGAGTTTTTCGCTGTGGGAGTCTTGGCTGATTTGGGTGTTTTGCTGCCATTATTTCTTTTCTTTTTTCCATTCTTCTGTTTCTTGCTTCCTTTTTCTGAGTAATCTTCATCAGAGCTGCGATCTTCGAATATTGCCTCCTCTTCTTCATCCAAGGAGTCATATTTGAGACTCTCCACATCATCATCTAAATCCCAGACTATTTCTTCCTCATCAGCATCATCAGCGTCATCTTTCTTTTCCAAATTGACACGCAGTCTGGCAGCTTTCTTCACTGCTGGGGTTTCTGGTGGGTCGTCCTCATCCTCCTCTGGTTTTGTCAACTGCTCAGTCAGGTCTTCCTCTTCTGATGATTCTTCTTCCTGTACTCGTTTGCCTTTTCTTCTCTTGGCCTTCTTTTTCTTCTTTTTCCTGAAAACATTGATAAACTGCTGTCAGCACTGCTTGCACTGAACTGAATGGGTAGATACTTCAACTGATAACAGGGGAAATAAATACCCTCAGAACCTCCCTCCCCCAAATTGAAAAGAAGCTGTTTCTTGTCACTGTGGTTTAAATACACATGATAAACTCTCTCACCATCAACACTGATATTCAACTCTCCGAGATTTAACAATACTGACAGAGGGTTTTGAGCCTAAAGCCTTAAGTTTAGACACAGCTTACTTTCAAAGTTGCAGGTGAACAGATTGGCATTTTCTTTACATACAGGCAACCTTAAATTATCTGTTACAGTTTTGTAACATTCCTATCAAATAACAAAATAACAGTTCCGATGATGACAGTTTAAAAAATGTCTCATTCAAAATGAACTACAAAAAAAAAAAATATAACAGCATTAACTGGGGGGAAAAAACTGACAGATGATCACAATTCTGTAGTTCTCATGAAAAAATAAAAACAAGCAAGGTAACAGAACTGTTTCGGTTTGTCTGGTCTTGTTTCAAACCTTCCTCTCTATATTAGTGTTATATCAGTGTAATGATCCCATGTGCTTTTCTTGTAAAGCTACATTCTGGTAGTCTTACACAACATACAGTCAAATCTACCCTGCAGTAAATCATTTACCTACACACTGGTAGACACACTTGCTGTATCTTCTCTATGCCAAGAAAAGTCAGATATTTACTAGTCCTTTCTAACACTTTTTCGGCAAATGAACAATACGCGTATCTGATTTGTCAACACAGTGACTGGTTTAAATATTTTGAATGCTCAGAAATACAAAAACATAGAAACCAATCAGAAATGTATGACCAATGAGGACAGCAGACAGGGAAAAAAAAAAGAGTGGCATTGCATAACTGGCAACATATTCTTCCCAGGAGAGCAATTAGAATTCCACGGATAAATCTTCCATGACTATGAGGATAATAAAACAAACAAACAAACAAAATACACTCTAGAGATACCCCAACTCACCCTTTGCTCTTTTTCTTTGTTTCTTCCAAAACTGGCTTTGGGTCTTCCCTGTACAGACGAGTGCCATAGAAATACCAGTACTGGGCTCCTTTCGCATCCACACCCAATGGTTCAACCCTCATACTGTCTCCAGCCAGACCCTGTAAAAGACAGTTCCATAAACTTGCAGCTGTTTCTTACATACATATTAAATCAGGCATGGAGAAGGGAGCAACAGTGAGAAAAAGGGTTGGTAAGATACGAATAGAGTCTGAGGTAAGGCTACGCCCACAATGAGTTGATGCAGACTCAGACACACTCCAGGCTTAAAACATAATATTACTCCTGGCCTTCTGTCTTGCTGCAGATTACATACTTTATTTCTTGCTATACATCCTGGTGAGAGTATCAAAAGAAAGTAAATAAGGTATACAAAAGCTGTAACCCACTTAAGCTTTGTAAGATCTGGATAGATTATCACAAAGAATAAGCATGCATACACACACTAACACACACATGTATACACATACACACACACACCTCTTTCTATCATCAACTCTTCCAATCAACCATTTGGTATGAATTTCCTACTGTATACAGGCATTAAATCAGAGGGAAGAAACAATGAGAAAAAAGGTTGGTAAGATGTGAACAGAATCTAACAGTATAATATTTACTATGGATCGGTAATGAACTTTTACCTTCAAGTGCGCGTGCACATCATCAGCATCTAGCCGGAATTGGCAGAGATGGTGCAGTACCGTTATTTTCTGCTGGACACTCAACTGTAAGAAGGTGGTATTTTTCATCGGGTTCTCCTGAGATTGCTCCTGCTCCAGACGATAGCTGAAGATGTCGTTCAGGTAATGGTCATAGTTCTCAGGCCTGCACACACCAGGAAACATATGTTATAGCACAAAGAGATAACATAAAAATGAAGGTTTAAAGACAAAAGGGCATACGAGTTAAGTATGGATTTTTTCCCTGAAGAAATAAAGAGATAACATAAACAAATAAAGGTTTAAAGACAGAAGGAAATATGGGTTGCAGTATGGACTTAAAAATTTTTTTTTTTAAACTAAAGAAATGAAGAAGTAATATATATACAAATAATAATAATAATAATAATAATAATAAATGGAACTTACATAGCGCTATATCTTGCAAAAACAAATCAAAGCGCTTGCATTCAACCAATCCTTGCGCATGCAGCCAACAACAATTAAAATTTTTTTAACGAAGTCAATGCACACGCGCGCACACACACACACACACAGTATAAACACACATAGAGTATAAACACTTTGGCAGGGCGGTGGATATTTCGGCTGTGAATGAAGGTTTAAAAACAAAAGGGCATATATACTTATACTTAAGGTTTGTTTGAAGTTTGGATTTTTTTTTTTTTTGGGGGGGGGGGGGGAAGAAAGAAATACTGATGAAGGTTAAAAATTTAAGACAAAAGGGACTATCGCCGTATCAGTTGAAATATGGAGAAAAAAATTTCTCTGCAGGAGAGAGGCAAAAGAACAGGAAATGAAAATATGCAATAACACTTTACTGTTCAGCCATTTGTCCAAAAATAGCTCTTTAGTTAATCAATTTTCAATCGATCATTATGTTCTTCTGTGCACTTGATACGGGTCAAAAAGAATTCAAATTTAAAAGTTACTTTATGCACAATCAATCAGAGAATAGTGTTCAGGGCTTTTTTTTTAAAGTTAGTTTTGACTATCTTCAAAAAGTCAATAAAAAAAATTGTCTAATTACAGGTGTACAACAGCTGAACAGTAAAGGTGGGACATGGGGGTCGAAACTGATGAAATTTTGTTTACAAGCCCATGTTATAAGTTATGCCATAAATTTATATTGAAAGGGCATCACTTGTAAAGCATAAAAATTAAAGAATCACTCAGTTTTCTGCACTGTTGCCTTGGAAACAATCCAATATGGCCGCCAAAACTGAATGTTTCAAACTCCTAAATCTTTTTAATTATAACAAGTTGAAGTAACCTGTTTCTACAGACATTTTTTACAACCTGAATTGTTTAAATTCACACAGGGAGATCTTCATAAATGTATCCAGAAATTTTTTATTCTGAAAAAAAACATGATTTGGGGCACTTTTGGACCCCTGTCTACCAGAGAGAGAGAGGAGGAGGAGAGAGAGAGAGAGAGAGAGAGAGAGAGAGAGAGAGAGAGAGAGAGAGAGAGGAGAGAGGAGAGAGGAGAGAGAGAGAGAGAGAGAGAAGAGAGAGAGACAGAAGACAGAGAGACAGACAGACAGACAGACAGACAGACAGACAGACAGACAGACAGAATGAAAAAAGCAGAAGAAAAAGGAACTGCAACAATTCTTGGTCTGCCAAGTACTAAGCCAGAAATGTGCCCCCCCCCCCCCCCCTTTTCTTTTTCAGGGGGTGGGGAGTAGGATAGGGTGTCAGTCACACTGACAATGCACTTCTTTACTGACCACTATGCTAATTGCTATACAACATTCTACTGGATCATTACTACAAATGTGGCATTGCCATTCTTTTTTCACTCGCCATCATGGGGGGAGGGGGGGGGGGGGGGAGAGAAAATGAAGGGCTAGATCTAGGAGGAGGGAGGGATGGGAGTGGGGCACTTAAGTTTTTCAAATTAAAAAAAAGTCAGTTTTGTTCATGTTACACAAAAATTGTAACCACAGTAAAATGGTTTCCCCTCAAAAAAAAAAAAAAAAGGAAAGGAAAAAGACTGAATAACCATGTAATTATGGGGAAGAGAGAGGAGAGAGAGAGAGAGAGAGAGAGAGAGAGAGAGAGAGAGAGAGAGAGAGAGAGAGAGAGAGAGAGAGAGAGAGAGAGAGAGAGAGAGAGAGAGAGAGAGACAGACAGACAGACAGACAGACAGACAGACAGACAGACAGACAGGCAGAGACAGAGAGAGAGAGACAGAGAGAGACAGACAGAGAGACAGAGAGAAAAGGGGGGGGGGGGGGGAGGGAAGAGCTCTAAAATTGGAAGCACACTGCCACAGGTTTTTATTTAATCAACTAGATAAAGACCCCCCCAAAAAAAAAAAAAAAACAACAAACCAACCAACCAACAATTAAAAAAAAAATAATAATAAAAAAAAAGAGGAGAATCTGTGTCCAAAAACACTGCAAGTAGAAACTGAATTTATGATGACAGTAATTATATATATAAGGGTGACACTTACCCGATGTCATGTCTGCCATAACAGCCATCCAACAGTTTGAACAGCAACTCCAGCATCAGCTCATTGTCTTCGGTCCTGCCTAACAAGCTTTCTTCCAATTCCTGTCATGAAACACACAAAAAGAAATGGCTGACTGGCTGTTTCAAACAGTTTTTTTTTTTTTAAACACATGCTCATGGACATTACTACTTAGCACAAGCCTTCGAGCTGATGTTTCACACCGGTGAAATGGATCAATCACATAACACTAATGATAAAGAGTTAAGGTGCTTCACACTGATAAATTGGCTGAAAAGGTGCTTCTTAGTGATAAATTGGCTGAAAAAGTGCTTATT
>CM060336.1:15721169-15743669 GCA_030674155.1 Stramonita haemastoma
TTTTCGGTGTTGTGTAGATTAAGAGGTGTGTGTGTGTGTGTGTGTGTGTGTGTGTGTGTGTTGTGTGTGTGTGTGTGTTATTCCTTGGCTAGAGCTCTGAGGTTTACCAGTGCCACAATGGTGAGATTTTGCATTTGTATCCAATAAGCAATATCAATGTTTTACAACTGAAAAGAGGTATTCAAACACAAATGAAAAAACAGTGTTATTTGTGATACAAATGATTTCTTCTTAAGTCAATAAATTCAATGGTGATAAAGGAAATCAAGAAGTTCTGTTGTCCTCTATGTCTCTTGAACATGATAATTGGACACTGGAAGTTTGAGTATGAATACTGAGTAGTGTCACTATCACTTGGGACATCATCTGACCCAAAGAAATTTTCTTGTCACAAGTAAAAAAAAAAAAAAATTTAATTTTAAAGCACCATCTTACACAAGTCCTGCATATATTTTAGTATTTTTACCCATGAAAGTACTTTTCTTTCAATCCTGGGCTGTCAGATCATAAGTGCAACAGTCTATCAACCAGGCTGTCCCATCCCAGAGCCCTTTTGGTTGAAATTTATTAAACAATTTCTTTCATGACTAGTGTAACATTGTTATTGATGACAAATTTTGTTTTAAAAAAAATTCCCAAGAAATCTGAATTTACTGCCCCTCGCAATTTGACATTATTTCATATTTGTGATACCATGCCCAGTTTCATCTAAAAAAACAAAACAAAACAAAAAAACCTCCTATTGAGCATAAAGTACCAGCTAATTTGAAAGTAACACAAGTAGCACTTTTAGACTATGTTTTCAAAAGAAATCATACATGCATGCTACACTACGATACATGCACCCCCAAAACTAACAAAATCACTAACGTCTAAATAATAAGAAAATGATAGTTTTGGGTGTTATTTATCAGGGTTCGCGATAACCAGTAATTGTCGGTATTTTACCGATTGTAAACAGGGAATACCGAAAATTTTCGAAGCAGCCGGTACCGCGTACCGATTCTGTTTGCCTGAGACCGATTAGATTTCCATCTCAAAAAAAAGTCTGAAGTGACATTTTCTGACAGTTTGTCATGCGCCTGTACTGTGCTTACGCACCTACCCCTTCCTACCACCCCTTCCGACGAACATCTTTGGCGCCAGCCTGATTAGCCTAGCACACAGAACAGCAAGCTTTACTGTGAAAGAATAGAGCTTCGCGCTCTTCTCGGCATGACAGTAACTTCCATTCACAATAAGTAAATGGGGCCTAGATTTATTTATTCTTTATTCTTTTAATCTTTTATATCAAAGATATTGGAATAAGCACTCCTGTGCTTTTTTACATGCAGTCCCCATGTGTATGCAGTTTTGTAAATGTCATCTGTTCCCACTGGCACACGATGGCCTGCTCTTACGAAAAGCGGGGAGGGTCTTCGACTATGAATTTGCGCGTTGCTTTGAGAGAGAAGAGTCGAAAACTAAATCTAAATTGAACGAAAGATCTAGATGAGTGCTAAGCATAGAAACAAGAAAGAAGAATATAAGTCTCATGAATGATGCCATGCAAAACAACAGACTGACACAGACAGTGACATAGGCGCTAGAAAAAAAAAAACCTATTTCCTGCGTGGCTTCGTGCCCAAGAAGCAAGTGGCAGCAGCACGACAGTCAAAGTCTGAGAGATTTGCGTTCAATTTAGATTTAGTTTTGCTGACGAACAATCCCCCCTTCCCCACCCCCTCACTGAATAGTTTCGTTTTGTTCACAGTACGTACCGGATTTTATTTTCTGGGGACCGATTTTGGGGGAGTTGGTCAAGATATCTCTGAAATGGCAACTCGCAGTACCGGTTTTAAAAAATCCTAGCGCGAACCCTGATTTATTACAGTAAGTGCTCCATGTAACAAGAGAAGTAAGTTTGACAAAAATGAAAATCTCAACTGCTTTTTTCACCATCTTGACTATATATATTTGGAAAATGGTATACACTTGCATGCAGGAAAAGAAAAAAAAAATGGGTAGGCGCTGCACATGTGGCGACACGCTCTCCCGGGGAGAGCAGCCGGAATTTCATGCAGAGAAATCTGCGTGACATAAAGTGGTACACAATACAAAGTACAAAAAAAAAAAAAAAAATAGACAGTGCCAAAATGTTGTCCAAAAAACAGGACACAGGTCATAGAATTTCAAATGTGAAATCATATTTATTAAAAGAAATATCTGTACTCTGTGTACTGTTTGAAAGGTAAACCATTTATCAGCATGAAAACTAAAAGCAAAAGATAACTTCTGCATTTTTTTTTCTGATAACATGGAAAATGTCAGACCACCCAGCGAAAAGTCACTTATGATGCTAGACTTGAAAAATGTCTACAACTGTACAGATATAGCTGAGCAGGGGTCATGATGCAGGGGCTTTCATAAAAGATGGATGACACAGCTATAAAGATGAAGAAACAAAGTGGTTTTGTCTGTTAGAAACGGTGAATGGAGTACAGTGTTCATGTCTACCATCATAACTCATTAACTGACACAAGTTCATGTTTGTACCCTTTCAGATGTCATGCAAACTTCCACTGGGGCTGCTATAGAACATGAAACAATTGAATATGCCCATTTTAAAGACAATGATGAAGCACCCACAAACAATCAAGTTTTCTTTTGTTTGTTTATTGTTTGAAAACAAATAATATGAAATAAGAATGTATGTCAGCTATGACACATTTTTGTACCATGAACATGACAAGCACAATAAAATCTGCTTTTTCATTGAATCCATTATTGAGATGACCCCATGGTCTGCAATATCACAAGGCAAAGCAAACCCATTGAGTAAAGTTTATCAGCTTTTCATCGCTGCTATGCTGTTTTACGTGACTAATAAGATGAATGTGTCATTTATGATTGTGTACATTTCTGTAGAAGTGTCACTGTCAGTGATGACAGTGGACATGACAGAAATTCCAGAGAAGCAAATAAAAGCATCATTCTTGCCATGTTATAGGCCACAAACATTGTGTCTAGCCATTTTAAGTTTCAAACAAAAATTTTAACATATATATATAATGAAACAATTTAAACAAACCTTTGCCAACATGACACAGTGGTTAGCGCCTCAGATATCGAACCAGAAGGTCGCGTGTTCGATTCCCATAAGAGTCATGGAGATTTTTCAGTCTCTGGCCTGTGTCTGCCCAGAGTGAAGTGTGCTGTGGGGAGGCTGGGACTACACAGTCAAGCTTCGTCCACTTTATCAGTTTATGGATGCGAATTTGAAAGTGTTGCGTCAAATTACCTGACCAACACTGCAGGTGTTTGTATCTTTTGGGCCTGGCAGACGCCAGGATATATTATGATATTAAGTGTAAAGTACAATCCTGTCAAGCAGTCTCAAAGCACATGCACTTTCACAGCAGCACCATTACATCATCCTCATTACCATTGATTATCATGCAATAAAAAAAAAAAATTTTAAAGCCTCTGTCAGTGACCCCTGTTCCTCTGGTCTCATGGTAACCTCAAGATTCAGTTAAAAACCCATTATATATATACTTCTGTGCCTGTGGTGAGTTTGTGTCAAAAAGCCTTTGGGGTTGGAGGTTCGCGGGGGTGTGGAAACAGTCGCTGGAGGGACGTTGTGGTGGTCGCCACCTCAGGTGGGTGACTCACTCCGTCTGGCTCCACGACTGAGCTAATACTGTCCTTAGTAGGGGGCTTAGTAGTGGTGTCCTGTGTATGTTAGCTCAGAACAGGCACCACTGAATACCACCAAAGTGACCCAGCAGGAGTGCAGGGCTCCTCTAGCTGGTGGCCCCACAATGGCCTGATATTGATGGCTCCCTGTGAACTACCAACCCTGAGAATGAGACATGTATAACAAATCTGAATATGGCTGTGGTGGGGAGATTGAAATGAACAGTGTGGGAACAGCAGGACGGGGATGTTGCAGAAGATGCAGCAGCAAAAAAAAAAAAAAAGATGTTGTGGCCTATCAGTAAATGGCCCATTTTGGATTGGTCAATTTTGACCATTTTCTTTTTATAAACATCAATTTTAACAAATCCACCAAACCTATGCCAATGACTATAGTATCTTTCTTGATGTGGTATTTATCTTTTATAGTATAAGCTGACAGAATTACACAACCAACCAAAGAAAAAATATTCTGGGTAGTTTATTTTTCTTATTAAACACATTAGGGTCTGCCGCCATGACCTTTTGGTACTGTGTATATTTAACTTTTACCAGCACTCTGCAGGCACATCTAAATCTTGTCGCTGAATAGATTATTTCCCTTGCAGATCTGCAGGCACATCGTGTTGCGGAGCATAGGGTGTTTAAATTTCGCAGCTTATCAGTGAAGTTTCTGTTATTGATGGTGGCAACAATAGTCACTTTCGATTCAAAACGAGGCAAAAGTTTCCACCATTTGCATTTTCTTCAACGTTTCATGTGACAGAGAATTTTTAAAAAGTAAAAATCAGTTTTCAGGATTTGTTCAACACCAAAATAGCAGACACCAATTTTGAACGAATTTTGCTGGAAATATATTCATTGATTCTAACTCAGAAAATGATTTTGAAGGCTTCAGGACTTGTTAAAATCACATTGAATAGATGGTAAGTGCTCTAGGTCACAGTGATAGTATTTCTAGTGAGGTCTATGATGATCGTGAATACGATGTTCCAAGTAGCTATAAACATTTGTCACTGGCCAATATCACAGAAATTTTTGGTCAAAAGGAGGTGCCTGTTGGTATTTCTGAGGGAAAACTGTTATACTTGTTTATAACCAAAAAATTATCACTTTGTGATTGACCGAACTTGTGAAGTGCCACAGTCTGGTAGATGATGATTGTGAAGACGATGTTCCAATTCACCATGAAAATTTATCGCTGATCAATTTAACAGAAACTTTTGGTTCAAAGGAGATACCTTGTGGTATTTCTGAGGCATAACTGTTTTGTTAATTTCTAAAAGAGTAAATAACCACTTTGTTTGTGACTGAAGTAGACAGTTTGGTAGATTGCACCAAAAATTGCACTCACCGTGAATAAAAGCAAGTGAACACATTTCCGGATTTTGTTTTTCTGTCTTTTTTTTTTTTCCATGTCAAAATATGCATGCAGAACACATTGCCTTATAAATATGAAAACATTCCTCATCCATTCCTTTATTAATATGCAAAAAAAAAAATTCGAGTCTCTACATAAAATATATCCACATTTAATGATTTATAACAGTTCTAAACAAGTGATGCTCACAACTTTTGCTCACTGGAAAAAGAATGCAGGGACAGAGAAAATTGGTCCCCAAAGATTGCAGAGTGCTAAAGCAGTAAAGGTTAAAAAGCAGTAGATCTGCTAACAAGGCATGCTATTTTACACTTATATAAAATATTGATTTTTAAAAATTTTAAAGCTTCTACTTTAAAAATAAGTGCATTCCCTGATTCATTTCATATTTAACATTGTTAATCTCAGCCAAGACATCATCTGTCAAACTTCCTGTTTTTTTTTTTTAAGGTCCTTAGCACAGTGACAGACAAGTCTGACGAGACATTGCTTTTGTCTGAAAAATTTGTCATTGACTGCTTGCAGGAAAGTATTTTTCAATTAAAAAGGACCTTTGTTAAAACATTGGATAGGAAGAAATCAAGAATAATCTGAAACACATTTTTGTTTTAAAGTGTCAGTCTCTCATTGTAATCTAAATTGCATGTTAGCTATTGAACCATTTGCTAGGAATCAATGCACTTACCCTCATTTTTATTCTGTTATTAGTAAATTTGGGTGATTTAATATTGCAACATGTGCTAGAATTTGAATCTTGACTTATTCACAAGTTTAGGAGGTCAAGTGAAAGTAGTAAGCCAATGCTTTGTTTAGCTTTTTTTGTTTTCTTTTGGTTTGGTGGTGGAGAGGGGGGGGGGGGGTCCTATAACTATAAAATAATTATATGTATTATAAAGTTTACATTCACTCAAGATCAGAGCTATTGCAATGAGTGCAAAGTATAGATTAGCAGTTCAAAAGAAAGCTGGGGCTGGCTTGACAAGATTATCAGAGCAAAAGCTAATTACACTGATTTTTTTTTTTTATTCCTCTGCTAGAGCTCCAAGGTTCACCAATGATGAGAGTTTTACAAGTTTAATGCAAACTTTTTTTTCCCCCACCTTTTAGGTAGGCACATGCCAACTTTGGGGATCATTTACACTAATTTAAAAATCCTCCAAGGTACTTTTAGGTAGTTCTTTGTACTACATTTTTTTTCTTCATTCTTTGGCTAGAGCTCCAAGGTTCACTATGGTGAGATTTGGCAAATGTGACTGTTTCTATGCACCATGAAGGTGCCACATTCTGATTCGGGGGATGTATGCTGGGTATGTTGTGTTATGTTCATGTTTCTGTAACCCACCAAATGCTGACATGACTCACAGGATCTTCAACGTGCATATTTCATCTTCTGCATGTGTATGTACATGAAGGAAATGAAGGCACTGGCAGGTCTGCCCTTGAAGTTGACCTGGGAGATCGTAAAAAATCCCCACCTGTAATTCACCAGGCGCTGCTGAGATTCAAACCCACAACTTATGGACCCATGGGATTGAAGTGGAATGGTCATAATCGCGTCTGTCGATGTAGTAGGTAAAACAGAAGTGTGGGCAAGAGAGTGTACAATATGAATTTTGTTTCTTTGTTGTGTGGATTTCAGACTGATTTTTTGTTGTTGTTGTTGTTATTTTTCAGGTGTTTTGCTTTGCTTGGGAAGGAAGCTTGTTGGCATTGAGAAGATGTATCCCAACTCCCACTGGTCCAGTTACCCCCAGTACAATGTCATGCCTGGGGCATTGGCCACGTCACGGTCTTCAATGCAGGCTCTTGACCAGGCCAGCCTGACTGCCGCTGCAGGTCAGAGGACATAGTTGTTTTTACTTCTTCATTTTCTCTTGCTGCTTCTACTTGAACAGTGTTGCAGGAAGATGAAGGTGGTGATCTGCAACTAAACAGGAGGGGGGATCTGGGGTTAAGTCATGGTATATGGCATGAAACATACATGTCTTAAACTGTCATTCTGTCTAACCTATCAGTTCTGAAGTGATTTGTAAACTTGCTTAAAGCAAGTTATAGGCTCTCAGGTTGGTGAAAGGTGAATTTCTGTTTCGCACAAACATGCAGGTTAAAGAAAACAGATACAGCAGTTTTTCTCGGTCATTATGAGGCCATATATATAATGTAAGGTGTATGACCAAACTGATATTTCAGGGCCACGTCAGAGCTAGTTTGGGGAATTTGCTTTTCACTGTTCAGTATGCCTTTAGGTTTAAGAGAAAAGAAATGTTTGGCAACTTAGAACAAACAAGGCAACATAAAAAATAAGTTAGTAAATATATAGTATTCCTAGGAATTGAAAGACAAAGATATATTAAATATTCTGAATCTGGTGTTATCAGGTATGTCTTTTGTTCTTTGTCAAAAAATATTATGAATGATAGACATAACAGTGTAGACTAGAAGATTCACAACCTGATGATAAATGTTTGTACTTGCTTTATGGCCAAAGGGTGTTTTCATTGATAGACATAAAGTGCAGCAGATTCATAATCTAATTGTGACACCTTTTTGTTTATTTTTCTGTGAAAGATGTGCTCAGTGACAGACAAAGGTTTGTGTTTGTTTCATGGTAAAAGATAATGTCAGTGACATATGTCTGATTAATGTGTTTGGTTTTGCAGGACTTTCTCACAGCCTCCAGCCCCATACATCCTTGCCTCAGCGGGTCATAGGCACTATCCCAGGTGTGAGCCTTCCGAGGGAGCTGCAGTCTTCAGCAGCTGTGTCCCAGCTGTTGGGGGCCATGTCCCCTCACGTGAGCAACTTTGGCACCCAGGCCTTACACAAAGCAAGTCTCAGCCTGGCCCAGAACCAGATAGCTTATGAGAGCATGAGCAGCGAGCAGCAGGTGCCTGTAACCAGTGCCCAGTCCACAGGATACAGCACTGAAAAATCAACTCTGTCCATGGAGAGCAAAGATCCTTCACAGGTCTATTCATCCCCTACGACAGCTCAGACTTTGACTCAAGAGAATGCACAGAAGGGCTGGTTATTTTATGAGTATTTACCCCAGTTGTCAACCAACACCGCCTATGCTGCACTGTCTGGCGTGGATCTGTCCAGTGCAGAATCTGTGTCTGCAGAGAACCAGCGCCTGACTCAGCCTCCCCCAGCACACAGCTCAGTATCTCGACACAGTGCCATTCAGCGAAACCCCTACACCGCTGATGGCATAGCTTTAGATGTTCTGTCTCAACAAGGGAAGGCCGCTGTTTCTGCATCTATGGCCAAATCATCACAGAGTCAGATAAGCTCCATGTATGCCATGCTGGATGAGTCGCAACAACAAAGCCTTTCAAGCAGGACAGCGTCACAGACCCCTCAGCCTCAGGTGGAGTCCTACGTTATTCAGCCACAGCAGGGAATCAAGGACACCTCACGGAGTGCCCAAGCATCACAGAACCCCTACTATAATACAGTGAGCACCTACTCCACCACCACCCCTAGTAACACAATTCACACGGCAGCAGGGTCCCAGCTAGATATAACTAATGTTAACTATGACCCTGTCAGTCCAGCAGCTCCAATGGCTGAAGGTCAGCCTGGTGAAACCACCTTCCCATCAACTGTTTCCCTCTCTGATCTCAACTCGATCAGGACAGGTTGCCCTGATCCTCATGCTGGGTATAAGTCCAGTGCCGGCAACATTCATAGCATAAGCAGGTCTCCTAGTGTCACCCAACCAGAGCCAGCTCAAGTGGCTCATTCTCACTTATTGAGCCAGCTGTCCAGGGGGAGAGGGGGCACCAAATCCCAGATGCAGCAGATGAGTGGGGCTGTCAGTAACCGTTCCCCAGGCAGTGGAGAGAACAATCAGCCCTCTCTGTCTTCCCTTGGCAGCCCACAAGCTGTGATGCCCACTTCAAGTGTTAAGCCAGTAGTCACACCAGTACAGGCTGTAGCTGATTCTTCTACTGGTGCTAAAGCTAAGAAGCCGCGCAAACCCAGAAAACCAAAAGTCAGTGCTCAAAATAACAGCCAAACTCCTCTGCAGACTGATTTTAACAATCTTTCACCAGCATTTATGAGTTCATCCCAAGGATATCCCCGTGGGAACAGTGGTTTTCAAACACAGTCAAATTCATTACAGCAATATCAACGCACAACAGCAGCAGCAACAACAGCAGCAGCAGCAGCAACAACAGCAAGATAATCAAACTCACATGCAGCAGCAGTACATGAATTCTACTCAAACTGTTATGAGTGGGCATGGTGGTAGCCTGAACGGTGAAACTAATTATCAGGTACTGACTGGCATAGGAGCCAACCAAGTTTCCCCAGCTGGTGACCAGCCCTCTCGTTCACAACAGCAAAACACAGAGACGGCCCCTCTTGTACACATGGTCAGTGCACGTGTGTCAAGCTCTCCAGCAAAAGGCAGCAGTGGTGGTGAAACTCCTGTGGCTAGTGGTGCATACCAAACTGAACAGAATGTTTTAGCTCAAAATAGCCAGTTTGACATGCAAGTGTACAGTCAGCCTTATATGGAACAGTTAGTGTCAGGTCAGACTGTTCGACTCATCCCAGGGAATTTGTATTCAGAATCTATGCATGTGGCTGCAGGTATAGCTTACCCCTACACCACTTACCAAACAACAGATGGGTCCACCATTGACGCAGCAGCTTTCTCGAGTCTCCTGCTGGACACAGATGCCAACAAAGTGGAGCAGCAGGGTAATGTTGTGATGGAAGCTGCCCCTATGGCATCGGAGGTGCCTCAAGCATCTGTTGCTATGACCACTGCTGTTCCTGCTCCAACCCCAACTACCCCACAGTTCACAGTATGCACCAAACCATTGACAGATGACGATGAACTCTGCAACTTTGCCTGTCCTCCTGAGGTGCCTGAGGACAAAGCTGTGACCCAGGTTCATAGGCAGGAAGCTCCTCCTGTGCAGCAGAATAGTGCTGTGGCTCCAGCTGTGCCTGCCCAAAAGCCAGAGCTGAAGCTGCCATTTTCAGGGAGTAAGAAGACGGGGGCAGCCTTTCAAGATGCTTTCATGAGTTTCCTGATGGGCCAGAAACAGGAGACTCTCTCCAGTGTTACGGCCACGGTCATCACAGAGAAGCCTCAGCTGCCAAAATACATCCCTGAACCAAGGCGGCCCCCACCACCCCCCAGACCATCACCTCCACCTGTGCAGGCCCCAGAACGTGCCTCTCGCTCCAATGTTGCCTTCTCTGATGATGAAGATGACAGTAAAGTCAATGTGGCAGTGAAAAAAGCCATTTCCACTCTGGATTCAGATTCCAATGACTCGGAATTCCAGGAGGTAGAAGGTAAATACTGTGTTGAGAGCACCAAGGATTTGACATTAAAGATTACCCTTCAGAACACTCTCAAGAAACAGAACAAGCCTCGGGGTCGACCTACAAAGGGGAAAATGGTGCCAGTTGGTAGGGGATTAGGGGAAGCTGCAAAGGCCAAGACAACGAGAGAACCAACCCCTCCACCTCCGAGAGAGTCCATAGGACGTCGTGCCAAAGATGCTGCCAAAGAGAAAAGCAAGAAAAAAAGTGAGTATGAAACAGCTTTGAGTTGCAGGCGATAGAAGTTGTGTTTTTTTAGCTCTTGAGGACAATATGACATGTTGGTTTGTGTGGCCTGCATATATTTTTGTGTAGGGGGCGGGATAGCCTCATGGTTGAGATCTGTGCTTGTGATCAGGTGACCTGGGATCGAGCCACCGCATAGGCACCCATTTTAGGGAATTTTACCCTGGAGCTAACACCAGTACTAACACCACTCTCCTGAAACTAAATTTGGATGAGACTGTAAACCTAAGCACCCTGTGTGAATACAAGCAGAACATGTTGCACACACGTTGAAAACCTGTTGTGCCTTTCAGTCTAGTGAACCTTGGAGTCTCTAGCTGAGGAACCAATAAATAAAAAAAAAAGTGTGTAAAAATCATTTAGATTATGCTTGACTTTGGTTACCTCATAAAATTTTGGCTACCTTGCACTTGATTATAATGTATGTTTAATTTGCTTTTTTTGCATACTCTGTCATGTGATTAAATGACTGATCTTGGTTTTGTGTGTGATGTCAAACCACTGACACAGCTGTCTTTCCTGATCTTACTGTATCGAGCTACAACTAAACTCATTTTCTGTAGTACTTGTCAATTAAAATTCCTCCTTATCCAAAAGTTTGCTGGAAAACGTTGCCCACCTATTTTGTTGTTATTGTTGAATATTTCCTTTTAATAATAGCTGTGAGTGCGTTGTCTAATTTCAGCAAGGAAACAAAGTACAAAATTATGCTTATTCCAGTTGGGGGTGGGGGGTGTAAAAGTGGCTGACAAATAATTGGTATCAATTATGAATGTAACGGAGAACTTGTTGGGCAGAAAGATTGAAATTAAGCGATTTTGGAATTACAGGACAGGAATGTCACAGAAGTTGAGACAGCAAAACTCTCCCTCCCAAACCTTTTAGCCCCCGCACCAACTCCCTTTCGCATTAGTAGTAGTATGCTGACATCAGTCCATATTCAGTCATTATTTCATATGAAACTGTTTTCTTTCTCCATTTTTATGAAGTAACCCCACTTCTTTTTTTCTAATTGCTAGACTAAACCTCCAAACACTTCCCTGACCTTAACCTTGTACCAGCCTTTTTGTAGTAAATGTGGTTTGAATGGTTCATTTTAGTCTTTGATACAATGTTGCAAAATGTTTTTCTGCAAAAGTCAAGCAATTAAAAAGTTAAACACAGGTGTTGTCTATGTCAGTACCCTTCTCTTTCATTCACAAGGATAGCACAGTGTCTTTTTGCTCAACGTATTTTTGCAGGGCCAGGGGAGAGAGGCTTTTTCCTTTCTCTTTCTTTATTAATGTTTATGATCACCCATCATATTAATGGGCAATAATCTCTGTAAAGTTTTCTTTTAGATAGATCTATCACTTCTTTTTTTACAGCCTCAATCACCACAATTAATGTTTTGCTAGTACAGTAACTGTTTTGGGCTGTTTTTTGTCTAAGCATGGGTCTGGTACAGTAGTCGATGTGGATGTCCAGTTTTCTGAAAAAGCCCAAACTTGTTTTCTTCTCGTTACTGTTAGCCTTACTCATTTTGTATACAAGTACAAACAATGTATTGATGAACATTACATTTGCATATATTTAGCCTTTGGTGATTTTTTGAGCACAAGTAAATCTGAGCTTGACTAATGACTATTACTACAGTATCAGTATGACTCTAACATTACTAGTTCTGGGCCTTATCTGTTATAGTTTCTGCAATTATAGGTTGGGGGAGGGGGGGGGGTTGTTTGTTTTTATAGTGTGTGTCAATCAATCAATTAAATTTTTATTTCCAGATGGTACATTGAGTAAGCACTGATTTGCTTTTTTTCCATCAAGCCATCTATCTAAAGAAAAAAACAAAAAAACAACAACAATCAAATCAAAACAAAACAAAAAACCAACAAAAAAAACAAAGCAGAAAATCCCTAGCAAACAATAAAACAAACAAAAGAAAGAAAAGGGGAAAAAGCAAACAAACAAATAAAACAACAACAGCAAACATTAATTAGCTTTAGAACATGATTTCAACAGCTTTAAAATAAAACATGCCTATAGATAATACAAGCAACTACAATAACAGCAAAAACAACCAAAAAAGAAGAAGAAAAAAAGAAGAAAAAATCCACTCAAAAGCCATACACACTACACACACACACCACACACACACACACACACACACACACACACACACACACACACACACACACACAACACACACACACACACTTTGTGTGTGTGTGTGTCACTGTATGTGTGTGGGTGTGTATCACTCTGTCAGTCTCTGTGTGTGTGTGTGAAGACCAGAATTTTTTATCTAGAACATCTCAGGAGACCTTGACTTACTTTCTGGTGTTATCACTTGCAGTACTTACTTAGTGTTATAGTTTGGTTTTTTGGGGGGAGGGAGGTTGTTTTTTTTAAATTTTTATTATTATTCCTTTTTATTTTTGCCTTTTCATTGATTTAAACCCAGTTTTCACTAAAGCTCAACGCTTTAACCACAAAGATATCCTGCCCTCCCTAACAAACATGTTTATATTCATGACATGGAGGTGTGCTTACAAGACCAGTAACGCTGTTGGTGTTTGTCACAGGGAAGTACCATGATTCAGACTCTGATGATATTGGAGAGTATGGTGAAGCTGTCAAACCAAGTCAGCGTGCTGGGGGAAGTGGCAGCGAGTATGATTCAGATAAAGATCCTGTCTGGACTCCATTTGAAGAGGTGAGAAATCGTTTTTTTTGTTCGTTGTTTTTTTTTTTTTAAATGATAGTTCCACCGTTTAACAGTGTGAAGAGATAACCCCTTCTTGTTTTCAAAATGTGATGGATTTGTTTTGGTCTCTTTCAGTGACAGGTATCACATTATCACTACTATATGCATTTTTGTATATATTTTGAATGTGATTATTTTAGCATTCAAGCTTAAAATGTTTTTGTTTTCTTTATGTCAACAGCAGGAAGCAAAACGTCCAATGAATTTCGGCTTTGACATGTCTGCCATGGTTGAAGCCAAATCCAAGAAGGGAAAGTCTAAATCTAAGTAAGTGTGAAGTCTTTGCCTGTGTGTTGTTGTTGTTGTTTGTTGTTGTTATTTGATTTGATTGTGGTCCCCCTCAGTATTTTTGTTGAAAGAAGTCGGCTTCAGGTATCAGTTTTGAAGTACAAAGTTTCCACATTTACTGATAAAATAGTAAAGTTGTTTTGTGCTGGCATTCCTTTTGAAGAAAAAAAAGACAAAAAAGAAAAGAATGTGTTTTCAGATAAAGATTTATTAAGATTTATCAATAAGCACTAATGATCAAAAATAGGGACAGGATAGCTCAGTGGTCAGAGGGGTGGGGGGGGGGGGAACCAGTGTTAACTTTTTAAAAACTTTTTTTTTTATAATCTGAAACATGCTGTAGACGGCATTATGCACATCATTTTGTGATGTCAAGTCTGACATAGCTTAAACGGCACAAATACAAACAATTTAAAGTGTGTTGACACAGAATGGAAGAAGTGCTCCTTGAATTGGTTTAAATAGTTTTATTCAGAATTTTGGACAAACATTGTAAACAACAGCATTTAGAAATCACAGCAACAACAGGCTTGTAGCTTATAATGTGCTCAATTTAACAATGAAAATTAACATGAAAACGACGGCCGTTGAGCTGCAATGTGCAAACCAACAACAAAACAAAAAATCCATCAATTGCAATCTTTGCTAGAAAAAGGAAAAGTAATTCCCAAACAAAACAAAAAAGATCTATTTGTAGAAAAAGCACACAAAATTAGTGGAAGAAACACAACAACAACACAACAAACAAACAAACAACAAACAAAACATAACAAAAAACAAAAACAAAAAAAACAAAAACAAAAAACAAACAAACAAACAAAAAAGACCGACCACCAGCAACGATAACCGGAGAAGGAGAGAGAGTGAGAGACCAACTATAAAAATACCATCATCTCCTTGAATTGCCTCACCATTTTCTTGTTGGTTTGTGCTCAGGCGCAGTCATAAAAAGCACAGACATTCAGAGGATTCGGCTTCCAACCCATTGCCTGAGCCATCAGCCATGGCAGCACGGGTGGAAGGTGGCTCCCCACCCAAGTCCAGTGCCAATGGGGGTGGTCGTACCGTGCACACAATGTCAGCCGAGGACAAGGCCAACAACATTGTGGATGAAGATTTCCAGGTGAGAGACAGAAAAGCAAAAACGATGGTTGGAAAACAAGTTTTTTTATTTTATGAATTTGTGCTGTTCATGGGCAAGTCATTCAGATGAGACTATAAACCGAGGGCCTGAGTTCGAATACATGCAGAACATCTTGCACACACGTTAAAAACGCATTCCACCTTTTGAAAGAACAAGCCATTGTGTGCCAGTAGGAGCGATGACAACAAAATTAAAAACCAGCATGCACACAGGTGTGTTTAGACACTATCCCTGAGGAAAAGTCAGGAAGTTGGAGTCCCCAGGGCAGTTTGGGGCTGTAGGTCAATATGGCAGCATTCCGGTGGCTTCTGCTACGGTACTGGAACCATTTGTATCGGCGATTGCCTTTCCAAGGGACCATTCCAGAGACTTGGAGAGGGGGCGGGTCAGCTGCATGGGTAACAGCTTGCCCTCTGAACTTATTTATTTAGGCTTTGTGCTCTAGAGCCTGGGGCCCAATTTCATAGTCTTCTGAGACTGACGGATGCCTGCCTACTGGGCATAGTTACTTTTTCTGGCTTTTGTTTCATTTTCTTTTGTTTCTTACTGTCTTAACTTTGGATCGTCACTCTTCCCCTTGTCTCTTAACTTTCATACACACACATATGTACACACACACATTCACACACTCAACACACAAACCTCACACTCACAACACTCAAACACACACAGCACACACACACTCGCACATGTCACAAGAATACTCTTGACTGATCTCCTGCTACCCCCAGTCCCTCCCCACCTCCCCCTCCCCCAATGCCTTTTTCGCATGCAATAAGTGAATCTCAGTTCACCTGGCGTCTTTAACCTGATCGCATATATAATATATATATTATATATATATATATATATATTATTGGTGTGTGGGACAGGAGGGCCGATTTGTCTTGGAGAAGAAAGACCTGCGCAACTTTGAGAATTACCCTATCTGGCGTCTGGAGCCAGGCAACATGCTTCGCAAGTATGAGCTGTGTATGCACAATGGTCGGGCCTGCCACAAGGCTGTGTCCACGGTGAGTCTGGCAGGGGAGGGAGGGCATGAGCTTGTGTTTGTCGGGATGGAAAACAATAACATAAATCATGTTGGAGGCTACGTTTGTAATACATTGTTGTTTTTTTAAGCGAGCCATGAGGATGAAATTGTGTTTTAAACTATGGAAAACAGTCATGGACATTTTTACAGATGGTTGTATTTTGGTGCGCTGCACGAAAAAAAACAATAACAGAGATTGTATAGGATTTAGCCATGCATACTGTGTGAATAACAATAGTAAGTTCTATGTATATGTATTCCTGCTTACAGAGTAAAAAAAAAAATTATAGGTCTCACAGAAAGCCTTCTCCATGTATACTGTGTGGAAAACAATCATAGAAGTTTATATCAAGTGATTGCCACTCACACACACTAACACACACACACACCTGCATCACCAACACCAGTCTGCCCTACCTCCCCCCAAAAAGAAACCCATATCCAAATTTACCTGTTTTCATGACGAGTTGTAACGCATCTTATATGTTTGTAATGCAATTTTGATGTGATTGTAAAGCATCAGTTTCTCAGGTGCAGGAATTGATGTCTTATAGAAGCATCAGTTTCTATGATGCAGATCTTTTCCCCATATAGAAATGAACATTGTGTCACAGTTCAGAACTGTAGGTATTGCATGGAAGGCAGAATCTAAAGTGTTGACTGTGTGTTGCAGTATTCATCCTGGGTGCCCTCTATGCAAGCGGCCTACCTGCCTATTCAGGTGACCAATGTGGGCGTCAAGTCCAATGCCCAGCTGGTGGAGGTGACTGAACAGTGTCGGCCCGCTCCCCCTGACGATGCCACGTAGGTGCCACAGACATGCGCATGTGTGCACATTTGCTCTTGCATGCCACAGCGCGCACGCACCACACACACACACACACACACACACACACACACACACACACACACACACACTTTAATATCACATTAAGTGAACAGACATAAAATTGAAGACACATACACACTCACTCTCACACACACACACACCACAACACACACACACACACACACACACACACACACACACACACCAACACACACATACACATACACACACACAAATTCTGACCTTTGTTGAACCTCAGAACTTTAGCTGAGGAACAGAAAAGAAGAAAAAAAAAAAGATATCTTCATAATGATGTCACAAAGCTGAGGACATACATATAGCAAACGTATCTCTTACAGCATTGTTTGATTGCATGAAGATGGAACAGGACTGAATCAGAGTTATAAACAAAAAAGAAGGTAGTGTACTCAGCTCAGTAATTATATTGATATTGTCGTCCTGTTCAACAGTGAAATTTTGCAACAGGTTGCAGTGATTGTAGAACCTTGTCTTCCCATTTTGCTGTAAAAAAAAACAAACTTGAATTCTTTCCCTTGAAGTATGTCACATTTGTTTTCCTGTTGTTGTTTTTTTTTTTAAAGTATTTATCTATGATTGCTAATTTTCAATGAGTTTTAAAGATTTCTGTATCATAAAATATCAATTGAAGTGGAACTGTGTTTTGATGAAAGCAAACATCAATGTTGTGGTATCTGTGTCTGTCTGCACCAAGACAGCTTTTGTGAATACCTTTCCTGAATGCAGTCAGAAAGAATAGAATTTTGTTCCCAAGAAGGTTACGGCTATTCAGAGGTGTGTATTGAAATGTGTGTAGCCAAGACAGCCTTTAGCACTTCTCTGATGGGAAGTATTGATCAGTGTTTCTGAGTGGCAACACCACTTAAAAAAAATATTTTTAAAATGTATGTGCCTACTTGCCTGAAATTTTCTCAAGGCAGCCTCAGAACAGCAGGCCTGAGACAAGCCCTGTTACAGAAGTGTTTTAATTAACTGAATTAAATCATTTGTCCACTCTTGTGTGTTCAGTTTTTACTTGTTTAATTGAATTATTTGTCCACTCTTGTGTATTCAGTTTGCACCTGTTTCTTAAAATTTTTAATTTGTCCACTCTTGTGTATTCAGTTTGTACCTGTTTTATTGAATTATTTGTCCACTCTTATGTATTCAGGTTGCGCCTGTTAAATTATTTGTCCACTCTTGTGTATTCAGTTTTGTACCTGCTCTTGTGTATTCAGTTTGTACCTGTTTTACTGTGGTCAGTTTGATACCATCATGCCTAGGTGGTCTTGACTGGTGAGTTTGATATCATCATGCTGTGGTGGTCGTGACAGTGTGGCCATGTTCATGAATGATCCTGTACACTCATTGAAAAAAAAAAAAAAGTGTGTGTGTGTGTCACAGATTGGAGAACCAGTTTGAGAACGACCCTTTGGTGGACCCCTTCAACGTGTACCTGCAGACCTACATCAGCCAGTCCCTGGAACCCACCTTCCTGGAGGTCATCAGAACCTCGCATGGTCAGCACTGCATCTCTCTCTTCTTCTTTTTTTATATCGAGGATAAATGAATAAGCACTCTTGTGCTTTTTTTCATCCAGTCCCTGTGTGTATGCAGTTTTGTAAATATTGTCATCTGTTCCCACCGGCACACAATGGCCTACTGCCTCTGTCTTTTTGTTGTTGTTCTTTTCTTTTTTCTTTTATATCGAGGATAATAAGAATAAGCACTCATGTGCTTTTTTTCATCTAGTCCCGTGTGTATGCAGTTTTGTAAAAATTGTCATCTGTTCCCCCCGGCAGTCAAATGGCTACTCTTACGAAAAAGCGGAACAGGATTTAACTGTGTGCGCAAGATGTTCTGCGTGAGGGAAAGAGAAGTCATGCCAAAGTTGGATCCCTGGGCCTGACTTGTCAGGAGCTTAACGGCAGGCAGCGCATTTTTGCTCATATGACAGGCAACAGTAACTGCTGTCTGAGTTTTTATGAAGAAGATGGAGTAAAATTTTAAGTTATTTTGTCAAAAGTTCTGGGTTGTTTTTTGTTTTTTTTTCAATTATGTTTGATCATGTATTTGGATAGGCAGCTTGCAATATTTCTACCAGTAATGTCTTTGTATGTAAAAATTGATGAAAGTGCTTTTTGAGACAGGTCAGAAAAAGAAAAAAAATCTTGAAAGTATAAATGTTTACAATTTATGATTTTCCATCCCAATGGATTCACTTGCCACAACTTTCTTTTTTTTTTTTTTTTTTTCTTTAAAAGAACTCAAGATGGCCAGGGTTTATCAGGACTTATGATTGATGTAACAGCTATTGAAATGATGGTATATATTGACAAAACAATAAGAATTGTGTTGTTTGTTTGTTGGGTTTTTTTTTTGGGGGGGGGGGGTGTTTTTGTTCCTTGGCTAGAGCTCCAAGGTTTACCAATGGTGAGATTTGGCATATGTGACAGTTTTTACCCACCATTAAGGTAGCTGCATTCTGACTACAGGGATGATGTCTAAACACAACACCAGTGTGCGATGTGTTTCTGTAAATTTGTCATCCATTCCCACTGGCACACAATGGCCTACTCTTTAGAGGCGGAACAGATTTTAATTAATGTGTGTGCAAAGTGTGCTCCGTGCATTCGCATCCGGGGCCTCGGTTTATAGTCTCGTCCAAAGGACTTTCGCGGGTGTGGAGTTGGCACTGATGTTAACTCCATGAACTAGTATCTGTGTGGTAGGATTGATTGATGTCCATTGTTTGGAAACCATGAGATTGTGATCATTTGTCAGTATCGTTCAAAGCAAGACCGCTTTTGGTAAAGTTAAGCCATCAACTGAAATTTAGAAAGATAAATTGTTTCTTGATTTTTTTTATGGGCTTTATGATAAATTTATTATATGTTATAATCCAATTATGTGTGTAACAAAAAAGAATTTGGGGAGGGGGAGGGGGGGTTGTCAGAAGCATTTTGTAACCCTTTAAAAATAAGGGAAGATGATAGACATCCTTGGTGCTTGTTGTAAAGAGGGCAACTCGTGTTTTCAGACACCTTCTACATGGTCCCAATGGAGCAGATTGACAGGAAGATTGCAGAGAAGCTGGGGGACATTGACAGACTTGTACAGTGGAAACCCAGTTTTAGGGTAGGTGTCTTTACCTCCGATTGTTTTTCATCTTTCTTCTCCGTCTCTCTCTCCTTCTCTCCTTCTCTCTCTCTCTCTCTCTCTCTCTCTCTCTCTCTCTCTCTCTCTCATCTCTCTCTTCTCATTGACAGACTTTACTGAAACCCTTTTTAGTACTGTCTTTACCTCCTTTTTTTTTCTCCTTCTCTCTCCTCTCTCTCTCCTCTCTCCTCCTTTCTCTCTCTCTCTCTCTCTCTCTCTCTCTCTCTCTCTCTCTCTCTCTCTCTCTCTTCTCTTCTCTCTCTCTCTCTCTCTCTCTCTCTTTTCTCTCTCTCTCTCTCTCTCTCTCTCTCTCTCTCTCTCTCTCTCTCTCTCTCTCTCTCTCTCTCTCTCTCTCTCTCTCTCTCTCTCTCTATCCTCACTCCCTCCATTTGCATAAATGATTTCAAAAGAGGGAGTAGTATTCCCTCCTACTAGGTGGGACAAGTCTGAAGGAGAACTTCAAATCATTGTTCTCCATGTTTATTATGATACATATCAATGTATAAAGAGGGCAAAACGTCTTCAGGCGCCTTCTACATGAACATTAACAGTCTTTAAGGTTTTCGCCATTGACAGTGATCTTGACAAAGAGAGAATTCTTTCACATTACCTTGGCATCAATTTTTGTGGTAATTTTAGACATGCTTTTGTTACTAGCTGTTAAGATGTCTGTTGTCTTTAAAAAAAAATTAAAAAAAAAAAAAAAAATTTTGAGAGAGAGAATGTATTTTGTTAGGACATGCCCTCATTGAGTTGATATTTTGTACTGTTCCATTGTTTATACCAGTTTTTCTGTGCTTAAATCAGAGACATGGCTATTTTGAAATCACTCCAAAATGCCAGATGCCTTTAGAAAGAAAAACAAAATTCAAAAGTATGAACGAGGACAAAAATGTTATCATCTTCCCATAAAGGTAAGGACAATTTTTAAAGAAAAAAAAAAGCCATTCATTTCTAAATATTACATTTCGTGAGACAGTGTTACATGTTAGCCAGACTGATCTGTACTTTGTTGAGAAATGAGGAAGAAAGCAGAGTGATGTTGACTGAAAGTGATGTGGAGAGAGAGAGAGAGTCATTTTTCCCCTCATGCTGAATGAATCCTCTGCCTGTGTGTGTAGGAAGCCATGAAGACCAAACCCCAGATGCGGGAAATCAACCGACCCAGTCTGAAGCAGTCCTGTCAGGTAAGATCATGCAGATAAAGAAATACAGTTTTTATTTTGAAGTGTCGAGCTGTACTTTTTTTTTTCTCTTTCTCTCATCGTCATCCCGTTGTTAGTACAGTTTTGTGTGGTTGAAACTGGTCTGATTGGTGGTGTGTAATTCAAAAAAGTGTATCAGAGTTGTACTGAAACTCGGAAGTGACTCTGAAATTATGCGCTGAAAAATAGATGAGTGGTTCATGCAGTCTCTTTTTTCCATGACTGTATGTTATCTTTTATAAAATTTCAGTCCATGCACTTGATTTTGTAAGCATTTTACATATCAAATCATGGAAAATGTGTGTGTGGGTATAAGCGCCGACATTTGGATCTGTTGGGACTATTGATTGTAAGAATGGGTTGAGTGCAAGTGGTTTGATTTGTCTTTGCAAGATATAGGGCTACAGAAATTCCATTTATTATTGTTATCATAAACGTACAGACCTGTGCACCTTCCGTATTTTTCCGTATTTGTTCCGGAAAAAGTTGGAAAATACGGAAATACGATTTTATTCATCAAAATCCGATTTTTGTCAACGAAAAATCCGGAAATCGAAAACGTCGTCTTCTATCGTTCAGCGATGCCGTTTATCTTGCGTTCCGTCGTCTGCTAAGCCCTATCGTTCAGTTACTTATCTCCCCTGATGACGCATGCGCACAACAGTATCTTCAAAACAAAATGGCGGAAAGTGTAAACTTTCGCGGAGAAACAGACCAAACTGATACACTTATAAGCAAAGAAAGACGCGGAGTGAATGCAAAATGACGCTAACAGGCCAGGATGGGGCTAAAAGAGGTACAGTTGCGGATATAGATGCATAAGCAGCAAAATTGGCTGTTCGTTTTGCCGAGTAAGGTTTGAAACCTGCGCTACCTCTCTCGCATCAGGCTACTCGCTAGTGAAAATTGAACTTTATATTCGCAAGTGATGTTGAAAATTGGAATGCGGTTGGAACATAGCAAACCACGGCTCTTCATTTATAGAAGCGCTGATTTCTTGGAAAATCATGGAACAGTAAAATTTCTCGCATCTTCGAAAAATCAGTTGATCGTTAAAACGGCAAAGTGACTTGTTCTGAAGTTACATGAAAACTCGCTCTGAAGTTATATCGTACCGAACACGGCTTCCGCTCTGGTGCTGTACTGGACAGCAGCAGAGCACACACATACACAGCACTTGTTTTCTGGCCATGCAAACTGTCATTGTGAGTCCACTCCGAAATCAGATTAAAAATAAAATGAGAAAGGTATAGGATCTTCTTAAATCTTCACCAGAGAGTGTATTGATCTCTCTCTCTCTCTCTCTCTCCTCTCTCTCCTCTCTCTCTCTCTCTCTCTCTCTCCACGTTTTCCATTAGCCATCACAGTGGTACACACAAACTTATATTACCGCTTCCCAAAATAGATCTGTTTATAAC
>CM060336.1:15748669-15790599 GCA_030674155.1 Stramonita haemastoma
GCATATGTTAGCTCAGAACAGGCACCACTAAACACCACCAAAGTGACCCAGCAGCAGTGCAGGGCTCCTCTAGCTGGTGGTCCCATGGCGGCCTGATATTGATGGGCTCCCTGTGGACTTCCGACCCTAAGGATGAAACATACAGAATCTGGGTATGGCTGTGGGGCGGAGATTGAAATGAGCGGTGCGGGAGCAGGGGTGGGTGGAACGTCACAGAAGATGAGGCAGCAAAAAAAAAATATATATATATATATATATATATATATATTACTGTGATCAGTAAGTGTTGCTGGTGTTTGTTCAGGTGTACATGGTGCGGGAGAGTCAGACCAATGAGGAACTTGGCAGTGATAGCATCCTGGATCGGTGTTTGTTGGACCGAACCTGGGTTCTTAAGGTAAGGTTTTGGGGGTGCATGCATGTGTTGTGTATGAATATGTACGTGAAGCATGTATTAAAGGGACTTGCTCAAAGACTGGATATGATAGCTGTTTCAGATAATATAAGATTAATCAATATGGTGCACATACTACTTTTACAATTAAAGATAGCTTTGGGAGATAAAAAGGTGGTTTTTTTTATTTAGATTCTTCATATCTTTGAGCAGTATGTTCGTGAAAGCACAGACAGTAAACCAGAATGTCACAGTAATATTTTGAGAGAGAGAGAGAGAGAGAGAGAATGTCTACATTTCTTCTCGTCCATGCAAAAGGTGGGTAGGGGTATTATCATTTTTTCTGCAGTGTTGGGTTTTTTCCCTTAGCAGTGTGCATAGTGTGTGTAGAATGATCAGGCCAGATTGAAACAGGTGTCAGTCACCCTTGGTTGTCTGTGTGCAGATCTACCAAGACTTCAAGGAGCTACTGGGAGAGCTGAAGTAACTGACCACGCCACCATTTGCCTTGGACAATGTTGCCCCTGCCCATCTCCCCCCTGCCCCACCAACTTACCTCTGAATGGCCAGTGCCCACATGTCTGCCTTCTGACTTTCTTCGTCCATTGTTTCTCCTCGTCCATCTTCTCTCAGCATCTCTGTGTTCCTGTATGCACCAGACCCTCTAGGAGGGGAACTGTATTAACTGTGACATCTGATGTGTGTGTGTGTGTGTGCGTGTGCGTGCGCGTCTTGCTCAGTGAGTGGGACTTGTTTGTACGTCGGACTTTGTCGCACACGACTGGGAATATTTTTTTCAGAGAAAGAAAAAGTTTGATAATGATTAAAACCAACAGTCTGTCGATGAGGAGCACGAGTGTAATATTTTTCTATGTAGCTAAAGGGTTATAAATGTATGTTTGGTGTGCCATTCGAGACAGCATGTGCAAGCTTTTCTGTACATATATGAATGCATGTGGGTGTAGCTGTGTTGTGTGTGTGTGTGTTGATTAGAGTGTGCCTGAAGGTGTCTGACAATGGGTAGGAGGATATGATTTGATACAACCTGGCCAGCAGGGACACCAGATGAAACGAACGTCTGTAAGCAGTCAGCTCGAACACACCCAGCTTGTGAACTGACGGGATTTGAGGCGGTGTGCGAACCTTCAACTGGTGTCCCTACAGACTGCAGGCTGTGTGTGTGTGTGTGTGTGTGTGTGGTGTGTGTGTGTGTGTGTGTGTGTGTGCGTGCGTGCGCATGTGTGTGTGTGCGTGCGTGCGCGAGTGTGTGTGTGTGTGTGTGTGTGTGTGCTCACTCCGTACGGACATCCCACCCTCCAAAGAGTGTGTATAGTCGGGCCAGCCAGCATCATCCAGGGCAGCTATGTGTTCCTTCCTTTATACACGAGCAATAACTGCATGCCACAAAACTGAGGCACTGTGAATACCTACGACAGAAAGGATAGAGAGAAAGATGTTTATTCTGTGGTTCCTCTTTTGGAAAAAGACTTTGCAGTGTCAGGCTGTCCAGTTGAAAATTTTTATCTCGGGGGTAAATATTGTCTGCTTATGACTGAGTTGATCATTTTAAGGTTAATAGTATTCTGTGTTTATTGGGGTTTTTTTTCTTTGTGTGGTTTTTTGGGTTTTTTTTTAAGATATAAAAAATCATGGTTTCAGCATGTGATGAATGAATGCCTGCTTGCATATAGACTATGTTTGAAAAATTGTTTTATGTAAAGGGCAAATAAATATGTAACATTTTTAGATGTTTTTGTTTTGTTTTTTGGTGTGTTTGATTTTTTTTTTTTTTTTGAAGGGAAGGGGGGGTGGAGGTTGCTGTAAATTTCAAAATGCCTGTTGTTGATATGTGGTTGTGTTTTCATGCAGGAATTTGAAGAAATAATTGTGAAATGAGTTAATAAATCTGCAACAAGAAGGGGAGATAAAGCAGTCTAGTCCAACTACAGGTTATCAACAGAAGCGGGTCGGGGTTCTGTTCTTTATGACTTCTGCGTGTGAGCGTTTCTGTTTTAAGAAATACAGAATGAAAGAAAGAAGAAGAAAAAAGAAAGATACATGAATAGTTAATCAGTGGTCAGTATTTTAACAGATCTTGTTCATGAATGTTTTGCGAGGCTTGTCTTGTTTTCTCTGGTTAGGTTTTTTGGTTTGGTATCTGTTTTGTTTGGATAGACTTCACTGATGTAAGTGGGTTTAGTTTGGTCCATCTTTAAGAGACTTTTATTTTTCTCTTATTTGTGTACTTGTTTGTGTTTGGTATAGGATTCATTTGTAACATTTTGTTCTCACTTTTCTCCAGACTGTGTACAGTTGAGCAGTGGAAGTCTTGAGGTGATTCCATTATGTAATTCCTTCCTTCCACACATTTTCCCCCTGTGAATATTAAGTCAATAGGTCAGGTAGTAGATTGAGGTGGCTGACAGAGATGTTGTTGAATCACCCATCTTCATCTACCCTGTGGAATGAGTATGATTCGTGTGTGTTGTTATGCCTCTTGTTTTGAACGCTTACTCCTATCAGAGACTTGTGCTACCATGACTAGTATCCTGTGCCTACTTCAGGCTTTCAACGTGCTGGTGGCTTCAGTCTGAATCTCTGTTATGGGAGTAGTCTGAGGGATAAGCTGAGCTAGAGACAGCATGCATGCATAACAGGGATTGATTGTCTTGCTTGATTGTGTTTTAGCTGGAGCAGAACAGGAGGTAACACCCCTCACTTCTGACTATTGTTGGCTGTCTCTCCAAATGGTAACTTTTTAGAATTTTTTTTTTTTTTTAAGAGAAAAACTGAGGCCCTGAAAATGCTGAATTGATAGTGCTTGGGAAAGGAAAACATCTTTATTTCCTTTTTTTTTTAATGTAACATACTGTAAAGAATTGAAGTGAAAATCTTAGAATTCGGGGGGAGAACAACGATATTTATGATTGAACTGTATTATAAAAATCCAGGAATGAGAGCAGGCTTTGATAGTTAAAGCTGGTGTTTGCGGAAAACTTCATACCAACAAAAGAGAGAGCAAGCTGGGGTAACTTGAAGCTTAACCCTAGCACATACACACTCACTACACACACACCACACACACACACACCCCTACACACACACACACACAACACACACACACACACACACATGCACACACATGCACATGCACACATGCACACACATGCCACACAAAATTTGGGGTAGAATGACATTGAATCCAAGAAGAAGAGGAGAGCTGGAGTTCTGTGATGTCTGAGGAGTCAGAGTGGTAAATACTGTTGACATGCTAGGAGCCAGCCCAGTGATTTGGATTGATGCACAAGATTTTCTGCAAACTTGGTCATCCTTTTTATTTTCTGTGTGACTGTGTGCGTATGTGAGGGCTGATACCTTTTTCATGCAAAAGCCACTTGTGTCTGTGATTCTGTAAAGTGGCAGTGGCTTTGGCAGTTTTTATTTCATTTTCTGTGCTTTGTTTGTTCTCCTTTTATTTGGGGGGGGGGGGGGGGGGGAGAAAACACACTTATGTTGGTTTAGGGGGGTTATTTTTGGATATTTTAGGGTAACATGACATTGGTTTATAGTAAGATTACGCTCCTTCACATTCCTAAGAAGTGGAGTGCTGAATATCGAACACTTGAGCATAACCAGTCTGCTCCTAATCTTAAGACCTGTGAAATTTCAAACCAAAAATTGGTTCAGGTTTTCATAGACTGTGTGTCAGGAGGAAGCAGTAGGTTTTCAATCGTGTCTGAGGAATCTTTGAATGGCTGGGACTCTTCTGTCTGCTGGTAGGACGTGGATCCATATTTCTCGTTGTCAGCTTTGAACAGCTTTCCTTTCTTTGAAACATGAAATATATTTCAACTGATCCTTCAGTTATATGGCTTTTTTTTGTGGTGTCTTCAACTTTTTATTTAAACTACAACTTGTTCAGGGGTGATAAGAATTTCTGAGGTTAGGTTCCCAGTTAGTATTGCTGCAAGTTTAATCGTTGTTTTGAGAACTTTTGTTTCTACATTTAGTCATTCTTTGTTTGAAAATTATTAATTCCTTCCCATACTTTGTTTTACACTGCAGATCGATGTGTGGGGGGGGGGGGTTCATTCATGTGGCAACCTTAAAAAATGGTTACTTTTTTAATTCTTCTCAGTTTTGAGACTGGTAGGGTAGTTGTCTCTTTCAGTTATCGTCTGGTTTTTCTGATAGTTATAAAACTTGTTGGAGTTCTGTTTTTATCTCCTTTTAGTTGTTATATATTAAGACTAAATTATTTTAACCCATGTTGCCTTCATATTTTCCAAGATTGGTCAGTGATGAGAGTGCAGATATTTCTTCCTCTGCTTATTCTCTTGTAATTTCTAATGTGTTCAAAAGTAAAGAACTGTAATATCTTTTTTGCTTGTATTTCGTTTCATAATCAGTCAGGGTCGAATTTGTACCTGTGTTATATAGTTATTGAAAAGTTGGTAGTTCTTTCAAGTGACTAGTTTACAAACTGTCAGCTCTACCTAATTTGTCATAGAATTGTTGAAGCAGACTTTCACCTTTTTTATGCTTGTCAAAAAACGAAATGTTTGCCTTCAGAGACAGTCACAAGCTGAGAAGGAAAACTTTGAACATTATCAGTCAGGTGTTAGATTCAGAGATAACATTCATTATGCTTCTGCCTAGACTATGTTCAACATTGCAGGTTTGGTTTGGTTTGGTTTTTTCATTCATGTGGAAACAATAAGAAATGGTTATGTTTTACATTATACGCAGATTTTCAAATGATCTACAGGCTACAAAACCAGCTATTCTTGTATTTAGGAGTATGTAGGACAGTAACATAAAGGGTATATTTGGCACCCCAAAATACAATTTTTAATGATTTTTATTGTGATTCTGAGTTGTTGGTAGAGTTGTTAGCAGTGAGGTCAAGGCCAGTATGATACAGGCTATATATCATTTTCATCTTCTTGCTTTTTCCAAAACAAGCAGCTACAAACTGCAAGAACAGCACTGGATGTCAGCAAATCAGTGAGAGAGGCCCCACTGAAGTAGCCAACCTTTTTTATGGGCTTAATGAGAAAAGTATGCCGTGTTGAACAGTTCTTGCTGTTCATTGTTCAAAGGGGTTTTGTGTGTTTGTCTTGGGGTTTTTTTTATGATTATGCTAAAGTCCTTTTTTTTTTTTTTTCTTTTTAACAGAGAAGCCTGTTTGAGTATAAGCAACAGTTGGGTACCTGCCATAGTGTATATCTAAGAACTATGAATTTGATTAAAATGTTAGGAATATTAGATATGGTACAAACAGAAAGTGGCACAAGCAAAAACAACGTTACTAGGCCCAGACATGAGGCGTGGCTCAGACTAAAAAAATTGAAACCACTTTCAGACACTAGACTAGAGACCTGGCATACACAGACCCACAAAATGTAGCACAATTAGGCACAGAAAGAAGACACGGCACATGCAGAAAATGCATGTATCGACATTATCACACCTCCCTTGTCCCATAATATGTGAAACACCAGCAGAGGAAGAAATTCGGCTGCTGCCTACAGTCTGTTCACAAAAAGCAAAATTATTTTTCTACCATCGACCAAAAACAACACACACACACACAAAAAAAGATAAGTTTCCGTCTTAAGTAAGCGTGACTGCTATGAGTTGGAGACAGCGCCCATTGCTGATGTGGAAAGAGCTTAACTGAAGGGGAGTTTTCCCATGATTGTTCAGTATTGTCTGACCTTGCTGTTTGTATGTTTTCACAGACTTAATGGTCTGCATTGTCTTCAGTGAAGATGCATTATTTAAACAGAAATTTTTAGGATGCAAAGTATGGGTAGTTGTGCTAGCATTGTCACCCTTTTTTGTTTCTGAGTCACCAAGAAAGACCATGGATTAATTTTAGGTTACCAGGTTTATCTATGTGACTCCAGAAAAGTTACATATCAGCCTCTGTCATCAAGTACAATTAAGACTTGAAATTGCAGTGTTATCTTTATTTCTTTTTTTGTGTTATATTTGCTGTAGTAAAAGTGTGGTATATGTGTGTGTCGACTGAGCCATATTACTCATGCAAGGAAAGACAACTATATAACTTGGAAGTATCTGGCATTTGTATGCGGTGAAATTTGTTTTATTTAATTAATGTAGTTTTCTGCAAAAGATGTTATAGCTTCAGTTTGTAGCATATTGAGCTGAGTGACCATTGCCTGGACTGTACTCTGTGCTCTTAATAACTAGTCACAACTTCTTGAACAAAGCTTTAAAAAAAAAAAAAAATTTAATTTAAAGACATCAGGTAACAATCCATGAGACTCGTTTGTATAGTTCTGTTCTTTTTTTTTCCAGTGTTTAATCATTGAATTATTTTTTCAAAAGATATTCTTTGCTATAAAACAGTAGGTATAAGGAAAGACATAAAGAGATCAAACTGAGAAATTCACAAGAGTTTGACTTCTGTTGTTATAAAGTCCTTTTGATTTTTCACACACAAATCACATCCACTTTGGTGTTTCATATGTGAAAGTAACTTTGACATAGATGGTGTTACTGTGGTTGATGTTGAACAGTACTGTAGAGTTTGATTCAAGTCATGCATCTTGCATGACAACAAGGTAGTCGATTCTACGAAGAGATTTAGAGTAAATAAAATAATTATTACAGATAGCTAAAATAGGATGCCTCCGTGATTCTAATAATGATAGTCTGTGTTCAGTTCATGTCATAACCAGTGTACCATTTGGCCACTGATTGAAAAATGTACTCTTTTTGCACCAAAGCTGGGTTCTTGAATTAACTTTCTGACCAAATACTTGACATAGTTTAGTAAGCAGTGTAAATATGGCTCATGATGTAGTATAAAGTTACTGTGGCAGGTACATATGTGACAGACTAGAATGATATGAATAAGCACCAGCTGTGTGACTGGTCCAGGGTTCCTAAATTATTCAAACTGCACTTGAACTCTCAGCTTCCTTTATTTTCAGTTTTTATTCAATAAAGAATATGGGTTTTGTACAAAAATTTAGCAGGCCCTTCTTACCCTTTCAGGTAAGTTTTCTATTGTTCTTTTTTCCTGTTTTTTTTCTTCTTTTTCTTGGGGTTTTGTTTTTTTCTTTCTTTTTTTCAGTTTCAGTCCAGAAGAACCTGAAAGGGGCTTCTTGGATTTTTTTTTTTTTTTTTTTTTTTTTTTTTTTTTTTTTTTTTTTTTTACTGTGTAGCCTTGACTAGGCTTTTTACTAAAGTTTTTAATCTTTTTCTTTTTTTAGTTTTTTTTTAATTGTGTGATTTGCTCTGTCTTAGACAGATGCTTGCATTTTTCTTCTTTTATTTATTAAAGTGTATCTTATATTTGCTATTGTATTATTTTGTTTTAGTCTTGAATGTCTCTCGAGCGCTTTTTTCTGCCAGAACAGGCTAATGCAGAGTTTAATACAACCATACATAGTTCACCCAAGACTTCCACAGACCTTTTCTTGTTTCTCTTTTACCTTCAGAATGAAGCCAAGTGTGAAGAAAAGAGAAATTTTGAAGAAAAAAAAAAAGACAAGACAGCAGGAAATAATACCCAGGTGTGGAGTGTAATGCAGCAGGTAGTACAAGAATATGATTTTTTCTGTATGGGGTGGTTTTGGTTTTGCTTTACTTGTTTTTTGTTGTTGTTTTTTTAGGAGGGGGTCACAATTCATGAAGTAATCTAAAAGAAGATTGTGCTGATAGGTATATTATCCAATTGGATTGCTGAAAATCTTTTTGGGGCATTGAATAGACTCGCTGGTTGACGTAACTGTAGGTGAAAACCTGTGACAAGTTCATAGATCTGTTGCCATGTCATGCCCCCCTTTCCCTTCAGTAGCTATCCCTCCAAAAGTGACAGGCTGCCTTCTGTACATACATAAATAAACTGTTGAATGTTTGAAAACCTGTCTTTTGTTGTTGGGTAGCTTCAGAAGAGGGATTGAACAGTGGCTGGGACCACAAATCGTGTTGTAATTTTTTTTCCCTCTCATTTCATAGTTTGGTGCTTTTATCACCTGTAGGTTCAGTGGATTTTTTTTTTGTTTTCGGTCCAAGGGTCTCACCGAGGTTTGTGACAGCACCCTTTCCAGTGACCACATAGGCTTTGGGACCTCTTCATCTCTTGTCAGCCTATCCCTAATCATTGTTCATTTCTTTGTGTTGGGGCTTAAAAGAGAATGTTTTTGTGTACAAAGTGTTCCTATTCTTTCATAACAATGCAGCAGTTTTAATTACCATGGTCTGTTCTGTATGTTGTGCATATGTTAACCATGTATACTTTATCATAGTAGAGTAGGCAGTAGTTGTGTTTTTTTGTAAAAACAAAGGCAGTATGCAGTTAATTCCATAATATTGTAATATATATTGATTACTGGATGTTTCAAAATCTATTTTGTATCAATCTGAATGCATACTACTTATTGTCAACATGTTCCCCTCACTGTTGTTAATGCCCACTGGGTATGAACTGCACATATGCTGATAATACTGAGTGGACTGTGAAAGGTATACTTGATGGGAAGATGGTTTGCTCTTCACTCAACTCTCTCTCTCTCTCTCTCTCTCTCTCTCTCTCTCTCTCTCTGTCCAAGTATCCCATCAAAATCCTATTTGTCATGGAAGAAGAAAAAATATTTTCTGGTCTTCTCCAAACACTCAGAGAACCAAGTTGTCTTTTTCAGTTTGTGATGTAAAGAATATTATAAAACCAGAGTTGCTATCATAAGTCAGATATTGTAAATATGATGCAGAGGATTTTGTTTCAGACCTGAATTTGCCTAAGTTTGCATATATCTGATGATAATTAGTTACCCCTTACCATCCCCCTTAGCATTTACTCTGAAAGTCGAGGCAGAAAGTTAATGAAGAAGAGAGAGAAAAAATAAAAGTGTATAGAACATTCTAATTGCATCAAACTTGTGAAAATGGCACTTCATCTTGTGAAAATTCAACTTGAGATGCCATAACATTATACATCAGTGCCAAATTGGTCTTTTTTTGCCAAACGATAGCAGTTTTAAACACTACATGAAAAGCATTTTAAGATGATCAATATTTTCAGGGTGGTTAGGAATGCTTCTAAAGTGGATCTTATAATCTGCCTTTTTTCTTCTTTTTTTTTTTTCCTTTTTACATCTGTTGATTCCCCTGCCTCCATCCACTCTCCCCCCCCCCCCCCCCCCTCCCTTTTTCTGTGTTACTCTGTCTTTCTTTCTGGTTTTGTGTGTTCATGTTTTGGGTGACATATGAATGAAAAGAAATGTGTATTTGCCTCGTGTGTGATGGATGACATTATACGTTGACCCGAAATAAAGTATGCTGTTGAAATAACTGGCAAAGCCTTTTCTTGTCATTGAGGAGAAAACAGTGCATCACACAAGGTTGACCAGGCAAACAAGGTTCTGCCAAGTCTTCCTCAAAGAGAGCAGCGACAATTTAATGTGATAGTTGCTTCGTGTGTTTTCCCAAAAAAAACAAATCATCTAAAACAATCTGTGCTTTTTTTTTTTTTTATTATTATTAAGTTATCTTGAAAGTAACAGCAGCTGTCTTTACTAACATAATAAAAAGGAACCAGCAGCCTTGGTGCAGTGGTTAGCACCTTGGATTCCAGACTGGAAGGTCGTGGGTTTGATTCCCATAAGAGTCATAGGGATTTTTTGGACTTCAGCTGGCTCCTACCCAGAGTGTGCTGTGGGCTCAGTGGGGAGACTGGGACCACACAGTTGAGCTTCATCCACTTTACTGATGCGAATTTGAGAGTGTTGCTCAAAATACCTGACCAACACTGCAGGTGTCTGTATCTCTCGGGGCCCGGTTGACGCCGGGATTATTATGATATATTATGATAGTCGGTGTAGAGTACAACCCTGTCAAGTAGTCTCAAAGCAGATGCACTTCCACAGCAGCAGCATTACATAATCCTCATCACCATTGATCATTATGCAATAATAAAATTTGCCTCTGATTTGGTAGCCCCGTTGCTCTGGTCTCATGACCGCAGATTCGGTTTCCCCATACGCTTCTGTGCCTGTGGTGAGTTTGTGTCAAAGCCTTTGGGGGTTGGAGGTTTGCGGGGGGACGATCGTTGGAGGGATCTGACCACCTCAGGTAGGTGACTCACTCAGTCTGACTCTGCGACTGAGCTAATAGTCATTGGTAGGGGGCTTAGTAGGTGGTGTCCTACATATGTTAGCTCAGAACGGGCACCACTGAACACCACCAAAGTGACTCCAGAAGTGCAAGGCCCCTCTGGCTGGTGGCCCCATGACGGCCTAATATTGATGGGCTCCCTGTGGACTTCTGACCCTGAGGATGAGACTAACAAATCTGGGTATGGCTGTGGCGGGGAGATTGAAATGAGCGGCGTGGGAACAGCAGAAGATGAGGCAGCAAAAAAAAAAAAAAAAAGGAAATCATTAACTCAGTATGAATGGGGTTGATATTGAAACAAGTTTAATATTTACCTCTTCATCAAATTTTTTAATGTGATTGTGTTCATGTTTGAGGGAATGGGTGGGGAGGGGGGGGGGGGGTAAGTTACATTGCACTTAAATGCTTATGTCATCCAGCTGAACAATTCATTACATTACAGCTTAGCTCACATTCCATTATTGATCTAAGCTGTAATGTAATGAATTGTTATTCGACATGTTCATCTTTTTTGTCACATGTAACGAACCAGTTCTATGCCGATTGATACTTTGTGCATATCTTTACGAGATTGATATCTCCTCACACAGAAAGTTTTAAGCGTGTGGTTCATTTTGTTTTGTTGTGTTTTTCTGTGCCCACAAAAGGATTATGAAGCAGAAAATTTTGTACACGATAGCACTATGGAAAGGAGAGAGAGAGAGAGAGAGCAACTCTTTGATACAAAATAATTAATGTAATGCTACACTTTCCTCAGATATAGCAGTTTAAAGTTGGAAAACTGCACTGTGGTCATTTGAGAAAATGGACAGTTAAAAAAAAAAAGAAAGTTTAACCACTTACAGAGTAAAGTATAAAAAAAATATAAAAAAACTTGCTTAGGAATCTGAACACCCCATCTGCAAAATATTTAATGTGTTTAGTTTACTCATTCTAGTCACATGGAAAGTATAAAATAAAAAAAACTTGCTTAGGAATCTGAACACCCCATCTGCAAAGTATTGAGTGTGTTTAGGTTACTCATTCTAGTCACATGGAAAGTATATAAAAAAACTTGCTTAGGAATCTGAACACCCCATCTGCAAAGTATTTAGTGTGTTTAGGTTACTCATTCTAGTCACATGGAAAGTATAAAAAAAAAAAAAACTTGCTTAGGAATCTGAACACCCCCATCTGCAAAGTATTGAGTGTGTTTAGGTTACTCATTCTAGTCACATGGAAAGTATAAAAAAAAACAACTAACTTAGGAATCTGAACACCCCATCTGCAAAGTATTGAGTGTGTTTAGGTTACTCATTTAGTCACATGGAAAGTATAAAAAAAAACAACTACTTAGGAATCTGAACACCCCCATCTGCAAAGTATTGAGTGTGTTTAGGTTACTCATTCTAGTCACATGGAAAGTATAAAAAAAAAAACTTGCTAGGAATCTGAACACCCCCATCTGCAAAGTATTGAGTGTGTTTAGGTTACTCATTCTAGTCACATGGAAAGTATAAAAAAAAAACTTGCTTAGGAATCTGAACACCCCCATCCGCAAAGTATTGAGTGTGTTTAGGTTACTCATTCTAGTCACATGGAAAACAGCAGGTGAAAAGGATCCACTTTCCTCTCTCCAGCAGAAAGTTTCCATTTCAGCTCTGTGGAGTGGACAGTTTATCCCCCATGAGGCCCAGTTGAGCCGGCTCCAAAGGAACCATAAACTGAAATCGGATTCCTTCCTTCCCCCAAAAAAACTGTCCCTCCTGCTGGTAAAAAGTCGACCATCTTCTCCATTCCGCGCTGGTCGAGTGGCTCTTTGTTGTCCCAACACTTGAGATACAAAGCGTTCTTTGGGTGTGAGGACAGCTACACCCAAAGACAGCTCACAATGAGGGACGGATGGCCCTGACCTGTTCTCTCTGGCTTTTATGGCTTGTCTGAAAGAAAGAGCAGCATTCCACAGAGGCTTGCTTTACTTACCTCTCTCCTTCACCAGTCCACCCCTTTTTCTTTTCGTTTATTGGGGAAAAAGAGATCAGGTGTCTTCTTCATTCCCCACTCGCTTTCAAAGTGGTCTTAATTGTTATTGCTGAAGCAGATCTTTGATAGTTTCATGCATTAATCTGACAGATAAGATACCTTGTAAAATGTGCGTAAAGAATCAGTAATTTTGGTGGTGGTTGTTTTTGGGGGGGGGGTTGTTTGTTGTTTTTGTTGGGTTTTTTGTTGTTGTTGTTGTTTTTATTTGGGGGGGGGGTTAAAGGGTAGGATGGGAGGCATGAGTGCCTGTGCACACAGGTACATTTTTTTCTTTTTTTACACAGGAACATTCATTCATCTCTCTCTCTCTCTCTCTCTCTCTCTCTCTCTCTCTCTCTCTCTCTCTCTCCACACACACACACACACACACAAAAGTCCAAAGTCCGGTAGCTGTCTATGGGACAAGCAGCAGATCAACCCTTTATTATCCAAACTGCTCGTCATCCGATCCATTCCACACGGCAGCTCACACCATGGTAACAACATCCACCACTGTCTCGCGCCAATACTCACTGATTTAGAATTAATTATGTACACCAAATGGAGAAGATTTAAAAAAAAAAAAAAAAAAATTCAATATGCTTATCTGTCATTGTGACAGTGAAAAGGCTAAGTAACAGTAAATCTGCTAAGTGGACACCAGGGACTGAAAATGCCGTGTGTGATTTTCTGACAATCAGGAGGCCAATATGTAAGAAGCTTCTTGAAAGACTGAAGATTTGGGTCATTTGTATGTATTATTATCAACTGTGTGAGAGGGGGGTTGTGTGTGTGTGTGTGTGTGTACATGAAGGCATATGTATACTGCAAATAATATGTATCAACTCAGTGTATGGATAATGAAGCTAAGAAAACACATCACTGCAATGTGATAATGCACTCACTACATTGTGATCACTGTCATATTGACTCCCATTAGTACATGCTGACAGATCAATACACTATTTTAGGCTCACAGTGAATTATGTGTCAAAATTGCAGTTAGTTTTTAATTTATCATATCAGTGCTTTATCTTTAAACAAAACAAACAAAATAAATGATCATATCGTACTTTTATATCTTTAAATAACCAAAGCCAGAACAGATTGATAATTACAACAAAAAACTTTCTACAAAACAAAAAAAAAAAAACCTTATTCCATATTGATTTTTTTTCAAAGCAAATTTCAACATTTGTTATTTATTGGTTATGGCCTAGTATACAAATTTCACAGATTTTGGAGTATACTCTAGTATTTCTGAAAATATGTTAATTAAATCATGCTTTGATATTGTGAGCAAGTGTACACTGTTATATCTATACACCAAAAAATTACTGACAAGAATATTCATGTCTTGCAATATTGTTTTATCACAAACTTGGCTATAGCAATCTATATCAGTAACATCTATCTTGACTCAATAGTTTAACAAAAAAAAAAAAAAAAATCATCAAAGCACACACACACTCTCAAAGATTGTCAATTGAAGTTTCTATAGTAATTCTGCAATATATTTTTTCCATCAAAAACATCAAGAAAGAAAAGCTGGAAAAAAAACCACTTTGATAGACCATTCATTTAAAGGAGAAATCTAAATGCGCAAGTGCTACCCTATTGTACAGTCAAGACTGCATGTAAACATCAAGAAACAATACACTGATTTCACTGTGATTTCAATTAAGACATCCAGATTTCTCAAAATATATTGGAAAAAGTAATAACTCAAAAAACATGGGGTGTTTTCAAAACAAAAACAATTACTCTTCTGAAGTTCCAAACTGAAGCAATGGAGATGGTTGTAATGTTGTAGGGTAGTGTTTTCTATGGCAAGGAAAAGGGTAGGGGCTTTCAACCACACTACAAAAGCAAAATAAAACATGACACAAGGATTTAAATTACTACATCACTCCAATTAGCATACTTTTGCTATATTCATTCAATGTGTGTGTATATGTGTGCATGTTCTACAGAGTGCACAAAGCAGTACCAATTATTTCTTTTTTTTCTTTTTCTTTTTGTAATTAGAAAATCAACACCAAAAAAAATATAGTGTGCACACAGGTGTCTCTCCTAGAATACCCTGTCAACAAGTGTCAGTAGTGAAGGCCTTCACACACCCTGGCTGAGATATGGAATGGATTCAAAGACCACACACCAACAACACACAGACATCACCCTGACTTCCTCCTTCCTTCCTCCCTTCTCTAGCTAATGTCAACTGCACCAGCAGGCCAGTTGGATCTGGAAGACAAGTGCAGTCCTCCTGTCCACAATCTACTCAAAGGAGCACTTTTTTCTCTCATGCATCGTTTCTCCTCTCCTCTATGCTCTAAGAGTAGCTACTCAAAATGAATGATCAATCAGCTAGAAACATCATCAGTGGTGTTAACAGCATGCACGAGTCACTATACCAGACCTGCCTACACTGTGTCCACATTGGGGAGTCGGGTGTCAGAGACTTCAGCTTCTCTAGGGGTCAGTATTTTGCGGGCAGAACCCATCTCCTCTCACTGCTTTACCTTCCCTGTCCTTAATAAAACAGGGCAGGTACCCATTTACAGCTGGATGAACTGGGAAACTGTACTGAAGCCATGGTGTGTGAACAGTCGCCCATCTACAAGGCAGCCATGCTCAGTGCTGCTTCACCTTAGCTTGGGGAGAGCAGTGCTCTGACCACTGAGCTATCCTGACCTGTCCTGCCTACACTTAAGATGTGACTAGTAATATTATCAACAGCCCCAAATCAGATTTTGCTCTGAACAGATCAAAAAAAAAATGTAACAATTTGTGTTTTTCCCAGCAAAAAAGTTCAGTTTCATCTGTGTCAACAACACACACACACACACACACACACACACACACACACACACACACAGAGTCTGCCATGATTTAAACAGTTCTCTTTACTCAATATCTGCTAATCCTATTTCATTTTCTGTTACTGCAGATAACAAAACTGCACCAGCACTACTTTTGGCAGACACTGATCTGACTTTGTTGAAAACACTATCTGCTTCCTATTACAACTCGTGCCTTTTAGTAATTCTGACACCATACTCCTAACATAATTAGCTGTTTGGGGGTGGTTGTCTTTTTTTATTGCAAAATCAATTATGAGTGCAGCCTAGTTGAGTAGGCAGGTCTGGTACAGATTCACAAGTACACCAGTCACACAGAATCACAAACCACAGTGAGCATACACACACTTCCGCAAGACATAAAAAAATCTAATGACAGTGAAACATGAAAATCCAGACTGTATTCTATGGCAATCTTTTCCCACCACAGTGCAGCACAGTAACTACTGCAGGAAACTACACTGATCTTGCTAACATCTACACTGACAGAAATCAACAAGAAAAAGCCCATGCCCACTGACAGGACGGAATACGCAACAAGCCAAACCCCCAACATCCCACACCACGTGAAAAAAAAAAAAAAAGCTTTTCCTTTGACTATCAAAACAGAGGAGGAGGGGTAATGAACTATTTCCTAGCATGGATATGCACCCAAGCGTACACACTTTTATGAAAATTTCACAGAAAACTATTTTTCACTATAAATCAATAATAATACACACACAACCCTCACACTCAGTCAGAAACCAACCCAACAAAAGTTTAGCACAACAGCAAAGCTTTTGGCACCTTCAATACATTGGCACACCATGACACCTCACTGAGTGACACAGACAGAGGGTACTAGGTCCTGTCTGGCGCCCACTACACATGAAATGACACATCACCACCTCCCACTGCCTCAGCTCCAGAAAACTTTCCCATCACTCACTGGCTGCCAGCTCCTTTTCTTCTTCTTCTGTATTCTTATCATGCATATTTGTAAGTCCTACAAACTATAAGCACCCTCCAATATATTCACGCACACACAAAAAAACCCTATCTTCTTACTTTACCCTGGGGGTCTTGCTTTTTTTTTTTTTTTTTAATCCAGTTATGAAGGCAACCATGCTCCATCTTCTTGGACAATGCAATTTCTATTTGTGTGTTTTATATGTATGTATGAATCTGGCTTCTGGAGGTATCCATTGATATGTAACAACTGCAGAATTCAATGAGAACTGCACTTTTGTTTATTTGACATTTCCTTGACAATAAGCCATGCTTCATACAAAATATTATTACAAGCTTTGCAATGTTTCTGAAGCTTATCTGAGCAAGCTCTTTTTGACATGAACAAACTGTGGGTGTCCTTCATCATTCGGCCCCATTTCAGCCACACCTGATCTACTAACTGGGTGGATGGCCCACCCTGTAATGGTCTGAACCCTGTTCCTCTCCTCTTTTCCTTTCAGGAAGACTATGAACTATCAACACACAGAAACCAAAGTGAAGACATAAGCATACTTTTTTTTTTATTCAGAATGACACAGGAATTTTCTTTCTCTGCTGGAAGACAAACTATGACTCACTTGCCCCAACTACAGTTTAAAAAAAAAAATAATAATAATAATAAAAATAAATAAAATAAAAAGATAAAAAAAATAATAATAATAATAATAATAATAATAATAATATAATGATGATAATAATAATAATAATAAAATAACAATAATGATATATAATATGATAATAATAATAATAATAATAATAATAATAATATTAAAAAAATAATGATATCAAAACTAAAACAAACCAGAAAACACACACAAAAAATTTTTTAATGACTATATGCAGCCTCATCACTGCCAGCTGAACCAGAGTGTGTGTTTGGCATTACCATCAACGCTATGATTTGGATGAGACAGACATTGTTTCTTCTGATTTAATCTTTCTGTTCTCCTTCACAGTAAGCCAAGAGTCACAAATGATATTTTCACCACACTGACAAGGATTGCTTCTTCAATCACACACAGACAGATAAGACAACAGACTGAGGAAAGAAGAAATAACAGTGGAGTTGTTAACAACTGGTAATGTGACAAAAGCTTGCCCGTGTGGAGGATAGGCTACAAACATGAAAAATAATCCTGATATTCATAAGTGAAGAAAAGCATAAACACTGCAACACAAGTTGTAGTAAAGAGAAAAAAAAAAAATCATGACAAAAGTTACAGGCTGGGTTAATAAAGGTGATACAACATCAGAAAACTCATGGAGAGACACGTATACAGGTACTACATTTGTTGTCATTTACTAGCAATCCCTGACTCAGCAGCCGCAGTTCAAAACAGACAATTCACAGCTACAGTTGTATTGCACTTCTGTTCACACACACATATGCGCTTTATACCCAAATACACAGAAAATTTCTACATGGAATAACAATACAAAAACAAGAAAAAACATTCACCAGAAAATATTGATGCGCTGAACACTTACAAGCAAGTATTCCCTCTGTGTGCTGGTTGACGATATAACTCATATTATGTCTGAAGCAAGCACAGTACAGCCTTGAGGACAGGATGGGCAGTTCTTTCCCATCAATCAGCCCTCCAAAAATCTACCTACCTCTCTCTTGCACAAGTCTGAGCGCATTTGCGCTCGAGCACACATACTGAGCACACACATATGCGAGCGCATGCACGCACACGCAACACACACACACACACACACACACACACACACACTCTCGCGCCTCTCATCAATCTGTTATTTTCAATGCAAAAACAAAACCAAATAAAAAAAGGAGGAAAAGAAAGGGCACTACAAACCTTCCATGTAACCAACTACATATAGGACTCAAAACAAAACAAAAAATTACCCCACAACAATATTCTCAAGACATAATACATGAGCAGAAACCATCAAGATGTAGTATGTAGCAAAGAAAAACCATACAATGTACTTACAACAATCAAGAAAAAGCGACACTCATTCTCACAGCCTCCTCATTTTCAACCAATATCTCCTACAGTGAAAATATACATTTTCATTTGAACTACTAGTTGATAAGATAAGCAAAGACAGACCGACACGACATTCACACCACCACACCTAAAGCAAGCTTAGCAGCAGCAGCAACCCCAACTCCTTGGGGTCGGACCCAAGGATGAAACGACCCACTCCCCACTTCCCTAGCAGGCACAGTCAGAGGGCTCCCTCTATCCATGACAGCACACAATCCCGTGTAGTTAGTTTTTCTCCTGCTACAACCAAGCACCATACAACATCTGACTGCTACAGGACTTTTTTTGTTTATCACCACCTTCTGTGGCATGTGCCTGTCACCTCTGATCTACAGTACAGGTGGTCACTACTGATAACTACCTGCTGTGATTAGAACAGCTTACACTAGCATCACGAAGCAAGAACTGTTGACTTCACACCACCACACAAGCAGGTTACTTAAAGCCCATAGCTCCCCAAGTTAGAATGAATGAACACTTAATATTCCTTTGGCCAAATGAGGAAACATACAGTCCCGATGAATTTGTGTGTGTGTGTGTGTGTGCAGAAACAGTAAGAGTGCAAGTGCAGAATATTTTGCTCTGTTTGACTAGACAAGAAAACGTGATCATTTCATTGCAAATAAAGGACAACATCAGCAGTTCACCAGACACAGCAATTCCAAAAAAAAAAAACTCCACAAATCCACTCAAACAGATTTTCCATAACACACCTTCCTCTCTTCGCATCCCAAACTTTGGTTGAGGATATTAGCAAACAAAAGGGCCACTGTGTGGGCCAGCCCTGGCCCGTTTCTCTTTCAAAAGTGACACTCTGTGGTATCCTAGTGCTGAACACAGTAGTACTAGAAACAAACTGTACAAAGCACAAGCAATGAGCCCAACATCCTCTGGTGGGGTCTGCAAGACCCGGTCTTTCAGCTCACTGGTATCAGAAGCAAAGACCCCATCGACAAATGCTGGCTACTTACCGGAGAAGATGTTCATATGATACTCTCCTTAAAAACAGAGCTGAATAAACAGCAGTTGGCTGTTGAATATGTGAGGGAGGGAGGGAGTGTGTGTGTGCATATGCGTGTGTGTGTGTTTTAACGTCTACCCACCAAAAGTGATATTAGACTCTGTGTGTGTGTGTGTGTGTGTGTGTGTGGTGTGTGTGTGTGTGTGTGTGTGTGTGTTGTGTGTGTGTATGTGTGTGTGTGTGTTTGTGTGTTTGTTGCACAATATCTTAGTATCATACTTTCTCATACACTTTCTAACACACTTTTGACAAACATTTTTATTTTGTGTAATGGGGAAAAGGAGATAGGCAGCAGAAGTTAAGAGGAACAGATGTAGGAATACCATGTCACTGTTGGTCAAATCCTCTACCACTGAAGATAACACCACACATAAGGAAAAAAAACAAAACACACAACTAAAGAACTACTTCAGATCAGACAAAACCTACAACTAGATATCAGCTACTGTATACATGAAACAAAATCCCTTTACCTACTGTCAACACAGCAATCCTACTTTGATTAAACAAACATGATTTTAATATACCCACTGGGCTGTTATTATTATCCAAAAAAAAAAAAAAAGGAAAAAAAAAACCTTTCTGCTCTACAATACAAACTTTTAAGAGGATGAACACAGGCAGTAGTAAATTTCTCACACCTGAACACACAAGCAAACTGTACACAGAATTTAAAAAAAAAAAAAAAAATCAGAGCTGGGTTTTGCCACTGGACAGTACAATTCTGTGACGCTGATGGTACGTGGGCTTTATTTATTTAAATGACGAACAGAGCAACAACTAACAGGACATGAAAGGCACAGGATATCACTTCATCAACGTGGTCTGTTCTAACAAAGTTCTAAACTACACACCCACCAACATCTCTCTACCAGCAACACGACGACACTGCCTGAGCACTTCAGAATCAGTGTGCACAAAACAGTGCCTCTGCACTCCTTTTGTGCGTGGAAGGTTTACAAAGACTTCACTCAGAATGTAGGCATTGGTCAGCAACTTTTCATAGTATTATCAGATTTTTTTTCCTCCTCTTTTGTGGTACCATCATCATTCTCTTCATCATCACCATGATCATCATTATTATCATCATCATCATCAAGAACATCAAGACATTCCCCTGAGATGTGTGCTATCAAAAGCACAGAGTAGGCCATAACCAAGCAAAGGTCCCCAGTCCAGATGCGGACAGGACCTGAATCATCAACACCTGACCCTGAGTGGTCACACAAGCAAAGTACTCCAGACACCGAAATGCCTCTGACCTCCCACAAGAACACACACACCCAGAGCCTGGGCATCCTTCAGACAGAAGTACAGCGAGCGATCCTTCACATCCACACTTCCCCCTGACTGGATATCAGCCTGCAATGTCTCTCTTCTGCCACAGCTCCTGCCACTTTCTTCACAGATCTAGTCCATTCAAGATGTCTCGAATCTGACTGATAACCCTTCCCTACTCCAACTCCTATTCCACTGTCAAATTATGCACAACTCCTACCCCCCCCCCTCCAAATATTCTTGTTGAGTATAGAACAGTAAAGCAATGTCTACAATAAATCTCCTTACTACAGAGGTTTTCACAAAAATTATGTTCAGGAAAATATTCAGAACAGTAAACCTCATACAACTTTGATCATATATAAAATCGGTCCTCCCTATTATGTATTGTGTGTAGTCTTCATACACAGCAAAAACAAACCAAAAAAAAAAACACCAAAAAGACAAAACAAAAGAAGCATGGTTTAAGATAGAAAAGAAGTGTGTGTTGACACGTGGTTTGCAGCGAGCCCAGTAATGTGTTGCAGACATGGTAGGTATCCTGAAGGACAAAGCAACAACCACCACCACACTGGGGATGTCAGCCATCTGCTTGTGTGTGTGTGTGTGTGTGTGTGTGTGTGTGTGTGTGTGTGTGTGTGTGTGTGTGTGTGTGTGTGTGTGTGTGTGTGTGTGTGTGTGTGTGATGATGATGATGATGAAATAAACTAGCTCAGTGGATAAGGCTTCTGATTCTCTACTCCTGAAGTCAGGGCTCATGCATTCAAATCTTGATGGCTCTTTGTGACTCAAGAGAGTTTTTCTGAAAAGATCTAGTTCAACTTTTGTGCAGGCAGCGCCTAACTCCCCTGCACAAGGAATAAATACCAAATGTGCATGTCCACAGCCCTTGCTTCAATCCTGGAGAAGGTGTGGGGCAAAGCACTTTACATTATGCCGCTGACCAACTGTCTGCCAAACAGATGTCTGTGGTGTCTCAGTGAAACAATCCCACGCTGCCACACCACCAGCTGTGGCTCCACATGCAAACTCTGGCCTTTCTTTTCAAATGATCCTTTACTTCCTATTAAACTCATACAGCTTGTATTGTTGTCTTGAAACTACAGGCATCTTTTGCTGGCACAGTTCAGAAATAGTGTGTTATCACCACTGCTCCTGCCAATCTTTTCAGAGCCTTCAGCAGCCCTCTGTCAAGACTTTTATCCACACTTTGCAATACAGTCTATTCCATATGCTGTTCTCAGTCTTCCTACCCCCCCCCCCCCCCTTTTTCTGAATTTTAAAATAAATAAATAAATAAATAACAGGAACAAGTTCCAGAAAGAAGAAAGAAAGAAAATCAACACCAAAAAGTCACTTTTCTATGCCAGTGTCTGACAGTATGAATTGTGCTTTCACTTTCAGTGATTAATTAAATATAGATATTGCTCACTGACTGAACTGCACTATCAGAATCCTGGCAGTACTAAGTGACTCCATGCTGCTGCATGCTGTTTGTTTCCGAGTACAACAATGCCTGTTTTATGCGTTTTCAACACTTCTTAACCAAACATGGACAAGAACTCATGAAAAAAAAACCCACTTTTTTTTTAAAAGACCAACTGAGCACAGGAGTACACAGCAAGACTAGATGATTTCTACCAAGCTTGTATTCAAAACCCATGCTGCTGATAAACAGAAACCATACACCTCTATATATCGCTATAGGAAGGTAAAGAGAAGCAGAACAAAGCCACAGCCCAGAGCTCTTATGCCATGGCTGACTATTTACTCCTACTGATAGACATCCATAACTCGTACTTCAACACTGAAAACACAACACAGACGCAATGCAAGCGCAATAACCCGCTGATCCCCAACACGGCAACAGTGGCCAGACAAAACATGTTGGGATGAGTTTAATCAAAGTGGAAGGATTTGTCCTGATGGTCACACATGTGGATCATACAGAAAACAACTGAATGAATCAATGTGTCTTTTTCTACAACAACGCCTTGTCCTGTGTTGGTAAAGACTCAACAAACACAGACCACTGCCATCAGGAGGGGGGAAAAGCAGACACACCCTACAGAAAATGGAATGAGAAACAAGCCAAACAAACAAACAAACAAACAAAATACAAATCAAAACAAAAAGAGACAACATTTTTTTTTAATCCCCAAACAGACAAAAATCTCAAATACCCTACTGTTATGGGATCGTTTGCTTTTTTTTTTTTCAACAGCACATTCATTCATATCCGCATGATCAGGTACACAGTGTGTATATTATCATACACGTGCATATATTTGCTATATATTCATATATATACTTTTCTCATGTCTAGATTATGAACATCGATCAGTAGACCCGGGGCTGAGGAAGCGTCCAGAATATCACCGCAGTGAAATATGTACATCCAGTTATTGGGCAATTGATTACACGGCTGGGTCAGGGAGGGAGGGAGAGGAGGGAGGGAAGAGGTAAACGACTGGTCGTGTGGAATGACCGTGGCCTCATCTCATGTATCACTGGGTCAGCCCAAGTCACGAGACACAACGAAATATAATGCTCTTCCAAAAAAAAAAAAAAAATCCCCACTGTCTCTGGAACATGAATGTAAAACATACAGCAAGGATTGGTACAGGATTCTACATGTCACAGTGAAAAGATGTCCCCAATTTAGTGAATCGAGGAAGTATGGATGACAAACATTACATTTGTTTGACTTTAACACAAAGCTTTTAAAGTGCATGACAATGCGTTTATCTCCCACTATATCAACAGCTGTTTCTTCTTTAAGCAAGTACCCAGTAATGTATTCTGCATACCTCAATGGATCAAAGCCTTTTTAATGTGCTTATTCATTGTTGTGTGCACACACACACGCATGTACACACGCACGCACGCATGCACACAAAAGGGGTGGAGGAATCTGTAAGGAACCTGATGTATTTCTATCAGCAGTTTTCAACTGCTTCACTGTATATGCTTGATGGGTTTCTTTCTACCCATGTAAGCGCATGCACACATTTGCATGTGTGCACATAGGGGCATGCACTATCAAAAAACCAAGAAACTTTTTTTGTTGATCTTCTCACCAGCCCAACTTTCCTTGTGCAATACTTTTACATTCGTTTCCAGAGACATGGGCTCAACCTTGAAATCAAGCGACTCAAGACTCAAAGTCTGTGATTCCCATCCACTTCTGTCACATACCAGTCACACCATTGCTTACACTGTTAACCAGACATACACTTTTAGCTCCTAATACACCATAATCACAGTAACTGTCTCTTCATATAATATATATATATATATATATATATATATATATGTGATTACACTTGTTTACATCTTATATTTTATTTTTCTATTCACAAGTAGATCTCCGCCTCTCGTGCCAAAAACCAAATGGAAAAAAAAAAAAAGAGAAGAGAAAGGAGGAGGGGGTAAAAGGGAATTTGAGTAGAAGTCATTCTTCTGCAAAAAATCACCACCTGGAAGAAAAAAGAAAAAGAGATGGTGTTTTGGTGTCTGACAGGCAGGAAACTGTATGACACAGTGATTCCTTTCCATGTTCCCTGCCCATGTTGCTCTCTAAAACAGCAATGACACTCATCATGAATACTGTTGAAAAGTGCTCCAACATGGACTCACGTCATCGATACCCAGAAGAAATGAACGATTCTGCAGCTGGAAACAGTGGACTTCATCAGCTCTTATTATGCATGCATTTATTATGCATGAAGGAAAGAAATCGGACTGTTTCCAGTATCAGTGACCTAACTTTCTGTGTAAGCGACATCACAGCCTGGTCTTGTGCTTCTAAGTGATCACTCAAGCAGTTCCCAATTTTGTCTCTTGACAACTTCATTAAGTGTTGGATGGAGAAAAAAACAAACTTTCTCTCTTCTTCTTCTTCTATATATATGCAAGCTTTCAACTCTGCCAGTGCTCCCAATCTGAACACACAACTTCACAACCTGCCTTAGCCTATGTTCTTAATTAACCTTGAGGGCAGATGAGGACAATATTGGTAATGAGATCTATCAACCGGGGAGGAAAAACATGGACACAGACATGCACATCTGATCAGAAACTCTCTGTAGCACATTCATACACCTCCATACAAAGAAACAGGAAGAGGTGAAAGTAGAGTGCAAAGGCTGAAAGTTACCAAAGTTGTCATATGAAATTCAACTTTTCCCTTGGTAAATTCTGATTATTCCATCCAAGGCATTATGACTTTTTCACATGTTACCATACTCACAAATTCAAGGCAGAATAAATGTAAAATACCTCACTTTCTCTCATTTGCAGTTGTTTTGGTTTGGGTTCAGTTTGGATTTATTTTTGTTTTTCAAACACCTGATAGAATTTTTCATCAATACTTGTAAAACAAAACTGTCTCTGAGGGGGAAACAAGTCACAAGCGAACACAAGCAAAAATTGGGGAGAAAATCAGTCACTTACCCAGAAATAACATAAATATTCCCCTTTATGAAACATTGCAAAAAAGTGGCTGGAACCCTCTTGTCAATATCTATCATTCTGCAAAGTTTGGTTTCTCTGGCAATTGGAAGTTGCTGAGAAAACACAATTATACTCTGTTTGCTTTTGTTTGGGGGTTTGTTTTGTTTTTCTTTTTGGCTTTCATCACATCACACACCACAACCAACTAGAAATATTACATGGACTTTGCTTAAACACACACACACACACACACACACACACACACACACACACACACACACACACACACACACACACACACACAAGTCAAAACAATTAAAGAAAGGTGCAAGGTGAGTTCACATGCACACACTCCGTACCATCCAAATGCGTCTAAATCATCTGCTTCAGATTCCTAGCACAGAATATGGTGTATGTTTTCACACACACACTGTATCATCCACATGCGTCTGAATCCTCTGCTTCAGATTTCTAGCACAAAAATATTACACATGTACGAATGAAAATGAAAATGAAAAAGATATGAAAGATACCAAAAAACAAGACTTGGCAGCAGCTAGGTCAAAAAGCTGGGCCACATCTGCTTTAGAGTGCACTTGAAAAATCACAGGTTTAAGTGGTTTGGAACAATCTGAAGTGATGGTAAAACCAGCCCATAAACCAAACCAAGGCAACAAGGCAAAGCCTGTAGTATGTAACTTGTGCTTCCTCTTTTCCAGAAACAGCGTGGCGTTTCAAACTACCAGTGACAAAAAGCATGTTTTGTGATCCACTGTGCCTACCAGCCAAAGAAAGGGGCTATCTGCCAGCAATAAACGTGTGGTCCGTGAGAAACAACTGCACACAGGCAATGGACTTGATCTAATCACAACCATTGCTAAGTCACAATCAAGCACTTGTTTGCGGCAATCAAAGGCTAGGGGTCTGGCAACCACAACCATGGCCAAATTAAAAGACTTGCTACTGCAGGGAGTTTGGGTGAAGGGTGGAAAAAGGAAAGGTTGGGGGGAGAATGGGGGGTGGGGGGCTAAATGAAATAAGCACAGGTATAGGAAAAGGAGGGGGAAAAAAAAAAAAAAGGTAAACAAGTCAGGCTTCAACCACACGGTTGTGATGGCCAACGATTCTCATGCGCACACTTGACCGCTTCCAAAAGAAATGCATGACTGGATTTATGATCTGTGTCCTCAACCACATTGTCTGCGTGCCACAGCCAACGACACACACCATGGCCCATCTACTCCCTGCGGATGCAGAAAGACTCCAAAAACATGGGAAGGGGAAAGGGAGGGGGAGAAAAACTACACCCACCCCTTTTCCACCATCCCGTTGAAAGACAAGCAAAGGCTACAGGGTGTCACTACGAAGATGGTATATCCACCACAGTCTTCTTCCCGTGCACCCCCATCCCCGTGGCGGCAGCACCGTTCTCCGACCCGAGCGGGAGGCGGCGGAGGAGGAGGAGCCTTTGTCCGACCCTAGGCCAGTCTGTTGGGGCACGGACGCAGTCTGTGAACATACTACACTCTTGGAGGGGGAGGAGGGGGAGGCGGGGTCCCCTACAGCAGCGGCAGGGTCTCCAGCAGCGGCGGTGGCAGAGGGGGGCTGTTCCGCCTGGGGACTGTTGTCCTTGGAGGGGGAGGAGTTATCCGTGGTGTTCTGGTTGGGGTCCTGCATGGCCTTCAGCAGCCCCTTGTGCAGGTCCATCAGCACCTCCGCCTCCTTGTCGGCCAGCAGCTGGAACTGCACCGAGAAGACCATGAAGTGGGAGAAGAGCGTGTTGAGGTGGCCGTGCATGGCCAGCGTCACCATCAGCCCGTAGTGTGAGTGGTACAGGTGGGCCAGCACGTGCAGCAGGTAGCGGTGAATCTTGCGTATCGTGTCGGGGAACCCCGCCGGGAAGTCCTGACCTGTCCACAACACAAGCCAGTTCTCACGGTCAGTCAGTGTCTTGGCTTTATTTTGTCGCCGTTTTTTTTTTTTTTTTCTGCAAGAGGTGAATTGCCAGGTTGTTTTTTTTCATGCCAAACTCATTCATACATATTTATCACTGAGACTTGCATACATGGACTCTTGCACACCACACCACACACACACACACACACACACACACACACACACACACACACACACACACACACACACACACACACACACACACTTTTATTACTGCAGTACTGTAGGGTCCTATGACCCAGACATGCATTAATACACAAGCTGGGACTAGGGCCACTGGCAGTGATTGCGCATACTCACCAAACTTGGTAGGGAAGACAGACTCATCGGTGACTGATTTCTCAATGTAGCTCATCATATGATCAATGTACTGGGGGGCTGACTGTTTCACCTTCTTCCCTTTCTCATCTTGCCAGTGGTATTGCCTGTAACATTAACAACATCAACACATACAATATGCGCAATCAACTTCACTTGTCTGTCCAGTCAGCAGTGACTAAAACGACATTATAACAGGATATCAGATTTTCCACCATCGGGTCACACAACTTGAGTCAGTAAGAAAACTGACATAAATTACAAATTTTTAAAAAAAATGGATTTGTACTACAGGTCTTAGGAAAAGGTTCAAAACCAATCTTTCTACTTGGAAAGCCTGAAAAAAAATCAGGGGGTGGAGAGCCATACATGATATATAGGCTATAATAGCTACAACTTGATAAGTTTGTAACTTGCTCTACATCACCACACACACACACACACACACACACACACACACACACACACACAACACACACACACACACACACACACACACATCACACATCACACATCACACATCACACTTCCACCAACCATCTTCATGCTTTCATTCTGATGCTGTAAAGAAAAAGTTAGATGTGTTCCTTCCCTTCCGTCTCCTGAATTGTCTCTATTATATTTGGCAGTCATATCACAAACATGAGAGCTGATATAACCTATGAATAAAAGAAATCTCCCTACCCTCCACCCCTCCAACCAAAGTCCAACAATTTTATTCCTGGTTCAATTCTGCTTTCCCCAGCATGTCAAGCCATCTAGGATGAATTAGGAACGTTGTATTCAGCTACAACAGTCAAAGCCTGCTACAGTTCTTCTAATGGATATCAGACTTCATCCCTGGCAGGCTGATAGATGCTCTTTATGCATGCATTCATTCTGTCATAGTCCAACATCGTCATCATGACAATCTGAGCTGACACCATCATTCGGGAAAGCTTACTCCCATCCAGAACAATCATATAGGAATACTAGAATTAACACACTTGCACGCATGTATGCGCATGCATGCATGCATGCACACACGCACATGCACATACCACACATGCATGCACGCAACGCACACAAGCACGTGCAGTGCACGTGCGCGCACGTGCGCACACACCACGCACGCACCACACACACACACACACACACACACACACACACACACACACACACACACACACACACACAAGAGTCTGTTGGAAAGAGAAGGATGGGTTTTTTTTTAAAATAACTACATGGGCAGAGTCTGGTTTAAAAAAAAAAAAAAAAGAAATTCTGAATAATGTTAGAAATCTGAATAGAGATGGGCGTGCTGGATTGATTTTCTGTATTTCTTTTCCTTTTACAGGTTAGATGAATAAATAAATGTTTCCCATATTACAAAGATCCTAAGCCTTTCCTTATCTTCTCTTTTGTTGTTGACAGTTACTTACAATGAATAAACATATCAGAGTAAAACAACTTAAAGCAAGCAAACTGAGAAGCTGCTAATATCACTAAACAGGTAAATACATAGTGTGCATGCAGCAACTGAACTGAGAAGCTTCCTGCATTATTGAACAAAAAAATAAGTTTAAAGTCCTCTATGTACTAAATCTACACATCTGATCACATCTTATCAACTGAATTTCAAACAGAAGATCAGATTCTTTTTTTCATTTTAAATTTTATTTTCTAAGTGGATCAGATTCATGCCCGGCACAGAATGCAAGAATCATGATTAGAATAATGACAAACAATCATACACTTATAAAGACTCTGCATTTATCTGGGCAGGGTGTAGGAATGTTATCTATTCATGACCATCTTTTGCCCTGCTGGTCAGATCACTGAGCAGCTTGCCAGGGGAGCTGCTGTTTACCCACCCCAACAACACACTACTGTCACTTCTCAGCCTTAGAACAGTAACAAGTCTGCTGCTTTGCATATAATAATGTCTGGCTGCTGGTTGGTTGGTTGGTCCTGTATCGTGTGTTTCACACCCAAGCGCTCCAAAGCAAAGTGGCCTAGCTCCTTCTCCCCATGTGGTATGTTTTCAAAACACACATCATCATCCTTCATTGTGGCCCCCCCCCCCTCCCCTCCCAGGACAGATCTGTTATGACAGTGTTCAAGCCCAGGGTTATACAAACACAGCCTAGCCAACCACTCTGTTTCCTTCCGGGTCCTCTCTGTTCTGCTACATTAAGCAGGGGAATATCCACACTTTCTTTTTATCTCCACCTCTCTCTCTCTCTCTCTCTCAATTCTCTCTCTCTCCCTGTGTCTCTCTCTCTTCTCTCTGAAAAATTTTATCACAGTGATGTGCAATGTTCAAACTTTCTATCAGAAGAGGAAAACTGCATCATACATGTGGGCATATCATTTGTAAAGCAAACACTCACAATACTTATTATCTACTTTGTGTGACATGTGTACACAAAATCAATGGTATCATTCACTCATGTGAATGAGAGACAATATTTATCATCTCTTTCACTGTTACTGACTCACTGTGAAGTCTTTTACACACTCACACACACTAATATTTTCTTATGCAGATATCCACCTAAATGGCGCAAATAAATAAAATATAAACACAGACAACTTTGTTGAGGTTGGAAGTGTGTGTGTGTGTACATTCGAATTGGTTAAAACTGTAAATTGTTGTTGATTGTGTGTTGTGTAGGTCGAATGCAAGCGCTTTGATTTGTTTTTACAAGATATAACGCTATACAAATTCCATGGGGTTTTTTTCTGTATAAGATGTGCTCCACCAGATGTTATTTTTTCTGGCTGCAACACCACCCCACCCCTTGACATTAAAAGAAAAAATCCTTTTCAATAGTTCATTGTCAATCTTAATATTCTGAATACATCAAATACACTGTGCATGAAAACTGTTACCATAAATAAAAATTACAGTGCCAAAATAGCTTTAGAAAGTTCTGTTTTTTCCATAGGCAAAAAACATATTTTAGATTTAGGACTCGGCCAAAACCATAACAACTCCATTTTTGTGTAAGTTGTCCTCAATCTGTCAAAAAACACAAGTCAAAAACAGTTTAAAAACAGGCCACAAGAAGAAAATAGACCCTTATCAACCTACATCCATCCACCTGTCTCTCCTCTCTTATTTGTTCTCTTTCCTATCATATCACTACACAAGCAGCCACAGATGTGCAAGTGCACACACACATACACACACATACACACAACACACACACACACACTGCACGCACGTGCACGTGTGCGCACACGCACATGCACACACACATTAATCACCCTCTCTCTTCTTTACTTTTTTTTTTTTTTTTTATTTCTCTCCCAAACCAATTTCATGTTCCTCCAGGCCTTGTCCTTCATAAGTGTCATGTTAAACAGACCACATGTTTCCTTTTTCTTTCTTTCTGTTCTTCCACCTTTCATTCCTTCTTTTTTTTTTCTTCTTCTTTTTTTTTTTTGTATTTAAACTGCCAAGCCGCCCAAGTGAATAATGAAGCTAGGTTTAACCTACGATGATGTGCATGACCTCTTTTCCATTCTTACCTGCCAGTCAGGAACAAGAAGAGATCTTTTTTGCTGGCTCCTGCCCTATCTACTCCCCCACCCCCACCCCACTCCCCCAGCCCTCTTTATCTTTTGTCCTGTGGAATGTTGAAAAATGGAGTGTGCTGAACTTAAAGCTTTTGTTGTAGGTTTCATACACGACCAAAAGAGAAAAAAAAAAAAAAAGCCAGAAGAAATGTCCTAGAGGTAAAGACGCTGAAGAAGGTGAAAAGAAGAGAGCTCAAGATATTATCATCTAGGTTTAGGAAGCCTGCTGCCTTTAAATTGGTTTTCTTTTTTAACTGACAGCATCTCCCCCATCACCCACCCTCTCCTCCTCTTACAACAGCCAATTTGAATGGAATGTTGCTGGCACAAATCCCTGGCTTTGATTGCAGTTTGCTTTTGCTAAACATACAAAACTACCAGACACTTTCCCTGAAGTAACGAGTGTAGAAGATGAAGACTGAGAATGTGAGAATATCTGTTTCATCTAACTATCATGAAAGCCTTTCTACATTTAAAAAAAAAAACTAATTCATTTAAAAATAAATAAATAAACAAAAAAAGTTGTGGTTGCTTCAAGTGCTCTGAGATTTACTCTGTAACTCATAATGCTTGAAAGCATGTGTGTTTTTTTTTAATGTGAATGAACTAGAAAAAAACATGTAAATTAAAAAAAATTGTTTAAGAATTAACTGGCCAAAAATGGGTTCAGATTAAACACTGAACTGTTAAAAAACATGCAACAAGGGATTCAAAGGCTTATTGCTTCTCGTTAACTTTTTTTTTCTTTCACCCTAAGGCTTCTCTCTCTCTCTCTCTCTCTCTCTCTCTCTCTCGTAGCTTCCCTTGCTCGAAACCAGCAAGACGCATCTCTCTGCAGCAGTCGCTTAAAATATCCAGTTTTTCACAGTTTCACGTACAAATGCCTGTCGAAGGACTCCCGTCTACTTTAGAAGCTATACTGAATGCAGCTCTGCAGAAAACACGCTGTTCGTTCAAGATAAACGGCAGGGTAATCAAACAATTGTGATACTCAGGATGACAACACAACTGCCAACCAGCCCCCTGTCGCGAAGATCACAGTGGTGTATAGAAAAGTCTGTGTCACAGGCGAACAGGGACAGGAGAAGAGCGGAGGGCACAGAATGCAGCAGAAAAAAAGGCAAGTCCAATGATCTCTCCCCTCAAATTTGTTTCTTCCAACCCACCCAGTTTGCTAATACTGTCAACAACTGCAATGACGGGGTGGGGCAGACATGTTTGTCATGGTGAACGAATCCTCCCTCTGTAACCCACCCCTGACTGACACAAGCATGATTGCCATCCATTGACATGGCACCATGCAACACTGACACACGACTGTGGCAGTTGTAATGGGCACTGATGCGAAGAGTGGTTGAACAGAGTTTGTGTGGGTGTGAAAACTGTTGAACGTCATGTGCCAAAGTGACACACTCCATGCGACAAGAGTGGCAACACAGCTGCTTCACACTGTGTAGACAGCACCCAGCACGTGAGACAGGGACAGTGGACTTCGTGAATCACGACAGCCAACAGCACACCACGAGATTTTGGCAGGAAATTTTGGCAGCCCTCCAGAAGGCAGAACGTTTGGTACGTGCATTTGAGAGGCGAAGAAGACCGTGGTTATGAATGAAACTGTGGAAAAAGAGCAATTTTCTCTGGTATATCGTGACTGCTGTAATGAAGCATCAATATTTGCAAAATATCTTCGAAATATTTTTCTAATGTGCTTTTTGACTAAATGGTAATGAATTCCATGATAAGGAATCCTGTCTGATGATCATATAATTGTATGCCAGATTCTTTTTTCGCATTGCAATGGATGTACTATCTATGCAATTAAATCATTTGAATTTGAAACTCTCTCTCCTCTCCTCTCTCTCTCTATCTCTCTCTTAATCTCGTCCTCTCGTCCTCATCTCTCATCCGTCAATCTCTCCCCTCTCTCCAATAACTGAAACTATTCACGAAAAACTATTTAAAAAATTTTTTAAAAGGATGTAATTTATAACAATATGTTTTACAGATGTCATCAATATTAAGTTAACAATACCCCCCAAAAAAATCCACTTCAAAAACTTGGGGGGGGGGGGTGGGGGGTCTGGTGGTTAGCTAGAGTGTTTTAACTCATGATCTGATGGCCCAAGTTTGAACACACAAAAAGTCCCTTCAAAGGGATTTTTCCCATGATTAATATCCCTAGCAACTCCACTCTCCAAAAGTCTTTCAGATGAGATTATTGAATTGACATCCTATGTGCAATGCATGCAGAACACCTTTCACACATTTAAAACCTTTCCGCCTTATAAGTTATTGAAGAGTATACTATTCCATGCTGGTAGGAAAGGATGACAAAATTTGAAAAAAGCATGCACAGGTACACTGGTGTCGTGTTTAGGCATCATCCAAAATCTCACCACTGGTGAGCTTCGGAGTTCTAACCGAGAAACGAGAGCTTAACAATAATTAACAAATAAAAAAGACAGAAAACTGGATAATTATGAGACTCAAAACATTGCAAAAGAATAGTAGAAATGTTGATGTATACATTGTTTTACCTGAAATGCTACATTCAAAGCTATGGAGCTATAGCTTATTCAAAATGTTCCAGTTTAAACATCAGATGGAAGGACTGGATCATCACACTACTAAGAAATATTCCACGCAAATTTTCAAATCTGCATCAGAACTGTATCAGGCCAAAGCTGAAGTGAAGGGCAGATGGTTTTCAAAACAAAACTAAAAAGAAACAAACTAACTACAACCCTAAATTCTGCCAGCTTTTAAACACAAGCATGTTAAGTTTCTATTGAAGGGGTGGAGAGAAAAGAGAATGCAGTGTCTTGCAAACTATGAAAATACACCCCCCCCACAAAAAAAAAGATATGTGTGTGCGAATGTGGTGCTCATTCATTTCTTTTATTTATTCTTTTATTTTGAGGATAACAGAATAAGCACTCATGTGTTTATTTACAAGTCCCTGTGTGCATGCAGTTTTGTAAATTTTGTTATTCATTCCCACTGGTACAAATGGCCTACTCTTCTTACGGGTGGAACATGTGTGTGTGAGTGTAAGTGTGTGCTGTGTGTGTGCGTGCATGCATGTGTGTGAGTGTGCGTGCGCCTGCGCCCACACATGCACGCGTCTCTAGATTTTCTATATTGAGTTAGACAAATTTATCATCATCATCATCATCATGCACACCATCACCATCATCATCATCATCAATACCATACTTTTGTAAGGAATATGCATCTCTCTGGAGCTTTCAGACAAAACCAGAACAACAACAAAAACTGCCCTAAGATATGTCAATGAATAACAAATAAATAATGCAATTATCAGCATACTCCATCACCACTCTTCTCCTCTATAACTCAACACCAAAACAAACAAAATATAACCCCTCTGTTCTACTACAATAACTGACATCAATAAACTTGCATAACTCATAATATGGCTTTATTCAAGGCTTCCTGTAAAACTGGTTCTTAAAATAGAAGACCTGTTTCTGCGCCTCTAAAAAGGAAACAAATTAATTCCTGTCATAAAAAAAAAATCCCAAACATTACATAGAAAATGTGCATTAAGCGTGTCATGTGGCAGTGATGGTTGAGTAATGTTTTTATGAAGGTAAGGGCTGGAAAGGTTTTTATCAACATCTGTCATTCTGCCAGGGCTTCTGCCTCTGGGATCTGCCCTTTGACGCTGCTCAGAAAAGGCCACCAGTTAGCCTAAATATATATACACATTTCTTCTTCCACCGCCCGCACCCCCCCCCCCCCTCTCTCCCTTTCTCTTTTCTCTCTCTCTCTCTCTCTCTCTCTCTCTCTCTCTCCTTCCTCTCTCTCCTCACACACACACACACCACACACACACACACACACACACACACACACACACACACACACACACACACACACAGCAATCTATAGCAAGCTTCTTGAATAAACACACTGCTTCTCCTTCTGTTGCTACCTTTGCATGCTGCTACATACCCATCTAACATGAAACAAATTGATGCACAACTTTTTTTTTTCTTTCAACTGTGTTTAGGCTGCAACTGTCCTCTCTGCTGCAAAAAGACAGCACTTAATATGCACTCATTTTATTCTATCTGAGGAAGAAGACCAAGGCACAGGGCTCGATGCCTGTATAGCTCAGATAGGGCTTGTACAGACTTATCAGTATGGAATAATGTACTTTGTAAAAACAAAAAATTCAAGGTGCGACTCAAGAAGTATTACATTTGCTAAGCTCTAGCACTGGTTGCTTGCCAAAATAAAATGGCAATAATATATGTACAGCAGTCAGCCTTTGAGAATCCAAAACTGGGATTTGGGGGGGGGGAGGGGGGTCTTGACTCCCTTCTGAAAAAGCCAGGGTCAGGGGGCTAAGCTCCCTGATTCTGAGGCATACTCCTATGGTTAAAGGACCAAAGACCACCTCCTACCATGTTGATGTTGTTAGGGGAGAATTATGCTCTGTGCTAATAAAACGAGATGGCCATAGACCATGTGGGAACCAAAAGTGCAATTACCGTTTATTATGTCCTGCTTTGATGAAGTACAAAATCAACTGATAGAATCGTTTAGAGACAAGTCAATTACACTGATTTTTTTTCTTTTTAATTATTTTACAGCAACTGAGGTCCAAACAAAGTGTCAAATCTGGGCCAGACTAGGTCGGCTCTCTGTAGCTGGCTACAGCTTCACATCTGTCCCACTGCTGCCGGCAGGTTGATATTATTTATCGCATTAAAAATACTTCTTTGGTTTCTTACTACTAGAGTAATCTTCACGGACACACTGAATTCAAAGAACATCAGATAGAAAGACACGATGTGTAATATGAGAATCCCACAACTGACAGCTCTCCTTTGTCATTCTCTGTTACAACCTGAGGTCAATTTACCTGTTTCTAAGTGTACAAGTTACAGAAAACATGACACTCTCTGTATTCTGTGTCACACTCTTCAATTGGGCAAGCATTCCACCAAGATATCACTTTCTAATTTCAGTGACATCTTTTTACAAACTGGTACGTACATATCCATCTTTTCTTCTTTGTTTTTATCTGATCAGTGAAAAAAAAAAAAAAAAGCATTATCAAGATGGTGACAATACACCATCAGTGTACATGCACATGCATATAATTATGCACACAAGCGTATGGTATTCTATGCACACAAAGTTAATATCTCCATCCCAGCCCTTCAAAAAAAGTGTAGTCTAAAAACTGTCCTTTAATAAACATTTAACCACAAAACTGGTTGTTAACAAAGCAATACTTTTCTCCAGAGTACTTTTTTTTTTTTTTAACCTTTAACTTGTCAGTAGTGAAAAATGACTTGACTAATTTAAAAGAACACAACATTTAAAGTGTTAAATTAAAAAATATTCAGAGAAATCAGGTAGGCCCATAACTTTGTGGGCACAGTGATGATGCCAAAACAAGACAGAAGAAGAAGAAAGAAAAGCTGTCCAGTGGTGACTTACACATTGTCAGGGCCGACCATGGAGGCACAGGATTCAGAGGTGCAGTACTCAGACACCACACCGTACATCAGGTTGACATGGTTGAAAAATGAGATCGCTGCAACACAACAACAACATTCTCAGTTTCTGGGCTGCATAATGCACAAGAGGTATTTGGTTGGTTTGTTGTTTTTTTTGGAGGGGGGGATGATCATCATCATGATCATGTCTATTTTCAAATGTTACAGATGAGCATCCGCATACATTTTTCATCCATCCTTTGAGAGAGAGAGAGAGAGAGAGAGAGAGAGAGAGAGAGAGAGAGAGAGAGAGAGAGAGAGAGAGAGAGAGAGAGAGAGAGAGAGAGACAGAGAAGAAGAAGACAGACAGACAGACAGACAGCAGACAGAGACAGACGACAGAGAGACAGAAAAAGACAGAAGACAAAAGACAGAGACAGAGACAGAGATGGACAGACAGAGACAGTCAAACAGAGAAATGTGTCTGTCCATAGTTAGATCTAAATCCTCACCCCTATCCCTTTCCTTCAATTTCTTGTCAAAGCAAACTGAAGTTGCTAAGATACGGAGCAGCCTAGTGGTTCAATGGTTACACTGTAATCTTACCATTCTAAGAACACAGGTTTAAATCTCCACAGGACAGCGTAGGGAAAAGGGACAAAATAAACATGCAATATAGAAAGGACATGGAGAGGGAAGAATGAAGATGGAGGTGGGGGATTTGGGGAGAATGTTTGGGGGGGGGGGGGGAGAGAAGACTGCTGTACCTCAACTAGCCTACCTGTAGGCAAGAGGCTCAGAAATGAGAGCAGAGTGAAACATCATCTTCCAGTTGGTTTCATTCCTTTCCCTGTCCTCTTTGTTTTCAGAAACAGAACCATTCTGATTCACTTCACAGGAACGCTGAGCACTTGTGACAATTTTTTGTTGTTTTTTTTTTGGGGGGTGTTTTTATTATTTGCTGGTGGACTGATTGTGTGTGTGTGTGGTGTGTGTGTGTGTGTGTGTGTGTGTGTGTGTGTGTGTGTGTGTGTGTTGTGTGTGTGTGTGTGTGCACGCGCATGCATGCATGCATCTGTCTGTCTGTCTACCTGTACATCATGCATGCACACATGGGGGCAGGGATGCACATTCACATTTTCCTGATCACAGGCCAACATGCACATTACATGCATGCACATATGTCTGATTCTAAGAGCGCATGCATGCATGAATAAGTATATATGAGCATACTTGCACACACACACACACACACACACACACACACACACACACACACACACACACACACACACACACACACACCACTCACTTAAGCATTACTTGTGCATGCATGGGTTTTTCCCTGTATTCATAACAGAAAGACCTACCACAGTTACCAATCCCCCCCACCCCCACCCCCAACCCCCCAAAAAACAAACAAAACGAAACAGTCAGACCTGGAAGATAATGAAATCAAATCCAACAAGTGAAGGGCAGGGGTGGAGCAAAGCCAACATGCATCACACTCACAGACGCGTGACAGGCCTGCACATGCTAGAGGTAAAGTAAGCACTACTAGCTGAGCAGACAGGCAGAAAAGCCAGCGGTCATTCACCCCAACCGTCGCCAGGCAGGGTGAATCACCGCAACCCACACCCGCCGTCACCATTCGTGCCAGACATCACATCATGCCTCCTAACCTCGTCAAACGGCAGGGCTTGCAAGTGTATGTCTTGCGCGCTGGCACGCACGCACACACACACACCGCCGTGTGCACACACACACGCACGTACGTACGTAACCGCGCCGCCGCGCGCGCGCACACACATGAAGGTGAAGGGTGGAGGTGCCCGTAATAGTGCACAACGCTGACGGGAGAGTGGGGGAACTATGTTCAAGAGCTTAACAACACACAGCACACACACCACGGCACACACACACACACACACACAACACACACACACACACACACACACACACACACACACACAACGTGTGCATGTGCGCGTGCGTGTGTGTATGTCTCTATTGAGGTATGGTAGTACTCTGTGCGTCGTGTGTATCGTTTTAAATGTCCTGTCCACCACACGTCTACTTACGAAAACAAAGAACGTGTGCGAGTGTTGCGTGGTTCGACAGCTCTTAATTCATAAACTATAGTCACATGTAACTCGAGTTACATTTCTCAGCCGTTCTCTTTATACAAGTACGTACCATGAAATACCAAAAGAAAGGGGGGGGGGGGGGGAGCAATTCATCAAAATGTCTCTTTTTGCACTTTTTTTTTTTTTTAAGTAGCCAGTTGAAAGAAAATCGTAGAAAGATCACATTAATTAACTGATGCCAACATACTGGAAGTAAAAGCCAACCTATCTGTCAAGAAGCAAACAGGTGACGGGAATCGACAAGAGAACGCACAAAACAACATCGCTCACGTGCTCAAAGGCGCACGCGAGAGTTATAAAGGCAAGTATCAGAAAAAGCTGAAGAAAAAAGTTCACAGTCTAAGCCTGCAGAAAGACCAGATAAGTAAACGTCTTTGTAGAACGCAGGCAATGCGAGAGAGAGAGAGGGAGAGAGGAGGAGAGAGAGAGAGAGAGAGAGAGAGAGAGAGAGAGAGAGAGAGAAGAGAGAGAGAGAGAGAGGAGAGAGAGAGAGAGAGAAGACAGAAGAGAGAAGACAGACAGACAACACACACACAAACAACAGACAACAACAACAACACAAGAGACAGACAGACAGGCAGGCAGGCAGGCAGAAGAGACAGAGACAAGAGAGAGAGAGAGGAGAATGGGGGGGAGGGGGGGGGGTGAGCAATAAAAGTGTTGCGCAGAAGATTTGAAAACGGTCCTCTCTATACCTGTACGCATAGTAAGATTGTGGTTCATTTAAGTCTAGGACCTACAGACTCTGCTTTCCATAGCTTTTTATAATTAATATATCCCAAATCGGAATGGCAGTATTTCCTTTACGTCCACCTGGCCATTCCCTCCCTATAAATCAAAAGGGGAAAATAGGCAAAAGACAAACAAAAAAAAAAAACCTGTCTTGCTTCCATGCTTCCATCTACATACCCTATCTATGAAAATTATAATGACAGTAAGGTCACGTGGTATCCTCCTTCCAGTTCTTTCCCCTTTCTGTTTCTCACATAATTATCAATCCTGTTAGTCGCTTTCCGGACAGCATGATTATATCAAAGCTAACACGATTAAATGCCAGTAAGATTCATCATTTTCTTTGCTGGAGTGCATATACAGCCGGCCAAGCATAAACTCAATTGAATTATTGGAAAAGTGCACATACAACTAAGCACGCTGTCACATCTTTGGACAACCGAAAATTGTGTAATGCATATTCAAGCTAGTGTGATGTCCATGAAGTTGGGTTTGCTCTTTTTTTTAAATCAAAATGAAGTCCACCTAGTTTCAGTATGATACGAAATAAAAGTCAGCGAGGTTTGAGTTCCATCATAACTGAAGTCTATGAGGCTTTCTGAATGAATTGTCGGTACCTGATACCCACAGATACACAAAGCAGATGGCATTTTGCATTAGAAATTAAATAAATAAAGGTGTTGTTGTTTTTTAAGATAAAATATTTAATAAAATAACGAATCATTTTGCACAGATGTCGAAAATCAAAAATGTTACTGCGAGCCATGGTAATGTGGTTGTTAAACGGTAATGACGACAAGCCGTTATCTCTATCGCTCCCTTCCCCCCCTTCCTCCCCCCCCCCCCCCCCCCCCCCCCCTTCCCATGCGTGTGTGTCCTTGCGCGCGAGTGCTTGTGTGTAGAGACAAACCACTAGCCTACGTTATCTGCTGATTCTAAGCAATGCATCATCTATCTCCCCAAGAGTGACAGACGTTTTTACTGTTGAGGAGAGTCTCGGGGGCAGTCAGCATTGAAATCTACGTGTGTCGACGACACGACGATACGATCAACTGCCTTGCCTAATTGACACTTATTCCCTCTCCCTCTCTCTCGCTCTCTCTCTCTCCAACACACACACAACACACACACACACACACACACACACACACACACACACACACACACACACACACACACACACACACACACACACACGACGAACGAACGAACGAACGAACGGACCTGATGTTTCTTAATATTCCCCATCTCCTTTAGCCTACCAGTTATCGTCACTTTCGTCAAGCCTGCCACCTCATTAGCTAGCCTAGTACACTCTCTCCTGACCTTCCACTCACAGAGAGAGAGAGAGAGAGAAGAGAGAGAGAGAGAGAGAGAGAGAGAGAGAGAGAGAGAGAGAGAGAGAGAGAGAGAGAGAGCTATTTACCAATATTCATCTGTCACTGTTCTTCGGGCTCATGGAGCCACCTCATTAAAAACTACTACAGACAGCTCCTGACCCCCCCCCCCCCCCCCCCCAAATTCTCCCTTCACGTTTCCTGTAGGCCTATGCCCTCCAACCCACCAATCGATTCTCAATTACCATCCCTCTGAACAGCCCCCCCCCCCCCCCCCAAAAAAAAAAAATCTCTGAGTAGGCATGTAAACACATTAATGCGTACGTATGCTTGTGTTCGTTAACACGTGTGTATATCTATGCGCGATGTACATGTATGTATGCAGTTCTGCATGCACTGGTACACACTTCTGTTCTGTACACTCTGTGTGTGTGTGGTGTGTTGTGTGGTGTGTGGTGTGTGTGTGGTGTGTGTGTGTGCGCGGTGTGCGCGCGCGTGTGTGTGCGTGCGTGCGTGCGGACGTGTGCATGTATGCGTGCACACAAGGAAAGAGTGAGGTGCAAAGTCCACCTGTAGTTTACGTGCGGTCTGTCAAATCAGCGGGGCATTATCACTGCAGCTGTTGCAGCTCTTTCATTCCCAACGCGTTTCACTGACGTTGGCCGAGTTGCTAAGTACTAGCCCCCTCGCATACATACAGAGTATGTATTATATGCACAAATCCACACATACAACGCTGGCAAACTCGGTAGCCTCCACACACACACACACACACACACACACACACACACACACACACACACACACACACACACACACACACACACAAAAGAAGCCAAGAGACTGGCAAAAATAGACAAATCAAAAACGGTAAAAAGAGGCTAAAAAAAAAAAAAGAAACAAAGAAAGAAAACAGGTGGATATTAAAGATGTTACTACACTCTCTTGAAAGACATGCCAGACTAGCAGTTATTTCCAGCGATGAAAGAAATGAGGAAGATCCTCTATGTTGCAGGCAAACTCATCACAAAACAAAAACAAAAAAAAAGAGCCTCTCTGTATCCTGGCAGCTGCAGCTATGTTGCCTTTATTAATTGCTTTGGGTGGGAGGGCAGGAAGAATGGTTCGTCTCAATTTGGCTGATGTATCACTCAAAGGGAGAAAAATTAGCTGTCAGCGTATATGCCCACACGCACACGCGCGAACGAGCCCCCCCCCCCCCCCCCCCC
>CM060336.1:15790699-15793199 GCA_030674155.1 Stramonita haemastoma
CCCCCCCCCCCCCCCCCTCTCTCTCTCTCTCTCTCTCTCTCTCTCTCTCTCTCTCTCTCTCTCTCTCTCTCACACACACACACACACACACACACACACACACACACACACACACACACACACACACACACACTGAAATGTATCGAAACGACACAGCACTAGATATGACGACAATCAAAAACAAAACATAAACGATTTCTTTCCAAACATATAAAAACAATCAATACCAACAGTACAATTCTGAAACTGTCCTCGTATCAATTTCATAGGACTCACTAGGCCTTACACGATTCAGTCACAGAATCAGTGACATGGCAACTGTTACATACACTGTTCTGCCTAGATTCCATCTGAGAAATTAGTTGCCAGCATTTTATAAAACAGGATGTGGGGGGGTGGGGTGGAGATTGCTAAGGGGAGAGGGGGGGGACGTGAAGAACGCATAATCAAACTGTCATCGGTATGCATAACTGAATCCCCTCTCTCTCTCTCTCTCTCTTCTCTCTCTCTCTCTCTCTCTCTCTCTCACCACACACACACACACACACACACACACACACACACACACACGAACCAATCCACTCCTATCAATTATCTCAGCCAGAATGGAATCAAACAATTATCTTGTCCGCGCTATCGGACTTACTCTCAAATTGAATTAATCAATTCCCTGTTGATGCGAGGTGCTAAGAGGACAACAGGGATAGGAGAGAATGAGAGGGCCACTGAGAAAGGATGAGAGAACGACTTGGTGATGGGGGGGGGGGGGGGGGTAGGTGGGAGCAATGGGACCAGGCAAGTTTCCGGCCTGGTGCCTTCGCAATGTACGCACATACACATGCATGCATGTCATTTGTTGGCCTGCAGGGGAAAACTGGGAGAGAAGGGGGAAGGAAGGGGGAGAAGTTGCTGAGTGCGCAAAAAAAACCAATAAGCACCACTGGCTTCGGTTTATACGCTAGCCGCCATCCTCACTCCATCTCGGAATTCCCAGTAAAGAGGCAGGAGGAAGGGCCGGCCGGTGGGCCAGTATGCTGCTGCCTGTCGTTCCCGCTCTACCGTTCCTGGCCAGGCCTTTTGTCTGAGAACACGTTCAGCTGTATTGATCCAACCAACACCTCCATCCCTTTCCCCTTTCTTTCTTTCTCACTGTCCCATCTACTCCTGCCAGGGGTAGGGAAGACAGGGTAGGAATAATGCCAACTAAGCAATCATCGTAATGCCAAATGAGCGTTTCTCCTCCCTTCCCTTCCCCCATCCGCTTTCTTTCTTTCTTTCTTCCTCAAGAACGCTTCCGGACAGTGAGGGGGTTTCCAGTCGCAGTATACACATTTCGACAGAGACATCTTTCTCTGTGAGTCGCAAGGTATCAATCATCGGTATGCCACGGAAAGTAACGTACACGGTGAGGATCATAGCGTATCCACTGCACGATGTACGAACCCTGACACAGGTATGATCTTATCGTGTAAATTGGTTCCAAACTCCACCTACACGTTTATCAGTCTGGGACTGAGCCAAACTGAACAGACCACCTGCCAATGACAATAAATTGGAATCAGCTAACAGTTCTAACATCCAACCCCTCACTCGCCCACCCACTATCACCTTTGTGTTTTCCATCTCCACACTGTTTCCGTCACTCACATGACTTGAGGGGTTGGGGGGCACTTCAACCAGCCTAAGAATAAAAATAGAATGTGAGGAAAAAAAGGATTCTTTTTTAAGTATGCGATGAAAAGAGAACAGAGGGAGAGAAAAACAGGAAGTAGAGAAAGTCCTAAGATGTTCTTTTTTCCCTGTAGGATCGGGACTGAGGAAAATCTCTTGTTCACGATAAGAAAAGAAAAAAAAAAAGAAGGGGAAAAAACCCCAGAGAACACAAGATGGTCCATACCAAGCAGCGAGGCTGAAGATCGTGTGCGATAGAACATGCCCAAGGAAGACAGGAGAGAACTGGGGTAACAGAAATAAAGACGTTTTCTAGTCGGTAATCTTGCAGGTGTTCCATCAAATGGACGTTTAAAATAAAATTTATTTTTTAAAAATCCACTATTACCACAAGCCTCGAAGCCAATCAATAAGACAAGAACACTGCAGACATCGGCCACGAAACACCACCTCTAAGCCAAAACTCCACTTCCTTCCTTCTCTCTGGCCTAGCCTACCCCTAAGAGGAAATACCTCATCTCCCATGCCTTGCGGGACGGCCATAAGAAAAGAAACCGGGGGCAAGACATCGATCAGAGCAGAGTTAGGGGATGCACAAAACCTGCCGGTGCAAAGTAAAGACATGGAACATTCGGTCAGGTTTTGTTTGCTTCAACTGCTTCACCCCCCCACCCCCTACCCCTCCTTTCCCAGCTTTTCCCTACCTCCAGCACAACAATCAGAAACAGGCAGAATTCATGATTTCGTGATCCTGTAAAGAGATAAGCTTTTACAGTATAATAATGGATACGCTAGACAAAGAGCGACGGAAACTGTAGTGATATGTCAT